>JAOWCC010000655.1:12530874-13130874 GCA_030867875.1 Actinernus sp. WN-2022 | reverse complement strand
AGTAAAACACGATACTCTTGGCGCCATAGGACGACGTTCCATGGCGAGAGGGGTTCGACGTTAGTCGATAATCTCACCAATTGCAACCCCCCACAACCATAGCACTTTAACATTTTGGTGTCGCGTACGAAAACTACTTTCCACTTTTCGTCCGGCGGAATTTAACTAAAGCTGCGAATTTTTATTTCTTTCCCTCCGATAAAACTTGCATCACACAGCCGATATGTACAGATATTACCTCCAGTTGATTACGCGTCTCAAGGGAAGTGGTGCGGTTTACTGTTACAACTCCACGTGGACGCGACAGTAATCTGCCGATTACCCTGCGTACCCGGCGCGCCCTGCGTACCCGGCGCGCCCTGCGCACCCTGCATGCCCTGCATGCCCTGCGCTCCCTGCACCCTGCGTATTACTCCGTCCGGTTTCTGTTTCATTTCTTCTTGTACGGCACAACCGCCCTCTAAACACGACTACTTTAAATAGTTTCAATAGTGCTTCATAGCTAGCTACCGTAAAGTTCCGAAAGTAACGGCCCTCGTTACTTTCGGGATATAGCCGAGCCTTCAGCTAGGGGTCGCTACTTTCGGGGAGTCGTTACTTACGGGGGGCAAAAACCGTTAACTTTCCTGACACTAAATTGAAAATAACACCAGTTGTTAAAATACAATTTATTCCTATGCATACCGGTATGTGTTGAAATGAGACACACATGTTGTACAGATTAGTTCAGTTTTCTCGTACATTCCGCTATCGACCGCATTGTTAGCACTTTTGGGTTGAGACGTTGATGTTTTTCCTTTAGTTCTTTCCTTTGACTTTTGAGTCCCTTTAATAATTTCCCAAGCGACATAGAAGGAATACAGTTTTATTGTGATTCGGAGGAGGAGGACGTATAGGTCTGTATTAGCAGGTTAAGTCCGATTACACAGAACAGTATCTGAACAGTATCGATGTTTCGATAAAAAGGCCTTTGTTCAGTTCATAGAAAAATACCGGCCGTCTCTTTACTTCTTGAAAAGCGTACAGACCGCGGTGATATACGGTAATAACAGAAAGAGACTGTCTAGATAGGCATTGAAAGAGATTAATAGTTGTAGTACGACATTTACTTGATACTGTTGTAAGTATTTTTGATCGACAAGTCAAATACCAAGTACCCTGGTCCCAGACGCCACAGTGACCGACGTAACCGAGTGGACCTGGGGTCGATATTCGCTTGTGGTGTTAATGTACTTGTACAAGCAAGCACAACCAAATTCTTACTTATTTTCTAACTTATTTAGTATCAGTGAAATTGTTAAAAAGTATAGTTTTATTATGATTAATAGAAGGATTATTATGAGTGAAGGTGTTAACTAAGTCTAAGTTTATATTATATGGGTGAAGGCATTATACATGTATGTGGTGTTAATGACTATTTGTACAAGCAAGCAGTGTTAGTGCACCTACAATTCATACTTATTATAAAAATGTTGAGTGATAATTTGAAGAGTGGGTTATTATGAAATATATACATGTAAATAGTGGTATGAAAATTGATTACCGTGATTATGCCATGGATATGATTTGATAAAATATGATATGTGAATAAATTATGTAGGGGAAAAGTATATTATGGAAATAGTTTATTTGAATATTGAGTATAAAAATATGTCTTAAGCTAGTATATAACTGTAATCATTATAATTTATTGGTTAAATGATGTTCATTCTACCCCCCCCCCCTATTTTTGCATTTTATATTTTATTTTATTTACCTAAAATACTTAGAGTAAAATATTTAGAGTAAAAATATGTAAAAAATACTTTTACATTAAGGCTGCATTAGAATTGAATTGCCAAGCGTGTATTTCTGATTAACATAATACGCTGTCCGAGTTGGGCTCTGGTGACGAGTTGCATCAAAACGAGGTCGGTAGGCCATCGACGCTGTGGTTTTCCCTGCAAGTATTGTTAAAATGTGTGTATTTGTCTTTGATTATCGGCAAAAATGCAGCTTTCCGAGCTAGATATACCGGGAGCCTCGCTATCTGGAAGACCACCGGCACAACTAAAGGTTGAAGAACTTCGATTTTGGCTAAAGTGTCGCGGTGATCGTGGAAAAGGACTGAAAACAAAAGCACAACTTGTCAAAAGGTAAGAGCGGGAATCGTAAACATGACCGGTGTTTTCCATACCAAACTTGCACTTTTACGGCCTGACGCAATGGATAAAATTATTTGGATCATTTCTAGTTCAATTTATGGATATAAGAAGGAAATGTTTTGCTTAAAAGTCTTCAGTGTTTAGATAACGGATCACGTATGTATCATTGACGATCGATCAGTCAGAATTTCACACTTGTAAACGCCATTTTCAAACTTCAAGCCGTAATAACTTGTCTTATCCATTTCCGTATTTGGCCTTCTCTCTTCAAAATACATCTGATCTTTTGCGTAACATTGATTGCACTGTTTCTATTTCTAGGGTAGAAGAGTATATTAGTACTGGACGCGACCAGAATATTGTTGATCCCGATCCGAATCAAATATATTCCAAACGTAAACAGAGACAAGATACAACCTCAAGTCAACCTCTCGGTGCACGTGATACGACTGCACTAGCCACAGTTAAGTTCCCAACAGTCGGATGGTCAACCAACCTACAACTTATGCCACTTTTCACTAAAGCTGAAATGAACATTCACATTTCAAAAACTGGTAAAAACGTGGATCATGCAAACAAACACCAACACTCAGTACCGACTGGTTTACGAAAGGCAAAAACCTTTCTAAATGATGAGTACTTGAAAGACATAGAAACTGCAAGTGACAACAACTTTTTCTTCGTGAAATCTTTATGCCATCACAGCTTTAAAAAAAATGAACCACCGCACAATTTAAAAGTTGCACTCTGTTTACTCTCTGGTGCAGTAAAACTTGCATTCTGTTCATGTGTGGCTGGTAAAGTGGGATTTTGCAATCATGTGCTGGCACTCATGATGCAGCTATGTAAGTTTACCCTATATGATTGTAAGGATACGAAAGATCTGGAGAAAGAAGGGGATATGCAGCCAAAGATTGCCTGTACATCGTCTCTACAGGTATGGCACAAAGTAGGACGAGGTGACAAGATTCAACCAAAGCCAATCATGGACTTAGTAGTTAAAAAGACCAAGTTGGATGACCATACTACTACTATTAATAGTGAAGGGCTCAAATGTTTAATATATGAAGCCAGAAATAATATACAAACTCAGACTGAAGATGAAATTAAACTGAAGGCTGCTCTACAGAAAATTAACCCTAAAATGGCTCTAGCACAGATTATGGCTCCCACACAGAATACAGAATACAGAATACATAGGGACCAAGTTTGGACAAAGTCCCAGTGGATCTTTTGCTAGCTACCAGCTGACATTCACTGAATCAAACTTCACTGTTTACTGTGATATTGATTGTATAGAAAGAGTTTCCCCTGATTTAGTGAATGACATACAGCAATATCCTAAATTTCCTCTTCTGTCTACAGAACAGTATAAGTTGCCAGAACAATTAGACACCCAGGAAAAGACCCTACTAGAATACCTTACTGTTGATGCAACTCGTCACCAGAGCCCAACTCGGACAGCGTATTATGCATAGCGTGTATACCCGTGATTTTAAAATTTCTGCTTAAAAGTACCATTTAATTTGTGAACTGTTTTCTCAAAAAATAAGAAAAGTACTTAAAAGCTAAGCCTAAGACTTTAACAGGTTGAAGTTTTCTTAATTTGTAATTCATTGTGAGTTTACTAAGTTATAAAATTATTTACTAAAAAAGTTGAAACCCTCGGTAATTTGTATTTGATAGCAGAGCCTTCGTTCTTTTGGCCAGCGGAGCATACCGTTTTGCCGCGGTGTGCTGGTAACCAGGGCAAGTATAAAGTTCGGACATCAGCTTATGGATCAATAATCGATAAAAAAGGGGAAAAAATCTGAGGTCGTTAGTTTCGGGGGATCGTTACTTTTGGGATTTATAAGCAGGAATCAATTTTTAACGTTACTTTCGGGGGTTCGCTACTTTCGGAACTTTATGGTAGTGTCACAGGCTTACCCCCCCCCCCCCCCCCCCCCCACTTACCGGGTAGGGGAGTGCCGCTGGGGCTCTGAAACCCTTACCCGTGTTTAAGACAAAAAACTCAAATTTCCATACCCTGTCCAAGACAAAGTGTTAAAATTTTATAATCCCTCTATAAGTCAAATAACAAATTCCTATACTTGGATGTCAGTGTTTATTGTGATCTTGTATAATGAGTGTCATAACTAAATATGTCTTCATCAAGCACTAGACTAAATAAAGCACGAGATAAATACCATACCCTGTTCAAGATCTGTCGATGTGAAAATGGATACCCTGTCTAAGACCAGAAACTCGAAAAACCATACCCAGTCCATCGCGCAGAATTCTATTGTCCTCGGCGACATGTACTTACGGCCGAGAAGTTAAAGTGAGGCCGGAATAATTATAACATTGCTAATTATTCTGCGGGAAAGCGATTGTGATTGGCTTTTGACAAATCGGTTTGGGAATACTCTACTCCCACATCACATGAAACACATGTCAATCAATGTCAACTGCTCGCTTCATGGGAATAGTGGACTCCCAAAGCTCGTTAAAGAAGGTCATCACACTAACTAACGTTGTTATTACCGCCCTGCAGTTCAAAAGCAAAGCCTTTCGTCTGTTCGATCTTGTTATTTCCTTGGTGGGCCAATTACACAGATACAGACTTAAAACTTATCAATTCAAAGTTTAAGATACCTTGTCTTTGTAAAAATTTTGGGTTAAATCCATGATTCGAATCGCCGCTTAGTTTTCTCTGAGAAATTAAATAATCGTGTTGGTTTACTTTTTTTCCTATGAAACGAAGAAAGTTATAACTTTGAGATCGCCGGTGCGATGTTTTTAGCTTTTAAATACTTCTAGAGCACGTACGAACATGAGCAACGTCTTAATTTGAAGTTTGAATTATTCTGAATACAACGTTATGATTTTCATTTGACGCGCTAAGTTTATAGTTTTTATTTAATGCTCTCTAAGATTTGTTTTGTCGCGTTTGCCTTTACTCAGCTTTAGACTGAATGGACTTTGCCGCCAACTCCGCCGGGGAGACTTTTTTAGCGTTTAAGTACTTGTAGAGCACGTACGAACATAAGCAACGTCTCAATTTGTAGCTTGGATTATTCTGAATACAACGTTATAATTTGCTTTTGACGCGCTAAGTTTATAGTTTTTATTTAATGCTCACTAAGATTTTTTTGTCGCGGTTGCCTTTACTCAGCTTCAGTTTGAAAGTACTTTGCCGCCAAATCGACTGGGCGATTTTTTTAGCTTTTAAATACTTCTGGAGTACGTACGAACATGAGTTACGTCTCATTTTGGAGCTTGAACTAATTTAAACGTAAGTTCAAGATTTGCTCATGACGCGCAAGTGTTATTTTAACAATAATTTTGAGCTTTGGTTCTGTGTCAATTTCAATGGCTAATCATGCGGCGGGTGTGCTATTGTTCGTGAAGGAGGAGCTAGAGAGCCCAAGAGAAGTCCCGCGGGAATATTCAAACTTCAAAACAGGAGGCCAATTCGAGGTTTTAAGACATGGCTTGGAAATATTGATTTCGATAATACTAATACTGGTCAGATTACTATGAAAACACGGCTGGTAGTAAGTAACGTACTAAACTAACTTTTCCAGGTGGTACCTAAGTAGAAAATACGATTGTTAGCGAGATAATTGGCCTCAAAGTGAGCTAAAGTGAATATTCCACTGTAGAAACAGTTAAAAAACCCAAAATTCATGGTCAAACCGATAATGCTTATACTCACTCAAATAAGTTGAAATTGGGTGGAAATTGTTCATTGATATCTCTTCTTCAAAAGCCAGGTAGTACCTAAGCTCTAGCAAATTTCATTTAACCATAAATAAGCAAAACTTCTAGTTCACTTAAGCCTTTTACTCCAATTCCTCTGTTATCTGGATCGTTATTCATTGTGTAGGCTTTGAATTTAGCGCTCCTGCATCTAATAAAATACCCGGATGTGTCGCGCCATTCTGCGCGATGCCAGCGGATGATCCCCGTATCGTCCATATATATATGGGAGAACACTGCGGCAAAACGTCATGCGCATGCGTATTTGCTATATCTTGTCGGCGCGCGGCCGCCCCCAGTTTCCCGCGAAAACTGCTAAGCCTAAGACTTTCACAGGTTGAAGTTTTCTTAATCTGTGATTCACTGTGAGTTTACTAAGTTATAAAATTATTTACTAAAAAAGTTGAAACCCTCGGTAATTTGTATTTGATAGCAGAGCCTTCGTTATTTTGGCCAGCGGAGCATACCGTTTTGCCGCGGTGTGATATGGGAGTGGGGGGCTTATCATCCTTTAGGTTTGTACCTCAAAATTGGTTTTGGGTTCCCTGTGGCTACGAATTGAAAGATCAATTCATAGCCACAGGGAACCCAAAAACAATTGGGAAAGGGCCCTGGGAACGAGGTTGACGCCTGTGCATGTGGTGGACTGGTTACCGCTGTGACGCAACCGTAAGCCCATGAGCTCTTGCGCGCTTGTTATTGAACCAAGGAAACAAAATGGCGGACATCGACGTCTGAGACTGAGTGTGAGAGGTAAGATCTACATTATTATTACGTATAAACTAAAATATACTAATTAAATCATCCGGATGCAGTATATAACTCAAGTTGTTTGGTACCTTTTAAGACAGGGCCATCCAAATCTGGCTTGACAGGCTTAATAGTTGCAGAATACCCCCTCCACTCAAAACTCCAAAAGATCGCTAAGTTGAAAACTGCGCTAAATTCTCCACTTTAGTTCAGGTGTATTTAGACTCGTTCTATGAATGATTTTGGGTCGAAATGGTTAGTTTTTTATTATTATTTCAGGGTTAGGTTTTTAGAAGGTTTGTATGAAAAAGTTGAGAAATGAATTATTAATGAACCAAAGGAGGGGGTATTCTGCAATTACTACACTCAAAGGTGGCAAAATATTTTATTTACAAAAGCGGAAAACATCTGTTCTGTTGGAAATTTAAAGAACAAGATATAACTGATATATAACCGGAACAAATGCTAAATTTCACTAAACCTCATTCGGTCATATCTCGTTCTTTAAATTTCCAACTGAACAGATCAGTGTTTTCCGCTTTTGTAATCATGTTTTTCTCACGGACATTGCAAAGAACGTCAAGGAATCATATACATCATTTGGTGCCATTAGTTGTTTCTTCGTTTTTGCATTCGTTGAGTTATACATGTATCTCATTCTTTAAATTTCCATGCAACAGAACAGATGTTTTCCGCTTTTGTAAATCAAATATTTTGCCACCTTTGAGACTTGAAATAATTTTACTCACTGCGTACCACGTACCGCGTAGCCACTTCATAATACAGCTAAGAGACTTGGAATAAATTTAGTCACCGCGTACCGCATAGCCACTTCATAATACAGATAAGAGACTTGGAATAAATTTAGTCACTGCATACCGCGTACCGCGTAGCCACTTCATAATACAGACAGAGACTTGCGATAGTCACTGCGTACCGCGTAGCCACTTCATAATACAGACAAGAGACTTGGAATAAATTTAGTCACTGCGTACTGCGTAGCCAGCCTTTTTCCAGTAACGATTACAATGTGGCAGGGTATTCTGCAGTTACTCCCGTATTTGTAATGATGAATTCCTCACAGCACATTTATATTCTTAGACCTTAGCATTAAGACCACAGAGAAGAATAAGCACTGAATCCTAGAAACCGAATCCTACATGTAGCTCAATCCTAGCGACTTGAAAGTGTCAGAAAAAAACCTTCAGCTTACTTTATACCTGATGGAAATGTAAATACAAGATTTGCTCAAAGATTCTGAAATATAAAGAAACTACACTAAACAGGACTCATAAATCTGTATGTGCCGGTTAAAAGGGTAAAACATCAGCTACAAGCTCGTTTACCACCTTCTCAAAGGATGGTGGTTAATTTACAAAGCATATTTAATGTTATACCTAGAAAAATATTGTTGCAGAGCATTGTGATTAAACAGTAAATTTAGATTTTGATCCCCATACAGATTTGATTTACTGCCTTGCTCGCTCGCTCCAGGCTAATTGCTTGCTCACTCACTCCAGGCTTGCTTGCAATTATTTTCTAGGAGTTTCTTTTCGAACCATATGCATAATTTCATTTTTGTTGTTGTTATATACATCACAAGAATTACATGTATTTAGAAATACAGCTATACTATTTTGAATATTTTGTGGTTGTATTGAACATGATTTTCATTGTCTACTTTTTGACACTTGAAGCATTGCTAGCTGTCAAGTGTGGAGAGGCAGAATTCTTAAAACTGGCATTTGTACAGGCTCTTCCTTCTGTCCTATCCTTTCCCCATTTTGACCACACACCACAGGTAACCCAGTCCAGTAAAGAACTTGACCGAAAAATTACAGAAGAGCCAGCAAGTAGGCTATGATATCACTGAACATTGATAAAATGACTGACTTTTTTAAGAATCTAAGCTTACCTTTTTAGTAAGCTATGGTAAATGGTACAAATGTACATGTATTTCATTGAAAACTGTATATTTAAACAATATTATAAAGTTCTGTACATGGCCGCTTGGAGATATGAATTTTCTTTTCTTGTGCTGATGAAATATCTTAGTTGCTGTGCTCACTCATAATTTTTTTTATTACATTTGAAGATAAAATCCATATCTCCATGTAGCCATGTCATATGCTCTATAATCACATGTATGTTCATTTATATGGCATGGCATTTTTGAATACAAACACTGGTTTTTAATGGTTTTAATACTCTTCAAAGGCTTTGTACGATGCAAACCTATAAAAATGGCACTGTTAAAGTAATATTAAGCTAATTAGGATTTAGCATGTCAAATCATACAATGTATAAACTTCAGTGTCTATGTTGTGGTTCAATTATTACCTCTGGTACAAATATATTTAAACCAGTACAATTTTTTTGAACCAGTACCATTTTTTTGAACTGGTTCATTTTTTCAAGATTCTAAAAAGGGATTTTTTGATTTTTTGGGATTCATAAAAAAAGTTTTTTGGGGGGGATTTAAAAAGAAAGAAAAATTCCACTACAAAATATTTTGTTGTCAACCCTCCCCTCCCCTCTACTTTCTACCCTCACTTCCCCAGTCCCATCCTCTTTTTCTCTTGATTACCCTGACACACCTTACTGTACCACTTACCTTGACGGTCGCCCATCCACTTACTAACCTCGCCCGGTCGGGCTTAACTTGAGACAGGATCACGAGGAACGCCTGGTAGATGATGATCCAGTCGATTAACGCACTATGCCACAGAAGCGCTTGTTGTATTTTACACCACCGTTTATTCTACAAGTGACTAATCGTCGAACCCAGTCTCTCTCCTTATGCTAATTTGTTTCCAGTCTCTTAATTTTATTCGCACATGCACACTGCTAACAAAATCGGACTTGAAAATAAAATTACATGGACGACAACACAGACAAAACTGTGTCAACCGAGTAATCACAGCTGAGGCTGAGCTAAAAGAAAGCAAAAGAAAAGCGAATCACCTGACTAACATTGTATCTGGAAGAAGACTTCTACGAAAGAACTAATAAAGAGTACCTTAAAGTATTAAACGAGTGCAAATGTTCTCGAAGTAACCCCTCGTACTTGTTTATTAGACTAAGCTTACCAAATGGAATAAAACACTGACTAGAAGTAGAAGAAAATGTGAGTACGCAAACAACAAACTTCTAACTAAATCCTGACAACAAAGAATCGAAGTGGCTCAAAAAACTCTAAATTTCTAAATGGGATCTGAAACAACCATAGCAGCTGATGAAAGTCGGGACCTGGCTAAATCACAGATCGAATTGGAATTTAGCGTGTTAGCTGTTGTGGATGGAAGGAAGCCGGAAAAAAATCCTCAGAGCAAAGGCGAGATAATATAGCACCATGCGCCACCCCGGCTCAAAGAAATGCTGTAACTATTCTCTTGTTCTCTCATCAAAGAATCACCCACAGAGGATGTGAAAAGACGCAAAAATTGATAAATGATCAAGAACTACACAGAAATAATGCGAAAAAATACAACATTTCTGTTTCGCTTTGCCGTTCCAAGTGGAGTTCACAAGTGCCAATAACAAGCAGATTTATTAAAGCCAGTTAGTACTCCACTCCAAGCAAACTCATTCCTAACACAATCCAAGACCTATATAAACCTATCATTAAAACTTCGGTAAACCCAAGTGCTCACTAATTTAGGGTTTTTAGAGCTATAGTCACTAAATTAGGCTTTTTAGGGCTAGATTACTGAACAACACAAAAATAATGCTTCTTCAATGGTCATATGAGCTAATCCAAACCCTACCTTTAAAACCACCCTAACCGTCAACAACAGCTAGGTGCTCACTGATTTAGGGATTTTAGAGCTTACCGGTAGTCACTAAATTAGGGCTAAGTCACGTATAGTGCTTGAATGGTCCAGAGAACTAATCCAAACCCTTACCCTGCATTTAAAAATACCCTAACCATCAACAATGGGTGGTCACTAATTTAGGGTGTTAGTTGCATATATGTATAGTTTGCTGTTTTTATTCCTATTAAAATACATCACTGCAAAGTAACTGTGTTACCAGTACATTCCAGCTACATGTATAAAATAAAAGATGAACAACACAAACAAAGTATATACATGTAAGGTATTTTTAATCCAAAGTACTTCTGTAGAACTTACTATGCTATTTTCTTACATGGAAAGCCTATCATAAACCTAATACCCCAAACTACAAGTTTGGGGTAAATAAATTTGAACTGGTTAAAAAAAATTGTACTGGTTAAAAAAATGGCACTCAGGTTCAACAATTTTGTACTGGTTCAAATTTTTTGAACCAAAGATGAAATTGAACCACAACATCTTGACCCACAATTGACCTATATCATTATGACGTCAAATTAAAACAATCTATTGTTTAAATGCTAAGCATCACGGTCGTGGGAGGGGGACAAAACAATAACAACACAAAGGAAATCGCTATCAAATGCATTTTGTAGAACGTAGAATAGCGGTAACAGCCAGCAAATACGGTAAATATTGTGGGATAAACATTGATACAGCTGATATGTGGAAACCAGACAATTTGAAGTTAAATTTTCCTCAGCAGAGCAGATTTAGTTCAAAATTATATTGTTCAAGTCGATTCTGTCCCCCTCATAAACAAGCTGTGACGTCATAATGATATACATGTACATGCATGTAGGGTAATTGACAGCCACTTAAAAATCTCAAGAACTGTTTTGTGCATTCTTTGATCCACATTCTTTGATCCACATTCTTTGATCCAGGCCATAGGTGAAAAGAAAGTTTTCCATGATGCTGCTGAACATTTTTATTACACAAAAAATTGTGTAATTTTTTAGGATTTATGATTTATTCTGTTTTACCACTCGAAGGCTTAAAGCCCCTCTATGGAGGTTTCCGAGGGCCTGCAATTTATCATCCTTGACATAAAATTGACTCCAAAATAGAGATTTCACTGTGCCAGTAAAAAATGTTTTATGGCACAAAGCCAATTGAAAAAAAACAGCAAAAAAATCCCCCCCTGGTATGTACAATGTACATGTACCAGGGATAGCATTAATGCAGAAATTGTGTATTTTTAAGCAAAATCGAAGGGCTGTGTGCAAAAAGGGAGTAAGTGTTTCCTAATCAAATTCTAAATTCTCCTTCAATTTATTTGTTTTCTAAGGGAAAATTTAGAATGTGATCAAGAGGCACTTTTGCCCTTTTTGTACACAGTCAATCAATTATTCCTAAAAATCAATTTTATAAAGTTCAATGCAATCCCAGTGACACATACACTGTATGTCCTTGAGTGATAATTGAAGGGCTGTGTGCAAAGACTCCTGATCACATTCTAAATTTTCCTTCAAATTCTTTGTTTTGTAAGGGAGAATTTAGAACATGATCAGGAGTTACATTACCCTTGTTACACACATCCCTTCGATTCCAATTGTTGCATACAATGTAGATGCAAGTGCGAGCATCAAATATTTTGGGCTGCCTTGGGGTAAGACATCTAGGATGTACTTTGAAAGGTGTGGTTGCCAGTTTGATTTCGCATAGCATGACATGATTTTCCACTTCACAGCATGTGAGGTCCTTTGATTGTTATGATAATGCCAGGTATGGGGACCCAAATAATTTTTGGGGACCCCAAACCCAAAAGATCTATGGATCCAATGACCTAGAGTAAAACAATTATGGTGCTTAATCATTGCATACACTGTATACAGTTTGAAATTTTATCAGTAAAAACCATCATATGCCAGTCTAGATAGCAGAATCTTTTAAAAATACCCAACTGTACATTATCACACAACTTTCCATGTACATGTAATAATAGCCTCTGTATTATATAAATCATTGTCCAATAAACATTATATTTCAGCTAATCAGAGCTCTGTGGGCTTTTACTACAAGGTGGAATTTCATGGTTATTCTTTGAAATACAGAGCGGTATTTCATGGTTTTTCTATGAAATACAGAGCAGTATTTCATGGTTTTTCTATGAAATACAGAGCGGTATTTCATGGCTAGATCAGGCCAATCAAAATGCAGGAAATTTCACAGCATTTCTTTATCAGCCAATAAGAATTCAATAATTTTGAATACATAATTAGGCTGGAGACACATCCGCCACTTGAAATTTGTTTTTTGAGAAATGTACATGTACTTAGTTAAAATGCACTGACCACATGCACATCTGAATAAATTAATTACAAGCATATTACCGTACCAATTATTATAATAACCCTTTTGAGTTTTAGTTGTTGCTTTTGATCAGACGTTTTTTTTAAGAACATGTAGATATAATTATGTATGTGCATTTCTAACCCATCAAATATTTTCTCTCACATGATTAGTCAAATGTATAAGTGCACGTCAAAGAAAATATGATAACAACAATGACCGACATTGTGGCATTGAAATATGCCCTGATATTTGTCCTTGGACATTATCTGATCCTTGAAGTTCACAATTTTCCTTGAGCTTCGCTCTTGGGAACTAATTCTCTTCTCAGGACCTGTAGATAAAATTGGCTGCAGACAAAATATCAGGGCATATTTCAATGTCACAAACAGGTTATCGTATTTTATACATTATGTGGATAATTATAAATACAACATGTATAACTTAATTACAATATTTAATAATAATACATTGTACTTATACGTGTACATATGCATGTTCTTATAAATTTTCAGGGAATCTCAAGCTTACTACAATTATAAAACATGGCCAAAACCAATACCTGGTTTGTGCTTGCCATTCTGTTGCAGTTGGTGTTGCTATATTCATTTTACAAGCTTTTTTCTAACCCTGGAGACAACTCTGGGAACAGGTAAATAATTTATTATCACACAGAGATGGACATTAATGTAGCTACTTTGTTTAATACTGTAGCAGGGCCAAGCAGAATTAAACATGGAGTGGTAATACAGGACTTGAAATTGCCACCAACACAGTTGCAAATGCCTCCAAATTACTGTCGCTTCCAACTAAAAAAATTCTGGCAGTTGCAAATTTGGTAGCAAAATCATGCACCATTTACATGTACATGTACCTTGCGTTCTTTTTCCCATTTTTATCTCCATTTCACCAAGTGACACAAACCTTCACTCAGATGCCATTTTAAAGCATTCCTTCTCCTCATTTAACTGACAACAGACACATACATGTACATTGTATATGCAGGAGGTGGTCCTGACAGTTAACTGCACACACCTTCACTCTGATGCCGTTTTTAAGCAGTCTCTTTAACAGATATTGCAGGACGGCATAGCTTTTTGTCGTAAGGCCATTGGATTGTACTGATTAAATTATTATGTTTGAAAAACTTAGTGCCTGAAAATTGCAAACTTGCAACTGCATTTTTGTAACTAGTCGCAATGTTGTTCAGCTGGAACTTTTCCCAATTTCGAGTCCAGTAATAACTGGTTGGCCCCAGTGTCTAGAGCTGTGCTTGTTTCAGTATAATTTACTGCTTTCCATGGCTGGTCAAAATTTAAAAACAGCCAGAGAATTGTTTCATTATCGGGCTATTACATGCACAGTATCAAGTTACACTATTCAAACCTTTTTGTTATTATCCCTAATTTATCATTAAAAACCACATGTCTACCATTATGCCAATATGAGGGTGTACAACATGTAGCCATCATGTTGCATACATTCTGGGAATACTAAAATAAAATAAAAAACATTAAATTATATCACAAAATATGTATTGTTTTTTTTACGCTTTCAAGCTTGGAATTTCATATACAAAATTGACTTGAGTTGTACAAAGCATAATTGTTGACATACATTGTACGTGTAGGGTCTTTAAGTAGTAGTTAAAATATGAGCGGGAGATCTGTATGGGCATTTACAATGGCGAGCCGCTTCGGCGAGCCATTGTAAAGCCCATACAGATCGGACGCGAATATTTTATCTTACTTGTAAAATGAATAGATAACTAAAATCCATTGATATGCACAACATCAAATTTTAAACTTTGGTTTCTCCCACCTTGCTATCGATGTGGGATGAATTAGTTTGTCACAAAAACATATCCCACATCGAAGAGACAATGAGTATGCAATAAGAGAGCAGAGCGTAGCGTGCAGAAAAATAGGTCCCACATGGAATAGATGGTGTGTACATAATAAGAGAGCAGATGTACTTTGTCGTTTCACCCCTCCCTGTTCAGTTCAGTTCAGATTTATTTTGCACATGTTCAAAAAGAAAAATATTACAGTTTATGAGTATTAGAAAGGTAATATAAGAAGTAAATATAAGTGAGAGAAAATATGATGAATCAATCGTGCGCAGTGGTCAAAGTAGCATTAGGGCTTTCGAGTTGACCACTGCCTGCGATGTTAAAGGAGCTCATTCAACCAAGATGCATTGCGAGCTCAAATTTCTCGATCGGCCATTTTCGGGGCCCCCGATAATGGCTCTGGAGAGCTTCTTGAAACAAATCCTATTCCATCGGTCTCACAGGGGCATACCAGTTGATTACTTATAGGGGAAAATGTTCCTTATTTATTAGCTTTTGTGTTCAGTCATATATTTCCGAATTTTCACCTGCCAGGGGAAATATTGAACGTACTCTGGGAGTCGCCTTTGGTCAGTGAAATTATTACTAGAGCCTGTACTGGAGTTAGCCGACTGGTTGATCGTAATTCCTACAGTTTATCCAAACCAGGGCCTTTCTACATTGGCTTGATCGGCCCGCAGACCTAAATGACAAGAAATTTAAAGGTCACTGAGAAGAGCTGAGCCTTTTGCTTATCATTATCGGACACTTACAACATTTAAAGCAAATTGCTTTGACTGAAGACTCGAGTACGCGGTACACGCGCGGTACATGCAAGATTACAAATCTCGCAGTTTCTCTCTTAGTCTTATAGTCTTGGTTTTCGCTCAATGTACATGGACAACGCTGAGACAATTAAAGTAAGTAAAAGTGAAATGTTGTGTTGATATCTGCATGAGCGGCTGTAAAGTGGAAACCTATTTTATAAATGTTTCTTTGCTGATGAATATAAAACTTCAAGTTCAATCAAGTGCCGCTGGGCGCTCAGAAAACTGATTGATCGAATTTTTTTACCCAGTATATCCAATGTACGATTAACGGAAGTCAAGGGGCTTTTAAAATGACACAAACCGGCTGAAATTCAGGCTAACAAACAATAACATTTATACGGTTTCGATTCCTCAAATTTGATTTAAAATTTGCATATTAACATTGGCGAGTCAAAATGTGGTGTGGAGAACGCACGGACCTTGAACACAAATAGAATGTGGCAAACAATATAGTACTTCAACATTTCAAACCAGCATTTTGGCAGGGACAACCTAGCTCCTTTCTTTCGACTACACGTTCTTGCATGCACAAGCCTAGAAAGGAAAGAACTCTAAATGTATAACGCTATCGTAGAATTGATTAATTTCCTTGCCACACGATCTGCATCGCTGGAACTTGGTCCAGAAGTTGGACAAGTTGGTTCGCTAGATCGAGCATGAGATCGATGGCTAGCATCACGTCGAGAAATTTTGATCGAAGAACCGTAGTAATTCCGCTCATTCTATTATATTTCTTCAAGTATAAAGGCAATAGATCTCCCCGCCGATCTCGGCCATTCAGTTCAACTCGTAAACTCTATTTATAAACAGCCCGATATCACATTTTCTGATTGGCAGCTGTCCGATTTCAAGTAGTTTCCCGTATGAAAACAATAACAGTGACTCGCAATGCATCTTGGTTGAATGAGCTCCTTTAATATTTGGACGTAAAGATTACTCAATGATACGTGAACTGGATAGGGGAAGTCAGTGATTGGGTGTGAGACTTCCCTCACTAGCTTAGCTAGTATTCTGTACCTGATACAGAATACTACTAGAGCTATTAATAATGGTCCATGGGGTCTTTATCGCTGACCATGGGTGACCCTGCACGCGAAAACGTTAATATGGCTTTGAAAAGCCGTTCGCTACCCGTTCAAACGGCCTAAAAAGCCGTTCAAACGGAAGCAAAAGTCGTTCCAACGGAAGCAAAAGCCGTTCGAACGGAAGCAAAAGCCGTTCAAACGGAAGCAAAAGTCGTTCGAACGGAAGCAAAAGCCGTTCAAACGGCCTAAAAAGTCGTTCGAACGGAAGCAAAAGCCGTTCAAACGGAAGCCAAAGCCGTTCAAACGGAAGCAAAAGTCGTTCGAACGGAAGCAAAAGCCGTTTTTTTCAAATTGGGAAGCCGTTCGCTTGCGTTCGAAAGCCGTTTTCTCAAATTGGAAAGCCGTTCGAAAGAGTTGGATAGTCGCTCGAACGAGTTGGGAAGCCGTTCGCACGAGATGGAAAGCCGTTTTCTCAAATTGGAAAGCCGTTCGAACGAGCGTTCGATCAAAAGTAAAGTTTCGCGGAATGTATTCCCAGTTTAAAGCGCATTATTGAGAGTTAGTATTAAAGAAACTGCTCTATCTAAGCTTTCTTTTCATGTAAGTTTTGTTCGAATTGATAGAGTATTTTAAGCTCAAAGTGCCGAAAGCGGCTTTCTGTTACGAGCAAAGCATTCGGTGTCTTGATAGAGAAAGGACGCCGTTGTTTGGTTTATGACAAACCTTTGCCGCTTCTGTAGTTGTATCGTATCTTTCTAACACGGAAAAGGATTCTCATTTTATTTCAGGCTTTACTTTAGTATTATCCACGGCGTGATCCGAGAAGTATACGAGCAATAAAGCTAGTCACATAAACCAACGAGCGTCTTGTTTCGTGTTGTGATAGAGAAAGAACGCTGTTGTTTGGTTTATGACAAACCTTCGCCACGATACAACTACAGAAGCGCGAACATACATGTAAGCATCTTTCTAACACGGAAAAGGATTCTCATTTTATTTCAGGCTTTACTTTAGTATTATCCACGGCGTGATCCGAGAAGTATACGAGCAATAAAGCTAGTCATAAACCAACGAGCGTCCTGCTTCGTCTTTTGATAGAGAAAGAACGCTGTTGTTTGGTTTATGACAAACCTTCGCCGCTTATGTTCGCGCTTCTGTAGTTGTATCGTATCTTTCTAACGGAAGTAAAAGTCGTTCGAACGCTTCGAAAAGCCGTTTGTTACCCGTTTTTTTGCGAAAGCCATATTAACGTTTTCGCGTGCAAGGTCACTATTGGTGTCTGTATCATGGACCTAAGTATCTGTATTGCGGACCATGGGGTCTTTATGTTTTATTAATCAGGTTTGTATGTGGGTATACAGAGGCGATCATGTGGTGTCATTCAGCACATGGGATTGGTTAGTACCCTTGAGAATTATTAATGAATTTTACAAATAAGATTAATAGCCAGATATTGATGTGGTGGGAAAGTTTTATTCTCCTGCAATAATTGTTTAACTATTAAACAAGTCATGTCTGCCACATGAAGCATGTGTGTTATAATCAGGTCAGGGCTCGAAATAGAAATATGACCTGACATTTCTTTTTTTTTGGCAGGCCATTGAGTGTTTTAAAGATCATTTGCAAGCATATTTTGACCTGCCATCCCTAAAAATTGGCCTGCTTTTTGGCCATTGGCAGGTCACTATTTCGAACCCTGCAGGTTCATTATGATCAATGTTAACTGCAGGCACATGGCTAGTGGTAGCTTTTCTTGCACAATACAAGGTGCTTTGTAATCGTTCCACTTTGTTTATAAAACATCTTTATGAAGCAGGATTGCTACAATGCACAATGGTAATTTTTTTTTTTACATGTACGTGTAGTTTTTCAAATTTATTGTTTTACATGGATATAACACAGCCCTGTTTATAAGTTGGCCCCATTTTGGTTAATTAATCCTCTTCAAGTGTTACATTATCATAGAGTGATTGCAATGGCCAACTGCAATAAAGCTGTGAAAGAAAATATTATTATGCCTATTAATAATACAAAGAACAAGGCTGCATTCATCATGTGCAGTACCGATCAAAACTATAACCTCCCCTTTGTGTGCACTTGGGTTTACTTTGCATTTACAATGTACTAGTAAACACACGCAAAGTAAATGCAGCGTTTACTTTGTGTTTACTTTGCATGCATGCAAGTAAACGCAAAACAAAGCAAATGCAAAGTAAGCACACACTAAACCCAAAGTAAACGCAAGGCAAATTATTATTTATCAAAAGAAATGCTACAAAACTGAAGACAGTCTCCGCAAGATTGAGTTACAACTTCCCTATTAAACACGACCAGTGGTCTAAAATATTTTAGGAAATTGAAAATAGTTTCCTCTAGTTACTGATTACTGTAATGCACCAGTCAGTGGTTTCCCCCAGTGGGGGGTATCTTGCATACCCATGGGATTTGACTTTTACCTCAAAATTTTGGACAGATTTTTCACCCTGAAGGGGTATACGTATTAAGCCAAGAACCATATACATGTAGTCTTTCACAAAGCCATTTGTCATCCAACTTTGTCACTCGCGTCATTGTGGGTGCAAGGCATGAAAGTTACAACGAAGCTGAAACTACCGCTGACCAGTTACACTTTCCAATTCCTCGTTCTCAGGCCCATTGGGCAAATCGCGTAAATGTTCCCAACTCTCAGGCCACGTAACATTGTCAAATTCCCTACCCAGGGGAGAACAGTTCCTGAACCCTCAGATCCCCCCCCCACCGGGGGAAACCACTGACTGGTGCATAATTACTGGAGTTCTGCTTGCAGGGAAAACGAATGCGTGCAAAGCATGTGCTTCTATCTCGAAATCGTTTGCTTCCCATCTTTGCTTTGACACCTTGAAGCAGCCTCTCGGTACTTTAGAGAAGTTGTCACTCCACCACCTCCCAGTTAGCTCAGTGATTAAGCTCGAGTCTATCGAGCTTAATGTCGCGGGTTCAAACCCCGGCCGGACCAACAGTCAGGGTCTTAAAATAACTGAGTAGAAGGTGCTACATGTACCTTTACATACATTGTACATGTAATACAGTAAACTGTTAGACCTTCACATCTTCTCTGATAAGGACAATAAATTGTAGGCCCTTGGAAACCTCCATAGAAGGGCTTTAAGTCTGTTGAGGTGCTCCGTCCACCTGCGAATGGTAAAACAGAATAAATGTAAATTGATGCAAAGCTTTGAAAGCCTCGTTTTCATGCCATGATTGTGACTTCCGTTCCCAGGTCGGCTTTCTTCAAAGGACATTTTGGTTTTGATCTGCTTTTAATATTTCTTCGCTCCCACAACGTTTCTAAATTTATTTATCTTGTAGATTGTGTTCTCATCAGAAATAATAATTATTGCCAAACTGTTCTGTTGAGATTTTCAATGTGTTTACAAACTCATTCTCAGACATCAATAACTTCATTTATACATTTCGATCGCCCGATCTGATTTACATGCGAGAGTTTGTCGTATTTAACTGGTTTGGGAATTCTTCCTCTTGGATGAACAGTTAAAGAATCAGGTTTGGGAATTCTCTGGTGGTAATTTCTCCCTAATTTGGGTTCCAAAAAATGCACAAAACACAAGTTGGTCATTATCGTAGCCTGTTGTATTTGTGGGCTGCACATTTATTAATTATGTGTTAATGCTTTGTGTTTGCTTTGCATTTACTATTAATAGTAAATGCAAGTAAACACAGGGGTCTATTCTGAGTGCATGCAAAGTAAATGCAGTGTTTGCTAAATGCATTTACTTTGCATGCAGTTTGAGTGCATACAAAGTACATGTACACACAAGGGTGAGGTTTGATTGGTACTGTTTACCATGGGGGGTATACTTAAATAAAGTTGCTTACTTTACTTTGGGCTGTGAAGCTCAGCTGATAACCTAGTATATAACAACTAATAACAACTTTTATTTGTTTTCTTATTCTCTCAGATCATAGCCATTTCCTAGCCAATTTAGTGCATTTTAGGCATTCTAAATGTATGTACATGTATAAGCTACCATTTTAAGACTGTGTAGGTCTTGGTTTGACATGCATTAAAGAATTAACACTCCAACCCTTTAATAAATTTTAAGATCCCACCTTCCTTCTATTAAAAAAAATTGGGATCCCCTAAAAATCACTTTCCCCCTCTGTCATATATACATAATGAATGTAGCCCAAAAGGAAAGAAAACATTTCATGGCTGTCATGTATTATTCTATGGGAACTGAATTGCAATCACTCTATTGTTCAACCTGTTCAACATATTTTTGAAACAGGTGTTTATCTTGTCTTTAATTCTTTTGAAGGGGATCAGCTGGTTGGTCCTCATCTGACTGGACAGTACTGTCCAGAGCCCAGCTGTCAGTAAACTGGAATGCTGTAAAGAAGATTAAACGACTGCCTCAGGATGTGGACTGGACTGCTGTGAAGAAGAGAAGTGCACCTCGAAAGGAAGAGATGCATGACAAATGGATTGTGATCACCTCCATAAACGCACCTACAAAAGATGTAAAGAAGTTGGCTGGAATGAAAGGGTGGAAAGTTGTTGTAGTTGGAGACACAAAAACACCGGCTGATTGGAGGTATTCATTAAAGCCTGAAATAGAGTGATCTCATTGGCTCATTTCTTGGTGTGAACCCAGGGATGAGCAGCAAGTAGATGGCTGTATTCCAGGTTGTATTCAATAATGGCTGCTGAAATTTGCATACTGACAGAGTCAACCTCCTCACCCTCCACTCCACCCCCCATGGCGGCAGTTGCTGCTTACCCTGGGTGGCAGAGGCTCAAAGAGATAAAAGGCAAAGAGATGAGAGAGAAAAGGAGAGTCGATAGAAAAAGAAGAGCTTCTGGTGTTATCCATTGAGAATCTCACTTCCATGCGCTGAGTTTCAAATTCAAATCAAGAAAACACGTCAAACTGGTTTCGCTGGGCTATCAGTAAGCCAATGAAAATACCATTTCATCCAGCACTCATGCCTGCGCTTGACAATGAGTAGATTATCCAATCAGGGATGAGGTTCAAATTCTGAACCTACATTGTTTTTCACGTCTGAGTTTTCGAAATATTGAATAAGCACAGATTCAGGTTCAGGTATTTTTGCAATTTGTCTGTATGCACTAGTTAGTAAAATATAATTATTGTAAATTTGTATTTGCTTAATTTGAATTTTTATATTCACATTTCAACATACAAATTAATTTACATACAAATGTATTTTGTAATTATATTTTTGGCCCTACCTGGTGTGAAAACGTTGTTCAGTGATACATTTAAAGTAGATGCAAGACGAATGAAAAACAAAGTGCCTTCTATTCCGCTAATTTATATGGCTAAACATGGTTCAAGATGGCTAAACATGGTTCAGCATGCTGCATCTAGAGCTATAAGTACTTATAGAGCTCTCTAAACAATGTTATGGCATGTTTAGTCATCTTGAACCATGTTTGGCCATCTTGAACCATGTTTGGCCATCTTGAACCAGGTTTGGCCATCTTGAACCAGGTTTGGCCATCTTGAACCAGGTTTGGCCATCTTGAACCAAGTTTGGCCATCTTGAACCAAGTTTGGCCATCTTGAACCATGTTTGGCCATCTTGAACCAGGTTTGGCCATCTTGAACCAGGTTTGGCCATCTTGAACCATGTTTGGCCATCTTGAACCATGTTTGGCCATCTTGAACCAGGTTTGGCCATCTTGAACCAGGTTTGGCCATCTTGAACCAGGTTTGGCCATCTTGAACCAGGTTTGGCCATCTTGAACCAGGTTTGGCCATCTTGAACCAAGTTTGGCCATCTTGAACCAGGTTTGGCCATCTTGAACCAGGTTTGGCCATCTTGAACCAGGTTTGGCCATCTTGAACCAGGTTTGGCCATCTTGAACCAGGTTTGGCCATCTTGAACCAGGTTTGGCCATCTTGAACCAGGTTTGGCCATCTTGAACCAAGTTTGGCCATCTTGAACCATGTTTGGCCATCTTGAACCATGTTTGGCCATCTTGAACCATGTTTGGCCATCTTGAACCATGTTTGGCCATCTTGAACCATGTTTGGCCATCTTGAACCATGTTTGGCCATCTTGAACCATGTTTGGCCATCTTGAACCATGTTTGGCCATCTTGAACCAGGTTTGGCCATCTTCAACCATGTTTAGCCATCTTCAACCATGTTTAGCCATCTTCAACCATGTTTAGCCATGCTTATATAGAAATTAGTGGAATAGGAGGGACTCGCTAGCAGTCTAACTTTCTTATGTTAACGTTCTCTTGTAAAGCTCTGGAGAAATGATGAAGAAATCTCTTAGTACACACAACGTTCTGAGTTTACATTTCGGATGTTAGCCCTTTGTTAGTGAAAAAAGCTGTGATGAAGAACTAGTGCTCTAAGCATCAGCTGCTACTCACTTCCCACGGTGGTAGCATACCATAATTGATTTTTAGTTGATTATACTGGCAGTGTTTATTCGGCGTTATAGTTCAACTCCATTTTTTGCGCTCTTGCCAAAAGCGACAGTGTTCGTCTGCCACTTGACACTATCAAGTGTTATGGTTCACCACAAAATTTTCATTTGACAAAAGCAATCACATGATGTGATAGGGGCAATAGTGCCACGTGGCAGACAAACACTATGAGTACTATCAAAACATTTTGTTTTGAACAATAAGCGACAACAGCAGGGTTTTCAATAACATTTGAAGTACATTGTAAGTGGCAAAACTTGAAGAGTAGGCGTCGAGCATCGAGCGCCATTGCCGCAAATACTCACGTTTTCCCTAATTTTTAATCAAAGTAGGCGGTGATTTCATGTAAAATACTCGGCGAGATTCGCCGCTGCCGGCTTCTATTGAAAACCCTGCAACAGTATGTATGTCTTGGGACTATATCGGCTGTTATAGTTCACCACAAAATTTTGGCGCGCACTCATTAGTCAAAAGCGATCACGTGACGTGATAGTTGTCATCCACGGAGGCAAACTATCAGGCGATAGTGCCCGCTGAGCACGAAAGACAATTTTGTGTTGAACAATAACGCAAATAGACTGTGTCTGTCTCGGACCTATCGGCTGATAGTTTCCCTTGGAAATTTGATGTTCTTAAAACTAGCATATAAGCCCTCGAACTGCGATTTGTTTTAAGAACATCAAATTTCCACGGGCAACTATCAGCCGATAGTTCCTCGACGGACACAGTCTATTTGTATATTATACTGTAGTTCACCACAACATTGTGTCGCGCGCTCATTGGCTAAGAGCGATCACGTGACGTGATAGTTGTCGTCCGTGGATGCAAACTATCAGGCGTTATAGTTCACCACAAAAAATTGGCGCGCGCTCATTGGCCAAAAGCGATCACGTGACGTGTAGTTGTAGTCCACGGAGGCAAACTATCAGGCGTTATAGTTCACCACAAAATTTTGGCGCGCGCTCATTGGCTAAAAGCGATCACGTGACGTGATAGTTGTCATCCGCGGATGCAAACTATCAGGCGATAGTGCCCGCTGAGCACGAAAGACAATTTTGTGTTGAACAATAACGCAAATAGACTGTGTCTGTCTCGGACCTATCGGCTGATAGTTTCCCTTGCAAATTTGATGTTCTTAAAACTATCATATAAGCCCTCGAACTTCGTTCTCGGGCTTATATTTGTTTTAAGAACATCAAATTTCCGCGGGCAACTATCAGCCGATAGTTCCTCGACGGACACAGTCTATTTGTATAATAGTACCCGCTGAGAGCGGAGGACAATTTTGTGATGAACAATAACGACAAATAGTGTTTCTGTCTCGGAACTATTGGATGATAGTTTCCCTTGGAAATTTGATGTTCTTAAGAATATAAAATTTCCGCTGGCAACTATCAGGCGGTAGTTCCTAAATGGACACACTCTATTTGTATAATAGTTTCCCTCGCTTGGGAATTTGATGTTCTTAAAACTAGCATATGACTTCGTTCTCGGGCTGTGCGCCACAATAGCAGTCATTAGAATACCTTCCTTGTGAAGCGTATTTGAATATATTTATATAGAATTCGCTATATAAATAAATAACATTTTTAAACTTTAACTGTCAGATGTGTACTAAGAGAGTTCTCCATTCAGAAACCCTCCTTTAACCTGATATCTTAATACACCAAATTTATTAATTTTTCTTCAGCCATCCCAATTGTGTATTTCTGAGCGTTGAACGCCAGAAGGAGCTTGGTTATAATATAGTGGATCTCCTTCCCTACAAACATTACGGTCGCAAGAACATAGGATACCTGTATGCCATCCAACGCGGCGCTAAACAAATCTACGACACCGACGATGACAATCACCCGACATCGGGGAAATTGACATTCTACGAGAAAGAGACGGGTGAATTTCTCATCTACAAGACGGACTACACCTCTGTCAACCCCTATGCTCATTTTGGCCAAAGCACAATCTGGCCCCGAGGGTACCCCCTGGAGAATATTTCAAACCCTGCTGAGAAGACCTTTGTAAAGTGTAAAAATGTCCAAACGGCGATACAACAGGGGGTGGTCGACGGGGATCCAGATGTCGACGCGATTTATCGTCTGACTCGAAAAGACAAAGATGTAAGGCTAGATGTCAAATTCGACCGTAACGCTCCGCCTGTCCTCCTCCCCCCAGGGACAATGGCGCCTTTTAACTCCCAGAACACGTTCTTCCTAAAGAAAGGATTATGGGCTACCTTGTTGCCCGTGACGACGGCGTTCCGCGTCTGCGATATCTGGCGTGGTTACTGGGCTCAGCGGTTGTTGTGGGAGGTAGGTGGGCATTTGTCGTTTTTCCCGCCAAATGCTGTCCAATACCGGAGCGCGCATAATTACCTGTTGGACTTTATTGATGAGAAATCGCTGTACCACGACTCGGGACGGCTGGTTAAGTTTCTCCTCAACTGGAAGTCCGACAAAAAGGATTTCTTCAGTAGGGTTTTGGATTTGAGCATAGCGATGGTCGAGGAAGGGTTCTGGGATGCGAAGGATGCAGTTTTGACGGAGGCATGGCTGCATGACCTGGTGAGTATTGGGTATGAAATACCAGAACTAGCTTCCACTCCAACGAAATGTAAAGAGGTGAGCGAGGAGAAGGTTATACTGAAGCCGAAGGAACAGCCTAGTTCTTATTTAAGATCGGGGGAAAAGTTGGTGAAAATTGGTCTTTAATCGATTCCTATTTAAACAATAGAGTGTCTGTCGAGGGGGACAATCTCGCTGATAGTTGCCCGCGGAGATTTTATGTTCTTATAACAGATATTGGCCCGACAACGAAGTTCGCAGGCCTATATTCTAGTAGCCTGCGTTGCTGCTCTGGAGTATCGGAATGCAGCGAGCGGAGATTAGGGGGATTGGGGCGAGAAAAAAGGGAGGGGGGAGAATATATATTTTAAGAACATCAAATTTCCAAGGGAAACTATCAGCCGTTATAGTTCACCACAAAATTTTGGCGCGCGCTCATTGGTCAAAAGCTATCACGTGACGTGATAGTTGTCATCCGCGGAGGCAAACTATCAGGCGATAGTGCCCGCTGAGCACGAAAGACAATTTTGTGTTGAACAATAACGCAAATAGACTGTGTCTGTCTCGGACCTATCGGCTGATAGTTTCCCTTGGAAATTTGATGTTCTTAAAACTAGCATATAAGCCCTCGAACTTCGTTCTCGGGCTTATATTTGTTTTAAGAACATCAAATTTCCGCGGGCAACTATCAGCCGATAGTTCCTCGACGGACACAGTCTATTTGTATAATAGTCCCGAGATAGGACTAGATAGACGATAGAATAAGAGATATAATTCTTACAGGTATAGCACTCTCAATTGGGCACTCTCTAACCGAAACGGATAAGTGCTAGGACTTGACTGATATTATTTTCCTTACATACCGCACAAATAATTATTCAATCAAATGTGTGTAATTAGGGTCCCGTGCCAACCCAGTATGTTGCCATGTAGTAAAGCTACCTATTGCAGTATTGAACACGAGCTGTTCATGCTATTGTGTTTATTGATTGCAGGATTATTTGTTCAGTATATTAAAACACTTATAGGACTCATCCTCGCCGAATATGGAAAACATTTAAGTCTCGACTTTTAATATTAGATTCGACCTTAGGTGTTGACAATTTTGTGATATTGGGCTCCGATGAATCCGAGTATAGTATCCTTAAGTTCACTAGATAAGTTATTCTGGGAAACCCCCTTTCCCTGTTTCACCTTAAATTAATCATTAATTACACATACCCAAGGGAGGGGCGGGTGGATAGTTTAATGGTTAATCATTAACTATACATGATACCCAAGGGAGGGATGGGTGGATAGTTTAATGGTTAATCATTAACTATACATGATACCCAAGGTAGGGGTGGGTGGATAGTTTAATGGTTGATCATTAACTACACATGTATACCCAAGGGAGGGATGGGTTGATAGTTTAATGGTTAATCATTAACTATACATGATACCCAAGGGAGGGGTGAATCGATAGTTTAATGGTTAATCATTAACTACACATGATACCCAATACTCTAGTGAACGTGCCACGTGCGAGATTATCCAATCACATACAAACCGCTCGTCATTTGTGGTTTCGTTTGTTGATTTGATGAGCCGCTTTTGTATGTGATTGGATAATATTGCACGTGGCACGTGCACGAAAGTATGCGGATACATTAACGAGTGGTTGTACATGTGCGCGTCTTGCTGTAAAGATGGGGTAATCAAGCGTTAACGGTTGGACGAATTTAAAGCCAATAGTTTGTATTGTATTATCATATATTCCTATTGTAATTGGATGCTGAAAGACCTGATAGGAGAATTTAATAAAGAATGTATGTATGTGTGTGTGCGATGCGTGAGTCTAGCGTGTGTAGTGCGTGTGGGTTCCTTTTTGAGTATTTGTGCGTGTCGTGTCCTGCGCGTGAGTGCGTGTTCATCGTGATGCTTGAGTGTGCGTGGTCCATGGGTGCTCGTGTGATGCACGTGAGTGTTCGTTCGTGATGCGTGAGCTTGATTGAGATTCAAGAATTTGGAATTTACTAAGGGTGCGTTCGATTGACCGTATTCCGGAATAAGAATACACAGAATGATCACTACAAATGCTTATAACGGGATTTTTAGCCACTGGATACTAAATTGATCCTGAATGTCATATGGCAGTGCAAAATGTGCCTGAACCAGTGATTTTCAGAGACTATCCCATTTATTCTTTTTCTGGAATATGGTCAATAGAACGCGCACTTAAGGGCTCATTGACATATTTAAATCTACAATTTGTAGCTAAACTTCGTTGTCTTATAAAACTGTGACAACAGAATAGGCAGTGTTTGTTATCAAGGTGACTCTTGGGGCAATACACAACTTTCATAATGGCCGCCTCATAATTTGCATATGTGATTTCCCGTTTCAGTAGTTTGTTCACATGTATAGAAAATATAAAAATTACCATGTGAAAGGGCATGTCGATATTAGTGAACTTGTGAAAGTTGAGTACTGTAGCTTATAAAGCAATGAAGTTACAGCCAGTTGAAATTAGAGAGATTTGTATGAGAAAAACAACGGAGGCCTTTATAGCCTCGCTTTCATGTTTTTTTTGCATTAGAAATGCTCATAGCTCAACAGCAATTTTCCACATTGCTCTAAAACTCAAAGCAATTACTAGTCTTTATGTGATCGTTCATTGGTTTCCCTCTACAGATTGATCTTCCAAATTATGCAAATCAGGAGGTGGCCTTTATGACTCGGGGTAAAGGTTTCCAGTCTGATTACGTCATAGTCGCGTAATCGAAATCAGGAAATTCCTATATTTTCCATGGATTTTGTGCTACTCTTAGTTCAGAAATATGTGCTGAAAGTGTGCAAAGTATAAAGCTCGCGCGGAGCTGGGATTTTCACCTCCGGTTTTGAGTCTTGTTTTTTATCCAATCAGCGCAACGTCCAGAATCTGGACGTTTAACACAAGTCCCTGGACAGTAGTGGCTATCCAAACAATGCCTAACCCTGAAACAATACAAACCCTAACCCTAAAACAATGAAATTCTTTGTCAGTGCAGTCCAAATGGCTCCAATAAGATGCAAGGTTTTGAGAGGTGAAGGCCTCCTGTTGCGCGCGTGTACCAAGCAAACAGCAACGAAATATATCAATCAGCACTTAAAGTGCAAGTGACATTTTTTTAAATCTTTTTTTTATTAGATATTATTAAAGAGGTGGCCTTCACCTCCTCGAAATCTGGAATAGTACTGGCTATCCAAACAATGCAACGAAATATGTCAGTTAGGTTGAAGTAGGTTTGACCCAGTTTTTAGATGAGTATTAGTAGTTTAGATAGTATTTATAACATCAAATCTGGAAACAAGATTTTCGACATGGAAAATACTCTAATTAATATCTGTCGTTTTATTTATTAAAGCCTAGTTTTCACTAGCGAGATAAGCACAAGCAACATACAATTCAATTCGATTCAATTTTTATTTTGCTCTTTGATTTTTTGTTTTACAATAATAATACACACACAAAAACGAGCAAATACAATAAAATAAATTAATTAGGAGTTGGACGTTTGAGCCTGGAGGCTAAATTAACCAGTAGGTTTTCTAGTTAGCCCCCAGACGCAGACTCGGTAATGCATTGATCATTAGCGGTAAGTACCGCTTACCGCTAATGATAAATACGGCACTGCGTCTGCGTATGTTGCTTGTGCTTGTGTCGCTACTGAAAACCAGATTTAAGGTCGTGACGTCATTTGTGACGTCATTTGAGGGACTTAATTTCCCCTGTAACAGTTTTTACGTCAGATCCACTTTATATGAAATGATCATTATAAATAGATTCGTAGAATGCAAAAGTATAATGTCTAGCGCATGGAAAAAGAGCGAATTCAACATTCTCTTTATTTTCAGCATCGTTAGCATATCGCTTCAGTGACGTCCTCTGTTAAGTAATAGGGACCTAAAGCAACCAGGACGACGGCTGTAACGACGGAACGTAGAAAAGTGTTTTCTCCCGAAATTGGGTGTTTACTATTTCCTTTATTTGCCTTGAGGTGCCTTTTATAACCAGATTTTCGAAATATGTGATCAGCATAGAGCTCCGTTCAGGCGGAACGATAAACGGTGTGATTTACTTTATGTTCGCGTTCTCTTTTGAACGTAACATGGAGTTTTCATGTTTTATTTTCACGGTCAAAATGTGATGACTGCGTGCATTTTCACGTGCATTTATCGTATTTTGTAATTAAGGCTATTGTTTCATACCGTCGTCCTATACGTCGTCGTCGTCGTCGTGGTTGCTTAAACACGAAGTTCCGGTATAAATAGGTTAGCCCCTCCTCTTTCCACGCATGGCGAGCTCGAAATTTAAAATTCAAATTGCTGAACAGTGAAGAAAGCATGCGAGCATATCAGAGTCTCCTTTGAAATGCTAGATTTTTAAGGTTTAAAATTATACAAGCCATAAAAAAAGTGACCAGAGAGAAGATAGTTGTTCATTAATGACTACCAATGGTATTTTATGACTGTTTGCGAACTTTGTACCCCTTACCTGAAGATAAAAATGTTTGTGTTTCATTTGAATTTCGCGCGACAAGCAATCAGTAGGGAGCACTCAAGCGGAGCATCACGCAGATGTTCACTCCACAAAGGCCGATTGACAACTGAAAGGTGACAAACCCCTGGGCTCCCCTTTTTATACCGGAACTTCGTGTTTAAGGTCCATAATGTTTCGAGTAAGAATGATAACAATCACAATGGGCTTTTATCGCACGGTGGCCATGTTGAGACCCAGGAGAATAAAAACCTTTGTTTTCGTCCGGTAAACACCTGAAACCAACCAGTGCGAGGCTACCGGGGCCAAAACTCTTGTTTAATCCAAGATGGCCGAACTGCGATAACAGCCCATGCACCTTATTCGTATTTCCTGTGCGCGCGGTAAGAAGTCTGGTAACTGGTATCAGAGAGAGGTCTGGTGTACTAAAGTTCGCGTTCTCACCCCACAAACGCCTGTTTGTCTGAGGCGGACGTTCCTTTTTCGATTATCATACACGAGCCAACCAGGTTAGAGCTCATTGTGGCAAGTTTTGTTTTCCTGGTGTTATTTGTGTTTAAGTAAAACGCTCTGTTTGGATTGTTGTGGGGTGAGAACGCGCCGGGGAGGCTACGCGAGTCAAAGTTATAAGCAGAAATGCACAGGACAGCAGCGACCTAATCACAAGCGGGTTTGGCAAGTTGTGTGTTTTATTATTGTCAAATTAATAATAAAATATTAGAGTGATTGAACAAACAGTTTTGTTCTGACTGTGCTCATGTTTATGTCGCTTCGCCAACTTTTGAGAAAAAAAAGCCAACATCGTTCCATCAAAATGCCCCACCAACTTTCCGGCCGTCAACTTCTGTGCTCCACCAACTTTACCACAGCGCCGCATCTGTTACGTCATGAATTTGTCTAACGCCAAATAGGGTAGCCACCCAATTCAGATCGTGTGATGTAAACAGATGCTACTCTGGGGAATTATTCCTTTTTCATTGTAATCATAATGCAGTCATGCCTATCTGAATATAATTATTTTCAAAGAGTCCATTCTCCAGAATAATGTTAGCCGATTACCTCTATTGTTTAAGGGCCCGGCTGAAGAACAATGAATGCACTGAAATGTTTTTAAATCTATTGCTGTTTGTTTCCTGTAAATTGCACTAGATATCATTTATGAACCGACTTTCCTGTCCGTAAACTTGGTGTGAGCCACATTGCTGTCAGTGGTAAACTTCATGAATTGAAACTAACACAAACTCGAACCATTGAAATACCCTAACCACTCCCTGGTAAACGAGGTTTTAGGGCTAATTTGTGGCTATGGTTCACAGCTAACAAGAAGATAAGGGGAACAATGTCGGGTGGTTCTACTGGGATTCGAACCATAACCTTCCGCGTATTACGACATAACCACTTCTCTCAGCGAACCACCACACTTGGATTGTGACATATTCATCTTTGTACTTGATAATCTACCTAAGAGACATGATTTTAATTACCGCTGACAACAATTTGGCTCATAGTTTTGGCGGATCCTATAAGTGCTTTCCGTAAAACTCGTTTGAATTTTCCCCGTGCCGTCATCTTATGATGTCATACGGTATACAAAAGGTCACAAAATAGCTATTGTTTTCTGACAATAGGGGCATGGCAGTACATATAATGTAGGGCATTATAACTCAGACGCAATCAAGACATATTTTACTATTCACGGCCTATTCACTTGATATAGAATCGATCTTAATGAAAATTAGGCTTATAGGCACTTTAAAGGGGTGTCCATCCTTGACATCCAATATTCTAATTTTGTGACGTCATAGGCAAAAAGTAATTTTACCAAATATTTTGTCTAAATCAGAACTAGTTTTATTCGCAACGAGAAAGAAATGACGCTGTAAGCCGGCCTCCTATGGCATCGCATTCATATTCGAAATATAATCCTTTTTACGCAACACTCCAATCAAGAAATATTTTAGTATTAATGTATAATATAGTAGTGATAAAAAAGGGCTTTTAGGCACTTTTTAAAAAGGGCATTGCCAATCCTACACGATAAACGTTCGCATGACTAAAGAAAAACAAACTAAATGAGAGGGGAAGGCTTCATTGTATACTACACAATGTATTAACAGGAACGGCGGAGCGAAGTTACAAGTGTGTGTGTGTGTCAAATTGTCATTGAGCCGGTATGACCATAGTTAATAGAGTGGAATGGTTATGAAACCCAGCGACCTTTGTTATAGGTCTATGTTCGCATTTTTCAACCGTGACCCTGCACAAAACACAATAGAAATTCCAATGTGTTAATCAATCAGCCAATAGAAACGTGTGAGTTCAGTCGTTCAGGGGACGCTAATGAACTATGACCCTGCACAATCTTTTGTCTTGCCCCCTTCCAACATAAATCGCAGCGCCTTTGTTAGCCCCTTTGAAGTTTGCCGGGTTTCATAACCATTCCACTCTATTAACTATGATATGACCAAACTATAGACCCTTTTAATAAGTGGTTGGAATTCAATTATAGTGACGTCAATCGCGGAAAAGCAACACATCGCGAATATTTAACTCATGATTTCTTGAATAAAAGATGACAATATAATTCGGACTTTGCAAGATACGACAGAGGCGCTGGTAACTACATTTTAAAACAGACATGCAAGTCCTGATACACGAGAAGTACGCGGATGACGTCATTGATGATACTTACAGTCAGACTTATTAAAAGGGTGTTCAGTCTTAAACTGACAGAGAAGTAACTAGGCAAAATATATTTTTGGCAAAAAAAGTGTCCCCCCGAGTACGCCGTCCCTGATTTAGATGAAAGATGGCATAGAGTTGAGTGGATGATTCATATTGCTTTAGGGAAAGATTATACGCAACTTTATTTCTTGTTACGTTTGACTACAAAATCCTATATAAATAATATCTCGATTAATAAGAAGTACCTTTTTGATTGTGATCCTAGTAAACAAAAATCATCGGTTGAAATTAATCTAGGATGAACGCTAGTCGGGCTTCGAGGAACTCCGATCAGGGCTTTATTTTTGTAGTTTTGTTGTCGAGAAACTTGAAGATTTGAGTGCTTCATCAATAATCCAGTTTGTAATCAGTTATTTCTTTCGTGATAAATAGCGCTTTGAAAACATTTTCCCCTTTGAAATGTTTCGCTCCTTTTGCCCACAGAAGACTCGTTCACATTATCATTAACGTTATTTTCTTTTGACCTTTTCTTCTCTCGCCATTCTATTTTTTAAAGTTTCATTTATTTCAAAGAAAGTGTAAACGTAAGTTTGGTCGATAACTTGCAATAATTTCCCGCCATCTTTTAAGAGGGAGCGTGTCGTTGTCATGGCAACCCCTGTCCGAATACGTGTGTTACCATAGTAACCCCTTCGCATCGTGTCAAGCACGGGTGTTTTTGTGCCCTTGTGTTATAATCAACAGAACAGGTCGCTCACGACATCCACCTGCTACGGGAACTGACGTAATAATCCCTTCCACGGCCTGTGATCACCATCGAAAATATTTGCTTTCTCGAAGTTCGAGAAACGACTCTCTGTTCCTTGAAGGAAAGTAGAACTTTCTTCATAAAATCGCTGCCTTCCTTTCACGAAATTTCCTAATTGGATGACAGTCGCGTTGGAGGTCTTAAGACGAATCGCCGTGTATTTGGAATGAAATGGGATGTCTTGAGTACTTGTTTTTCAAGTAGGATTGGATTTATTGCGGGGAGTGGCAGATGGGATTGTGTAGCAAAGGTTTACGGAGCAAAGGGAGACTAAAGATTAAGACAGAAGATACGGGACAAGTAGCTCTGGAATCTAACATCTTGTTGCAAAATCGAGAAGATAATTCTCAAATTGGAATCCTACGTTTGAAGACCAAAAGCGGCGGGAAATCACAGGCATTTGCAAAACGCGGACACATCCCTGTCGAACGTTAATCACCTGACTGGATACGAATCATTCATACTTTGTGCTGAGGTTGTCTGCTGGCATTTGGAAATTTGAGGTTCGAGAAAATCCAAACTACATTTGAGTTGTAGAAGCAAATACGGACTGGAGTTTGAAAGGAAACTAGGATACCACTGGGGACACAACACTCTGCAAGCGTAAATAAACAATTACTACATTGTAAGATTTACAGCTACTGAATAGGATTCAACGTTTTTCTGTAACTGAAAAATTATACAGAGATGGGTAAAGAAGAATAGTCTACGAGAAAGCATTCTCCGCTGCAAAATAAAACACATTAAAGTTGGATATTTATCACTTCGAATATTCCTGCATAGACAAAACGAAATCGTTCGATTTTCGGAGGAAGAAAATAAAATAAAGGCTCAGTAAAGAGCGAATTTCTTGGCAGATACAGGAAAAAGCGAAATAAACCATCTCTGCTGGACTGTTGGATGTATCACGGACTGATTTCATTGAATGAATGAATGTCATTGCGACCAGGGTGAACTTGTAGTATTTGAATTACAACTAATTCCGAAAAGCCATCAACTAGTCAAAATAGTCGAGTATTTGGGTGGAGTATTCATTTGGAGCAAAGAAAATTGCTACAGGAGTATCGGAAATCAACTTTTAAGAAAGGGATAGAGAGATTACGTCTAGTAAAGTGAAAACTACTTTCTGTAAAACGTGTTCATCGAAAGCAAATATTGACTTCACTTGGTGCTTTGTTTATAAATAAAAACGAACCCGAGAAGTACAGAGGAATCACTGAAGCGCGTCACTTCCGGTCGAGCGGTGGTCACGTGACAAGTATTCTATATGGGTTTCTATGGGAGCAGCCCTTCAGACGCTAGGATTGGCGGAAGTAGCGAGTGAAATAGTCTGCTGTGCTGGGTCAGCGGCTTGCGGTTTACTGTGCAGGAAAAACAAAGGCAACCGAGGAGCTCGATCACGACTATTCTTCATCTTATTACTCTGTCTTGGAAACATGCTTAGCTTCGTAATGCTTGTTCCCGATATGCGGGTATACCTTGACAAAATACCATATCTATGCACTACTCTATCAAGCCCAAAGACTTGTGACAATTTAGTAGGGTATTCGGCCGCGTATCGTGTTTTTTTCGCGATGGCTGTTTTCTATATTTTATTCAGCGCGTTAACTTACAACGTCAGCTCAACTAAGCAATTTCGTGCTCGGATTCACAACGGATTTTGGTACATAAAGTTGTCTTTTCTATCTCTTTTGCTAATAGGTGTTTTCTATTTACCGAATATCAAAGAGTTTGGCATGGTTTGGATGTATGCTGGACTTACCGGAGGCTTCATGTTCATACTATTACAAATAGTCTTGATTATTGACTTTGGACATTCGTGGAGCGCCAGTTGGGCAGAGAAAATGGATATTCTGAATACGAAGTGCTGGTTCTTTGCGCTGGCATTCGCTACAGCATTAGTATACTCCATGTCTTTAACGTGCGCTGCATTTTTATACATATATTTCACAAATCCTACAGATATGTCGCAGTGCAAGGCAAATACCTTTTATATCAGCTTCAATGTAGCGCATTGCGCACTTGCAACTGTCATTTCAATACTTCCGCAGATCCAAAGGGAAGTGACAGGCTCTGGGCTCCTACAGTCATCCGTAGTAACTATATATACGATGTATTTAACTTGGAATACTTTATCTAGTCAGCCAGATAGCCCGTGTAACCCTTTAGGGAATGTTATCCTCGAGTATGACAAAGCATCGGGCGTGAATGGACAAGCAGTTTTCGGATCGGTGTTAACATTTGCTCTTCTCACCTTTGCGTGTACTGTTCGTGCTAGTACCTCCCAGCTCGGTAAATTAGGACTATCACTCTCTGATAATCCAGAATATTTAAGAAAAACTATTCAAAAGAATAAGAAAAGACGCCGCGAAGTGGAATCGAGAAGGAACAAAAACACCGAAGAAGAGGAAGATGTGGATGGCGAGGATGTTGCTTATAGCTATAGTGTGTTTCATTTTATTCTGTTTCTAGCGTCCCTACATCTTATGATGGTAATTACCAACTGGCATAGTCCAGATGAGACTGCAGACTTTAAAAAGCTTATTAAGAACTGGGCGGCAGTATGGATACAAATGGCTTCGAGTTTCATCTGCTGCTTAGTGTTCATATGGACTTTAGTGGCTCCTTTGGTAAGAAGGTCCTGGGGTAACTATTTCGGGCTGGAGCCCGAGGTACATCGAAAGCCTACAGCTAGAAGGCCGAGCATGGCCCAGCTAAAAAAGAACTTCGAGGATATCCAGGAAAAGAGGAGAAAATCTATTACGGTTGATAAACAGGAAAGAATTCCAGTTCAAATGCCCGATACTTCGGAGCTTAAGCGAAGGACTTCTATAACAGCTCCAGAGACTTCAGATTTAGAGTTCACCGGACAAGCAAACTCTGCAAGTCCAAAGCAGTCGATAACATCTCGGATGGAACTCGAGCATACCGAGGTAACAGTTCATAGACTTCTTGAAGAGAGCCGAACGTTTATTGATAAAAGTACAAAAGACATCGACGACTTTTCGATTGATCATGAAACCACTCGAGCGGACGACACGATCCGAGCAATTATCGATGTACCTATGGGTCGTAGTTCACCAATCATGGAAGAACCGACAGTGATTCGGAGGACTTCGGCGGCGTCCGGTACAGCGTCGGATCCGCTTCGGCCTGTTGCGATTCAAATCGAGCATCCGTTCGAAAAAGCTACTGAAAACGCGGACTTCGTGAAAGCCAAGGATCCAGAGGTCGCGAGGCAGGTTTTAAGATTACAGGAGAGGATATTGAGATTCCAGGCTAAGATTGTGAAAATTCAACATAAAATGGTGTATATGCAGGAAACGGGGGAAATATTACTATCTCCAACAAGACATGACGTCACTAAGCAGGGATGACAGATGTCAGCGTTAGGTTAATGTTTAAAATCATGGGTATACCAATAGTATTTTACAAAATGCTTTGACCCAAAAGCCTGTAACTCTGTTCTAAAGACCCTTTCTCGACCGCTACGCTTTGCGCAGCTTTCATATAATATGAAATCCCGCGGAGCTACAAACAATAGCAATATAATTTAGTATTGTTTTAGTATTCCCAGAAGGTTTGCAACAATAGCTACACCCTCGCAAAGCATCACGGTCGACTTAGGGTCTTTAACCAATCGTGTTCGGATTCTGTTAGCTTTACGCTGATTGGTCCTATGGCTGTCAGAGCATTTGGTTTCGAGATGGGCTCCATAGACTTTCTCACCTGCGACCATGTTGATTCTCAGTAAAATACTGTACATCTATTGGATTCATCCGAGCCAAATATGGCAAAATATTTAAGTTATGGTTCGCGTAAGAACAGGAGCACTCAACGGCCAGGAATGCATAAAGGTGTTAATTTTTCTATTGTTGAAACTTGACATCTCATTGGTTAAACAGAAATAAACCTAAAAATAGGAAAGAACTCTGATTTCACATTATTTTTTTAAAGAAAATAATTGAAGCGGACAATCTTACTATGTACAAAGAGTGAAAGAAATCCTATTTTGGGAGCATTGAAATATTTTATGATACCTCAGCTTTTATTTTAGTGTCTTTCTATTGGCTGAATTTATTCTGGAATCAAAAACATATACACAACGAGCGATTTAATGCATTTTAATTTGAGAACATTAATATCACTAGTCAAGAGATATATTTAGTATAAAATTGAACATTTTCTATTTGGGATTAATGAAATCACATTGATTGCCTTGGAACAATAGATCTTGCTCCAGTTCTTATACGAACCATATGCATTACTTATTTAAGTCGAGACTTAAATACTGGACGAGGCCGAAGTTCGAGTCTAATATTAAAAGTCGAGACTTAAATATTTTCAATATTGGGCGAGGATGAATCCTATAAGTGTTTTATTATACCGAACAAATAATCCTGCAATCAATAAACACAATAGCGTGAACAGCTCGTGCGACCTGCCCAATAGGGAGCTGTACTACGTGGCAAGATATTGGGCTGGCACGTGACACTAATGCCTATATTTGATTGGTGGATTAATTGTAAAGTATAAGTGATAAAACCATTGTTCCCCCCGTCTAACCTCGTTCTGAAGCTACTCAGTGTGAGGCTACATATGGAAAATCTATTGTTTCCCCCCGTCTAACCTCGTTCTGACGCTACTCAGTGTGAGGCTACATATGGAAAATCTATTGTTTCCCCCCGTCTAACCTCGTTCTGACGCTACTCAGTGTGAGGCTACATATGGAAAATCTATTGTTTCCCCCCGTCTAACCTCGTTCTGACGCTACTCAGTGTGAGGCTACATATGGAAAATCTATTGTTTCCCCCCGTCTAACCTCGTTCTGAAGCTACTCAGTGTGATGCTACATATGGGAAATCTATTGTTTCCCCCCGTCTAACCTCGTTCTGACGCTACTCAGTGTGAGGCTACATATGGAAAATCTATTGTTTCCCCCCGTCTAACCTCGTTCTGACGCTACTCAGTGTGAGGCTACATATGGAAAATCTATTGTTTCCCCCCGTCTAACCTCGTTCTGACGCTACTTAGTGTGAGGCTACATATGGAAAATCTATTGTTTCCCCCCGTCTAACCTCGTTCTGACGCTACTCAGTGTGAGGCTACATATGGAAAATCTATTGTTTCCCCCCGTCTAACCTCGTTCTGAAGCTACTCAGTGTGAGGCTACATTTGGAAAATCTATTGTCTCCCCCCGTCTAACCTCGTTCTGAAGCTACTCAGTGTGAGGCTACATATGGAAAATATATTGTTTCCCCTCGTTTAACCTCGTTCTGAAGCTACTCAGTGTGAGGCTACATATAGGAAATATATTGTTTCCTCCCCCCGTCTAACCTCGTTTTGAAGCTACTCGGTGTGAGGCTACATATAGGAAATATATTGTTTCCCCCCGTCTAACCTCGTTCTGAAGCTACTCAGTACGAGTCTACATGTGGGAAATCTATTGTTTCTAACCAAGATGGCCGATGTGTAAGAAAGGTCTATTGTAGAGGATGAATATGACTTGCAAATGTATTCTTAAAACAGGAGTAGTTGGTATGTTTTTTTTAACCAATAATCGCGATGTATAGGTGACAAATACAGGCACGCGCTGACTGTACGATGAACGGTAATTAATGAATACTGCTTGAGGCCGAAGGCTGAAAGCAGTATGGAGAAAGTACAGTCGGCAAGTGCCCAGAGGATATGGCGCGGACGACTGCTCCAACCAGGCCCTTGGGTTGGGAGGGGTTGACCCGATACATTATGTACAAAATAGAGGAAATCGCATGAATGCAAGTGCTATACGGGAGTTTATAGGCACTGAGTGATATTTTGAAAGTTCTAACGAGCCTTTAGGCGATTATAATTTGAGAACTTTCAAAATATCACCCAGTGGCTATAAATCAAGTATAGTACGAGCAGTTCATGCGATATTTTGTTTATAATATACTCTGATAGCATGCGACTCTGCACTCAATAACCTTTAGATGCATTCGTCATTGACCAATGTGCTATGTATTATTGTATTATGCGTTCACAAGTTGAGACAAGCAGTCCTTATACTCAGCCCATAAACTAGCTAGTTTGCATTGTTTTATATCATCGTTAGCCTCAGTTTTCTTTCTTCTCTAACGGCCGGGTTTTATCTGGGTAAACACCCATGGGATATTAACAATAGGAATCCAGTAATTAATTAATAAGTTCATAACTTACTTATAAACCTGGATTTTAGGAAACTTTAACGATTATATATATAAGGATAAATTTTATCGAAATTGGTTACTAACAGATATAGTAAACAACTTCGCGTGTGTATCTGTTCGACGAGTTTTATACGCCATTTGTATCTAGTATTTATATATAATCACTTGCAAAATGGTGAACGTTTTGAATAAAACATAGATAATAAAATAGACCGGTATTTATTGTGTTTTGAGGTAAAGTAAAGTATACGTAAAGTAAAGTATTCGTTAAGTAAAGTATACGTAAAGTAAAGTAAAGTAAAGTAAAGTAAAGTAAAGTAAAGTAAGGTAAAGTAAAGTAAAGTAAAGTAAAGTAAAGTAAGGTAAAGTAAGGTAAAGTAAAGTATACGTAAAGTAAAGTATACGTAAAGTATACGTAAAGTATACGTAAAGTATACGTAAAGTAAAGTAAAGTAAAGTAAAGTAAAGCAACTTTATTTAACGTCGGTAACTCGTGACAGTCTGGTGAAACTGATAAACTTGAGGCCGACGTGGGACCTACAGTTTTACGTCCTTATCCGAGAAGACGTGACGTAGCCATTTGCAGTTCGAGAACGAGATTGTTTCACAAAGGCAGCACTTCTCAGTTAAATTTCCAATATGTTAATGATGTGATGTCATCACCGACATTTGCTTAATTTCTTTGTGCTTGTACATTTTCTAATTTAGAATATTTGTTTTGTAAAATCACTTTGATAATCTTCAAATATAACTTAGAATTTAAGCTTTTGTATAATAAGTGATGTCGGTGATGACATCACCTCATTAGCATATTGGAAATATAAACCTTTATATATCGTAGACGCAACACCCAAATCAAGAAATATTCTACATTTGGACTATCCACTTCATGTACAATCGATATCAAAGATAACTGGCTAGGGCTTATATGCACTTTAACCACTGAGCTAACTCCCAATCAGAGGATATTACTCGGTGATGCGAAGATATGAAGTTTATCCTCAAGAGTGAGCGCAGCGAGGTCGGGCATTCGAGAGCATAAGGAAAAGACGTTCATAAAGTCGCGGACAGCAACCGAAAGCTAATCAAATTTTCTTTTATTGACGCGATTTGACGTCGCGTCGCATGCGTGGACGCGTAACGTCAAGTCCCAAACGTCAAAATTAAACGAGGGTCTTCCCGACCCGTCCATTTTGATCGATTAGAAATGTGTCCAAGGTTAGTAAGATTTTACCACTGTTTTCAATCCAATGTTCTCTCAGCCTCCGTGTGATGTCCATGTTGTGAAAAATTCTGGTGATTTAAAAAAAGCTCTGTAAATCTGATTCTACTCCATGCCAGTATGGTAGGGCATTTTACACTAACGAAAATAATTATTGGAAAGAAACTAACCTCGTAGTTACCCTCGTCATCTACGTACTTACAGCAAACATTATAAGTGGAAGCGTGTTTATTGGCAAAGGCGAGGACTTCGTGGCTGACTCCTCGTTCATTTAATGAAAAATAGATGTACGTTAAAAAATGTTTTCTGACAGAAATAACACTTTAAACAAAAACTAATTACACCGTAATACTAATATCAACTTCCTTAAATTTGTTAAATGGGTGGTTGTCGTATCACGTGATCGATGACGTCATAATTATATAAAATCGTTTAAGTGAAATGCGGCTAGCAACGACGATAACATATGAATATAAAGTAACCCTGCTAAAACATTATTCCTCCCGCAGTGTTTCAGATCACACTTAGAAAACATGACTATCATGTAAAGATCAGGAGATATTAAGGGTATCAAAAGTCACGTGACCTATTTTGCATATGTTCGCCTTAATTACTCGTTAACGAAACATTGTAGTCATATTTTCTAAGTTGATTTAGGTAAAAGGCTTCAACCTTAACTAAACATATCCACTCATCATCCAAGCTGTTTTAAACTCGGAGCCGCGTTTTTGATTTACTGATTTCGTGTTCTAAGTCACGTGACAGACCACGTGACACGTTTTACTACACACAAACCACTTAAGGTAGTCAAGAATAGCGATACCTATTATCGTGAGAAACTTGACTTACTTACCATACTCGGCTGTGCTGAAATAAGGAAAACAGTTTTTACCCGAAATTTGACCCCTGAACCAGGCCTTAACATGCTTGCGTTAACGCATAAGAACAATTCAACTGCACAATGTCAATCAGCATATGACATCCTAAAAAGGGTGTGAGCATTTGTTAATATTTTATTTCATTCAAATGCAATTCATTCCTAAAGTTTTAGTCTTCAATAATGTCCGAGTCACATTACGCGGGATACTCTACGAGGAAAAATACTTTGAATATTGCTAAACGCTCACACCTTTTTTTCTTTCTCAGTAACTTATCTGTCTTCTGGCCGAGTTTTATCAAAATCTGGCAAGTCTGCATACCCTATTAATTCATTCAAAGAGAGAGGATATGAAGAAAAACCTAGTCGGAGATTTGGCGTGTAAAGTTTTGTGAACATTTCACACCTCATCAAAGCAAATGTCAACACTTCGAACCAACTAGCCAATGCCTGGACCCCTGGAGCTTCAAAGCAGTATTGAAATTCGCGGGAAATTGGTAAATAGGTCCGTTCATAAGAAACCTTTCGCTCTCACAACAATTCAACAGTTTCGCTGAGTTCGAGAGCCAATAAGTTTCATTCCCAAAGTTCCACGACAACTGCAAGTTAATGTCCTCTCAAGCTCACGATTGAGAAGTCGAGGATTGACAACGGCCCAGGAGTGAACTGAACTCGGATCTGAATCAGATTCCGATGTGAACTCATCGCTGTTCGCGTCCTCAGTCTCTTAAAATGACTTGCTGGTTCCTGGTAAGCCAAACGACAGTTTAAGCCTGCTAGCGCTGCTTATATTTGGAGTTGACTCTGAAGTTGAAGGTTGTTCTTCGCTGCCTTTCGCACGTTCTTCGAACCACAAGCCTTTAATGTGTCGCTGTCCGCGAGCTCAATCCTCGTTTTACCTAATTCCTCCTTATCGCCGGTTTCCTTTCTTTTTCGGTCCAGAGTTCGCTTTGTTTTACCCAAGGACTTTGCTTTTCTCTTTTGGATGTCCCCATACAAACGACTGATAAGACTCTAAATGCACGTTTGTTATTTCGAAGAAGGGATATGCAAATACTCGGGTAACAACTCCCGCCAAATGTCCATAAACTTTCCAAATGATCAAAATTATTTTTTTACAAAAAAACATGCCTTGAAGGTATCCGGTAACCTTAATATCTACATCTTCCTCTGTGATTTTCACAAACCGGCCGACATAGTTAAATGGGTTATGTCGTGGTGTTGCGCACGTGTGAGTCAATGTTCGATTGGTGGCTGTTAATTGACTACAGACAGTTAAAGGGGCTATGTCGTGGTGTTGCGCACGTGTGAGTCATTGTTTGATTGGTGGCTGTTAATTGACTACAGACAGTTAAAGGGGCTACGTTGTGGTGTTGCGCACGTGTGAGTCATTGTTTGATTGGTGGCTGTTAATTGACTACAGACAGTTAAAGGGGCTATGTCGTGGTGTTGCGCACGTGTGAGTCATTGTTTGATTGGGGGTTGTTAATTGACTACAGACAGTTAAAGGGGCTATGTCGTGGTGTTGCGCACGTGTGAGTCATTGTTTGATTGGTGGCTGTTAATTGACTACAGACAGTTAAAGGGGCTACGTTGTGGTGTTGCGCACGTGTGAGTCATTGTTTGATTGGTGGCTGTTAATTGACTACAGACAGTTAAAGGGGCTATGTCGTGGTGTTGCGCACGTGTGAGTCATTGTTTGATTGGGGGTTGTTAATTGACTACAGACAAATAAAGGGGCTATGTCGTGGTGTTGCGCACGTGTGAGTCATTGTTTGATTGGGGGCTGTTAATTGACTACAGACAGTTAAAGGGGCTATGTCGTGGTGTTGCGCACGTGTGAGTCATTGTTAGATTGGGGGCTGTTAATTGACTACAGACAATTAAAGGGGCTATGTTGTGGTGTTGCGCACGTGTGAGTCATTGTTTGATTGGGGGCTGTTAATTGACTACAGACAGTTAAAGGGGCTATGTCGTGGTGTTGCGCACGTGTGAGTCATTGTTTGATTGGGGGCTGTTAATTGACTACAGACAGTTAAAGGGGCTATGTCGTGGTGTTGCGCACGTGTGAGTCATTGTTAGATTGGGGGCTGTTAATTGACTACAGACAGTTAAATGGGCTATGTCGTGGTGTTGCGCACGTGTGAGTCATTGTTAGATTGGGGGCTGTTAATTGAGTACAGACAGTTAAAGGGGCTATGTCGTGGTGTTGCGCACGTGTGAGTCATTGTTAGATTGGGGGCTGTTAATTGACTACAGACAGTTAAAGGGGCTATGTCGTGGTGTTGCGCACGTGTGAGTCATTGTTTGATTGGGGGCTGTTAATTGACTACAGACAGTTAAAGGGGCTATGTCGTGGTGTTGCGCACGTGTGAGTCATTGTTTGATTGGGGGTTGTTAATTGACTACAGACAGATAAAGGGGCTATGTCGTGGTGTTGCGCACGTGTGAGTCATTGTTTGATTGGTGGCTGTTAATTGACTACAGACAGGTAAAGGGGCTATGTCGTGGTGTTGCGCACGTGTGAGTCATTGTTTGATTGGGGGCTGTTAATTGACTACAGACAGTTAAAGGGGCTATGTCGTGGTGTTGCGCACGTGTGAGTCATTGTTAGATTGGGGGCTGTTAATTGACTACAGACAGATAAAGGGGCTATGTCGTGGTGTTGCGCACGTGTGAGTCATTGTTAGATTGGGGGCTGTTAATTGACTACAGACAGTTAAATGGGCTATGTCGTGGTGTTGCGCACGTGTGAGTCATTGTTAGATTGGGGGCTGTTAATTGAGTACAGACAGTTAAAGGGGCTATGTCGTGGTGTTGCGCACGTGTGAGTCATTGTTAGATTGGGGGCTGTTAATTGACTACAGACAGTTAAAGGGGCTATGTCGTGGTGTTGCGCACGTGTGAGTCATTGTTTGATTGGGGGCTGTTAATTGACTACAGACAGTTAAAGGGGCTATGTCGTGGTGTTGCGCACGTGTGAGTCATTGTTTGATTGGGGGTTGTTAATTGACTACAGACAGATAAAGGGGCTATGTCGTGGTGTTGCGCACGTGTGAGTCATTGTTTGATTGGTGGCTGTTAATTGACTACAGACAGTTAAAGGGGCTATGTCGTGGTGTTGCGCACGTGTGAGTCATTGTTTGATTGGGGGTTGTTAATTGACTACAGACAGTTAAAGGGGCTATGTCGTGGTGTTGCGCACGTGTGAGTCATTGTTTGATTGGGGGCTGTTTATTGACCGATGTAGCTTGTACATTTGTTGTCCCAATTCAGTCCACCTGAATTTTCCCTTGAGTAAATGATTTTTGTTTTTGTGTACCCCAAGAGGTAATGCCGTTACATTTGTAGATCTCGGAAATAAAGCTCTCTGAATCCTCTGGAGAACTGTCACATGATCTAAATTGGGACAACGAATGTACAAGCTAAATGTACAAGCTAAATCGGTCATTTGGTTTAAAATAATGTTTTGAAATGATACGCAATCATTTTCTTCAGTTGAAGTCTACGTCTATGGACAGTTTGTCAGCCAGTGTTACAAATTTAATTTTAACCATCCCACGTGCGTGAGAGGTTCGTTAGTGTTTGAATAACTGCATCTGGCCGGGACAGCGAATATAAAGACTTCTGTTACCATGACACCGAGACCTTTAAGATATAATGTATTATCAAGTTCATAATGTCATTCATGAATCTAAATGTACGATGACTGATCTGTAAATCTGATAAATACAGATTTCATCCTGATTTGCATAAATCTTTGCTTCGATTTTCTCGGCCGAAATAGGTCGTATCGCCAAAATAACTGAAAAACACAACTCTGTATATACATGACATAGATCTAGACGTTTGATTAGGTATATACACAATTCGTGTCTGTACTTTATCGGATTTACAAACTCGCTTCTACCAATCCTGATAGAGTTAGCAGTTGACTGACAGTTGTCCTGAAGAGATACACTAACATGGTTTTCCCAATTTGCTCAGATGTTTTGCTCTGTGTAAAGTTCCTGAAATCCAGCCCGATAAAACTAATCTAGGATTAAGGATATTCATTTAATTCGATTTGGTAACTAGGGACTATTGATCTGGGATTAAAAACCTATTGTTTGATTGGAACGAGTAGTATCTTTCTATCTTTCTTCTAATCCTAGAATAAGGAAACACACGGCTTTTACCAAGAGAACCAATTAAAATCCTCGGCAAAACGCTAAGCGGGCTTCAAGGAACTAAGGGCAGATGTTCTGTGTCGTGCAGTGAAGTTCGATTGCAAGAAATTGGTGTTCAACGTATAAGGTATGACCTCCCATTTAAGATTTGAAAAGCTTAAAATTTAGGTAAGTGATCATTTTATCGGACAAGTTACTTTGATCGCTTCCAGTCTTATAACGAAGAGGACTATTGCCAATGTTTCTCTTCCTTCGTGGTCTTTACTAGATGATTAAGTTTGAATAATAACCTCGTTCCTTTTGAAGTTCAATATTCTCCCTGAAAATCGAATGAAGAAGTCAGTTGTTGACAAACGTATTATCGGACTGCTTATAACCTATTATCGAACACACATAACTGATTTATGTAACAGATTTGTTGGCCTGGATGCGATCGAGAGAGGCATTTATTTGTTTCAGTATAGTCAATAAATCCCGACTCTAGGTACGGTCATGTTTAACAGCAACTGAACCGTTCCAGACAGCGTCTCATTTTCGCTCAATGACAATATAAGAAGTTCCGATGAAGGCTTGCTAACAAGCCGATGTATCGACAATATAATTAGACCATTAAAAATACCTGTAGTATTGCAGGTCTTCTCTAGAAATCGTAAATATTAATATCCATGCAGTGAAGCCGGTCCTCAATCGACTGGCCTTGGTACGATGTTTCTGCCGAGCAGTTTTAACATACATATATTATCTCGTTTTTCTGCCTATATACTTTGCATACAATTTAGCCGTTTCTTGAAACTTGGTCTAAAACCATAAATTCGGGATACAAGATAAAATATACCCAAAGTTGTTTTGGGACGAAGTGCCAAGGTTTTCGGTCCGAGTTAAACCAAACTTTTCTGGAATCTCATCTTCGTTGTTCATGAAAGGAAAACTTTATAACACGTCACATCGACGTCAAAGTGCCACTTCTTCTTCGGGCTAGGAAAATATTTTGTGTTTCATCATAATACGGAAAAGAAAGAAGTGAAACGATAATTTTAGAATCGCTACGTTCAGGATCCGGTTATTTTGAAGTGCTCGAGAATATTAGGTTCTATGATAATTGGATCACTTCTCTTATATTCAAACAGTTAAAAATCTAGAAATCATGCAATAATACGCTCTATTTTCATTAGAATATACCGTTTATAAATGAATTGAATCAATCTTTCTGTCTGATCCGATCTGATTTTAAATTTAGCTGGCTAAAACTTAATCATAAACTCAACTCATTTTAAGAATTAAATTTATCTCAAGATTCGTCTTATTTAATATTCAATGGTTTCCAGTTTCATAAAAAAAGTGAATAGTAAGTAGCTCCCAGTATTTCTAACTGTTTCAGTCTAAATAAGAAAACAATTCCTAAATATAGGGGAATAATCACAAGATCAACTGAGACTCATATTTACAACGAGAAAGCTAAAAATGATTGTATGAACAATTGTAAACATATCAGTACACTTCAAAGCAATTTCGTCTTGCTGTAGAGGACTCGTAGTAAATTTTAAAGCTCGTCATTATTATTTTAGAACGAAAAGTTATCTAAAGTCCAAGGGAAATTGCACCATACTCTTATCGCCGATAAGTAGTGAAAATATTCCTAACCGGCAAATAATGCTGACGGCTTATACTGGAGTGGACTTACTTTAGGCAAAGAAAAAGTCTTTGTAGCAACTAGTACTCTTTTTCGGACTAAAGTGGACCTACCCAGCTGAGTAAACACGCGTGTTGTCACGACCTTCCAATGATATTCAAATTCACTTGACCAACTCCATAACAAATCTTAACCAATCACATTTTCATATTTCTACAGTTTGAGTTGGATTTACAAGAATAAATCACGTTAAATACACGCGCAGTGTCTGTAATAATAAGTTAAGCTAATCTAAAACATAAAGGTTATCAGTCGACTAACCAGCTAACACGGCTGTGTATCGTTACGAGTTATATGCATTTGGGCGAGCTTTAGGCGAGCTAAATTGCGCACGACGAGTATAAAACTAACCGATCGCATTAGCCAAAAAAACTGTAGAAAACTGTACAGTATGCCATTTTATCTCTAAGGCCCCTCGATACGTTTTATTCCACGTCATCTAGACTAGTTTACGGTTCATGCGCAGTTGGTCAAGTCTTTTGTTTCCGACTGGACTGCTACCATTGTCTAACATTTGCCTACACACCAAATAAACAAAGGATCATTAGCATAACAAATATAGTATTTATCTACATGAAATATCGCTATTGTAGTAGGTATTCCGTGGGCACAAACGACCATAAAAACGGCATCAGTTCTATATTTTAAAAAGTTTTCAATGCAGACGATTGACTTTTGGTAGAAGGATGTAGAATCGCAAAAGGAATATAACCTGATTTTTTAAGCTATGTTACTACCATCGTGACGTCACAATGACGTCATTTATCCATTTGTAATACGTTTCTTGCAACTGTTCATTATCTCTAAAAACGAAATGTCGTATATTGTTAAAATCTACTCGTGATGAGAATGAAGGATTCGAAAACCCGATGTCGATTGGTTAAGGAAATCAAAAGTTATGAACGGTTTGAATTTTGTCCATTTTCCCGCCAAAATTTGGCGGGAAATATACTACCAAACTCGTTGCATGGCACTACACACGCTATGACGTAGCTAGCGTCTAATACGCATGCTCACATCTTATTACCGGTAGAGTGGCAACCATGTACAGCTGTTTCGTCCTTGTTAGGACTCATCAGCATGGCATAGCCCCCAAGGCGGGAAATAAACAGCACAAAAGCATTTATGAAAACATCGCTTCATTCAATTTTTAGAGTTGTAAATATTGTTGCATGACATTTTGTCCAATCATAAAACACGTTGGTGGCTAAAATCGTATGTTTTTTGAATTTTGATTTTTTGTCCATAACCGGCTTAAAATTGAAGTCATATTTTCGGCAACGTCATACTTTTTTATACATGCCCTTAGAAAAAAATCCTTTGAGTGATTTTCGAGTTTTAGTGATGAAATGCGCTAGTCTGGCACTCAAAACCCACATTATTTTCTTTTCTTGATTTTTTAACAATAGGCAGCCTTATTTAGGTATGACACCTGACGTCACTAAATATGACGTCATAGCAACAGTCATTCCTCTATAACTTTTGCTATAATAGTCGTAGAACGTTCAAATTTGCGCCAAAGGAATGTGACTGTGTCATGAAGGCCCTTTGATGGTGTAGTCTGTTTGTAACATCTATTAAAGGGGGAATTTTACCAAAAAAGGAGGCATCACTTATGACGTCACAACAACGTCATCATACTAACATAAAACACCTAAAATATGTAGTTTCATTTTGTTAACAAGTCACCAACATTTCTTCAAATTGAGACTATAAGTAAAGAAATGGTGTTAATTTTAATTATTTGTCCACGCACGCTCACTGATGCCGATTTTGACGTACTTTATGCCCGACGTGTATATATACGGTGTCCAACAGATGGAAACAAATGTTGAGAAAAGTAGAATATTTCTTGATTTGAGTGTTGCGTCTGAGTTATAGAGGTTTCTATTTCCAAAAATAAACATCCATCTTATATTTGTAGTTCGTGTCAGTGATTTTATCAAATATTTTGACTAAATCAGAAAATAGTTTCATTCCCAAGGGGAAAGGATAATAGTAAATTCATTGTTTGACATCATTAGCATTCATCGCCAACAATCACGGACATTGCGCCCGCGGTACGTAAGCGGTTTCTACCATAAATAATGTTACCCTGGTTCAGAGGTTGGAAATCCGCTTCTCCTAGCTCACAATATCGACGGCAAAGACGTCTCGCTTCGCTCGACGCCTTCGAACCTCTGGCATCCAGGTTAAAAGAATGTAAACCCTGCTAGCAGAGGTTCTTTTCTCTTACCCTCTCTCCAGCTCCACTAACGAGGGAGAAAAGAACCTCTGCCGCCACGATCCGAACGGTTCTTTAGATCTCGCCGGCTCCAAGTTTTTGGAGGTAAGTCACATGACAAACCGGTTTTTCGAGGTCGACGTCACACACGCATGACTTGTTTATACTATTAAAACACTGCCCAGTCTAGAGTCTGCAGTTTCAAGATGGCATCTGTTTTTGGAGTGAACATGAGCGTGAGCGAGTTCGAAGTAGCGTTAAAAGCAGCTGTGTCAAACCTCAAGGAAAGCAACATCACCCTCGAAGAAGGAAATTTATTATATTTGTCCCACGCCTTCTCTACAATGTTTACCGTCTCGTTTTTCTCGGCCAATGGAAATCCAGATACCGTGGCGCATGCTCAACAGAAAACCGTTCGGATCGTGGCAGAGGTTCTTTTCTCTGGAGAGAGGGTAAGAGAAAAGAACCTCTGCTAACAGGGTTAAGAATTCATAAAGCATAAATCAATTTTCACCGTTTCAAGCAAATGTAATCTTCATTCCAAATTTGCCGGACCGTCGATACATTTTGCTAGTTATCCCCTGCCGGTTTATGTTAAAATAAGGCCATCCCTATTTTTTTCTCCGTTTCTCATCGTCCGACCGACCCATTTTTGTGGCTTTTTGTAAATATAAAAAAAGGGGGGATGGGTAGGGGTGAAGAAACCCTAGAGCAGCTCCTGGAAGCTCATGCTCGAGGGTAGGTTACACAATAGTTTCGGCTTTGCATTTGTAATTCCATGTTTGTAGCGTATACGGACGACGACATCGATGGTTTCGTCGTCCATGTTGGGTTGTAACCTCGCCTGTGCTACCGCGCCTTATTAGTTCGTCTTTCCGCGCATTTTTTTTTATTAATTTTTTTTCTCACCCGACCGACCGACCCAATTTTTGAAAACCCCACCGATGAGAAACGGAAAAAAAATAGGGATGGCCTAAACAACAAATGAATGCTTTTTCCTTTGCGATTTGACTTACTCCATAATTGGTAGAGCGAACTCACACATTTACTGTTTACAAAAACACGCTTACATGAAGGATTGAAAGCTCCATACCTCAATGCCTTTCATATATATTCCATTTGCCTTGGAGGGTTCTTGTATTAGAAAAGCCCAGTAGCTGGTATCCAAAAATCCAGACCTTTAGGTTTGCAATTTACCTTGCGTTTTTGGACTTAAAAACACTGAAAATTGCAAAATTACAAAACTACCCACGGCTGTGTAAGCGAGCTTCCAGTTGAAGAATCCACGACCACAAAGTTCCATCAAAATCCCTTCAAAATGAAGCAACTTCGCCCATGTTTGGTACCAATTTCTTCCTCGATTTCCCTTCTATTCATTTCCGCATAGAACTCTGGGATATCTGTTAACCTGTGCATTTGGTAAGCAGTTACATCTATGAAAAAAGTTACTTCAGGTAAAATTTTCGCGCGAAAACCAAAATAACTCACAATTTCCATCTCACTCAGGAGAAAAAAAAAAACTTTTTCTAAATGTCCGACGTACCTAATATTTATAACTTTGAAAGATGTAAGTTTCTTTTAAAGTAGGTATCTTTGACCTTTCCTGACCCATGACCGCGTAAGAAAAATCCTGGGTCGATTCGCGGGTTGACGTCATCTCCACGGCGCCTTTCTATCACAACAACATAGATATATAGAGAATATACACAGTCTGTGAGTTTTAAGTGCTTTTTAGGGGGGTCATCAAAGATTTTACCTACTCCTTGGGGGGGTCATCAAAGTTTTGACATACCTGTCATGTAAAATGAAATTGCTGTTGTAATGCTAAGCCACAATGTTTAGACTCCAGAAAACAGGAAACCAGTGTTTTAGAGAGCAGTAAAATCTCAAAAATTTCGTGCCTTCCGGCCTCGCAACATTTAAAAAACCTATTCTGCTTTGTTTCCTTTATACGCAGGATAGTATTCTCTAAGCTCATGATCAAAGGCACATCCCCATAGGAGAGATAATGCATTGGTGTTCAGTAGATTAGCTTAAAGTGTATATAGTGTCAAATATTTTTATCCTTAATATCGATTCTACATCAAGTGAATAGTTGAATAGTAAAATATTTCTTGATTTGAGTGTTGCGTTTATGAGTTATAGAGGTTTCTATTTCCAATATGCTCATGATGTGACGTAAATTCGGGAATTTACTTTCATTTCTTTTTCCTTGTGAATGAAACCGTTTACTGATTTTGACAAAATATTTGGTAGAATCACTGATATAACCTTAAAATATAACAGATGTTTACAAAAGGTCAATTATCTCTACTAGTATGATTTTGTATAATAAATGAAAACCGAATTTACGTCACCGGCACTAGAATGTAATATGATGCACTAGAATGTAATATGATGCACTAGAATGTAATATGATGCACTAGAATGCAATATGATGCACTAGAATGTAATATGATGCACTAGAATGCAATATGATGCACTAGAATGTAATATGATGCACTAGAATGTAATATGATGCACTAGAATGTAATATGATGCACTAGAATGTAATATGATGCACTAGAATGTAATATGATGCACTAGAATGTAATATGATGCACTAGAATGCAATATGATGCACTAGAATGCAATATGATGCACAAATTAACTGTACAATTTCAAGTACTCATCCGGGAAGGATGGTGAGGTAGAGATTTTCAGAAGAATACATGTATATCTGTATTTTCTACTAAACAAAGGAAAATACCATAAATCTAGAAACATTTAAAATAGTAAATTTAACAGATTACATGTATTTGCAGTTTGCATTCTTTTTTGCACATCCATCTTTTTTGTCGGGGGGGGGGGGGGGTCTATAAAGTTTTGAGCAATTTTATAGGGTTAATTCATTCACAGGGGTGTCATAAAAGTTTTAACAAGAGAAGCAGATGAAATGCCAACCCCCCCCCCCCCCCCAAGCCATAAATAATGAACACTCCCTTAGCTTCTCTTATATTTATCTGTTGACAATAAAACTCAATTCTCAAATATATTTTTTATTCTGCCTACCTATATTTTCAGTTAAGTTATTATTAGTATATGTATATTATATACATGTATACTATCATTTATTAATTATTTATCTTGTAAATGTATTATAAATAGCTGCCTGACTAGTCTAGCCCTGTATGGTTATTTCAGCTAGATAGTACCTAATTTCTAGAAATTATTTTTCTTTCATTATTCTCAAATTATATATATATTTACTCTTTTAATGGTATACACACAAACTGTTGTTGTTGTTGTTAATCGATATTTAGTATTAAGAAAACGTTAGGAGCACTTTAATATGGCATTCTCGAGCATTTCTTTACTAAATCTTACATTTTCTTCTATTAATACTCTCCTTTATTTCTCGACAGTAAGTGGACTACCCGAGCACAATGGATTCAACTTGGCGAAGCAAAAAACTGCTGTTCACAATGATCGTAGTCGTCGTTTGCGTCACAGTGCTAACGATGTATTCACGATTGGATGGGAAACTGAGAACATACAGAGTCAGTGGTAATTACGTCATTTAATTTTTGTTATTTTTATTATTTTTATACTTTTATTTTTTTACTTTTATACTAAAATGAAACTAAAGTGTATCCGGAACAGCTTGCAATAGAAAAATAGAAAGTATTGATTCTGATACGTCTGTATTTTTCTTTCGCCGGTAAAAGAGCCTCATTCTCGAAATTATGTCGAGCATGCGCAGTAAGAAAAAAAGAGAAGGCTCTGGGTTCGGGAATGCAGGAGCCTTACCGAGCGTTTTGGAGCCTGGGACCAGTTGTGAAGTCAAGGAATAAGTCACGTGTCACAGTGTTATCACTCGCGCTCTCTAGTAATGTTCAACGTAATTTTCCTCAACGTTTTCTCGTATTTCACAACCATTGTAAGAATTTATTGCAAATATTCCCATTTTAACTTGTGAATGCGCTCATGCGCAGAAACGAATTATTGGGGTACCGGGTGGTGGAGATTTGTCACTGCATCGATAACGCGTAAACAATGGAAAGTACCTCGGAACGAGGTTACTATGTTCGGTCTCAATGTGGCCTTCCGAAATAGAGTCGGGAAAAAATTACACCATGTTCGAGTTCCCAGGTGTTTCGTCGGGAGATCAGACGAAACATGAACCGAAAAATTAGTCGCGCAGAGCATGCGAACGATGTTATCGTTGCAGCAAGCGATATTTGCAAATCGGCATATAGAGATTACTTCATGGAAAGTACTGGCGTATGGTATTTACGCACGAGTTTGTTTTCACACAACGTGTGATACCACACAAAAGCACGTTCCATCTTGTAATTTGTTTATTATATACATACTGAGATGTTTCTCTAATATCTAACGGATTTTATTTACGTCTTGTCATTGAACAGGTAGCTCTCAAATATTTAAGTATCCGACTGAACGCAGACTAAAATTTATGCGCGCTACAATCAAAAATAGAAAGAAAAACTAAACTGACATAAGCTCTGAAAATGGCTTCAGTATAAATATATTGCGAATAATAATACAACTCTTTTTTGATAGGGTCTTTAGCCCCGAAACCAAGGCAGGTTGAGATCACAGAACATCGGGAGTCAAGTGCAAGTTGTAAAAAAGCTGAGCCACTGTACAACATTCTGTTGGTCATTATCTATCATTATCCGTTCTATGAAAGCTTTCCGATGTTTAAAGAGTTCTATGGAAGGGTCTTCAAAAGAATCGTCATCTGTGGAGCTCAGAAAAATCTCAAATTTAACGTGATGAAGGTTCTTCATAATAAAGGATACTGGGGTTACGAATGTCTCGGGAAAGCAGTGAGGGAGAATCCGGGCTTCGCTGGATACTTATATATCAATGACGATTCTCTTTTACAATGGTGGAACATAATCGATGTTGATAAACAAAAGACCTGGATTGGCCTAAAAATGAACTTCAAAACTGGAGTAATCATCGGAAAGTCGTTACCACCCAAAGCAAAATGGTATTGGTGGAGAAGTCAAGATATATTAAACAGAACGGCAGCTGCGTTTCGAGAACTTCGTGCTCAAAGTCACAAAGCCCATCCATGGTTAAAAGAAAGCTTTGCCACCTTTTATAAGAACACTGGGGGTACAAATACCATTCCTCGTGGACTCGCAGATGTTTGGTACATTCCAGGACATTTAGCTGTTAAATTTAGTCATTTGTCATCGGTATTTTTTAAACATAAAATCTTCCTCGAATGTGCTGTACCAACGATGTTGAGTTTCCTTGTGAATAAGAGTAGTATCATCAACATTCAAGGGCTTGACTTAAGAAGACGATATGGCTGGACTTTCGATTACACTAATTCGTCGAGACTATGGCAAAGATACAGACACGATATTTCTTTTGTACATCCTTTTAAACTACGCGGGAACAGTATCGGTCTAAATTTAAACATTTTGAGAGAGGTTTTGATACCATATGCCAAAGAATTATGTAAATGTTAAGAAAATAAGAATATTATTTAAGTGGAATTTTGAGAATTTACCAGGGAATCATTCGTTGGAATAGGTGTAACCTAGCCTTGTTGTTATGTATAATACCAAATTAGAAAATTACCTCGATCGAATATTATGGAAAGGACCATGCGTACGAGGACGTTGGATCGATATTGGATTTGACTTTGAATTTCTAACGGGACTTGAAACAACCATTGAGGCTGATTAAAGTCAAGACCCGGCTAAACCACAGATCGAATTGGAATTTAGCATGTTGATTTTGTGGAGGGAGGAAAACCGTAGAACCTGGGGCCAGATTCACGAAGGTGTCTAAGGATACAAGAGCCTCCTAAGATAGACTTTAGGACAAAAGTGTTATTCACGAACACCTCGTAAGTCTTAAAACGGTCTCATACCATATCGATCTAAACTGGGTTGATTTAATTTAAAACGAGCTTGTGTGACCGGAGGCCCGATAATACAACAATCTGTACCCTGTTTATAACGTCCCCATCCCCTCCCTTCGACAATCGTTCTTTTTCATGACAAAATTAGCTTGAATCATCAACATTTTTGTGTAAATGATACTGTGATTAACTGGTCTGAAAAATGCCGCCTGCGCATACGTGATATTGTTTATCGGAAAATCACGCTCGCAATCGTCTTTTTGGTTAAAATTTCACTACATGTAGAAGTTTGAACTTTCTATAGTTTCATTTTTGTCAATAATAAACCAATCCCTTATTTAATTGCATTTTCTTGGCGGTTTAACTAGTAAAACTGTTGTGAATTTCTCTTAACTCTTTTTCCGTTTCCGTTTCCGGTCCATCGAAATCACGCGATGTGATTGGCTGCTCAGCGGTCCAGATTTATCCCAGTACGGACCAAGCGATCCGGAACGCAAATATCATGGCTAGCCGCCAATTTTGTTCCCCTTTTTAAAATTTCAATACTTATAAAGAATTACAATTTACTATAATAGTTTACGGAGAAAAAAAGGGAAGTAAAAAGAAAATATAATTATATTACATTGGCGAGCTGCTACTGCTTTTGTTGTTTACGGCCATAAGTAAGATGTTCTGCCTGGCTTTCGAAATGGTAAATAAACATTCAAAAGAGTCGGACACTGAAAGGTATTATAGCGACGGTGAATGTTATTACCCAGCTGAGGAAGAGAACATTCTATAAGAAAGTAAAAACAATTGCCAACAGATCTGCCAACACAACTCCGAGGCCTACAACGCATTCTCAACTAAAATCAGTTTTTCTCATTTACGATTATTCCGATGAAAACTGTGTGAATTGCACTGTTTTTCGGAAGCGTAATTTGTCCCTCTAATTTTTGGCCATTATTGGCGGTGCAAAAACAAAACCATCACAAAAACAGCATTTCTGGAGGACATGTTTTTAATATACGCAAAAATTAATACATTTCTTACGATTAATATGGGAGGTTAAATAAACCAAAGTCCTCATATCTAGCGGACAATAGTAAACCCCGATTCCGCACTGCGGAATAGACGTTTTCTCAAAATACCCCACAAATGACCAAATCTAGCGGACAATACTAACCCCCGATTCCGCACTGCGGAATATAACTTTTCTCAAAATACCCTACAAATGACCAAATCTAGCGGACAATATTAAACCCCGATTCCGCACTGCGGAATAGAAGTTTTCTCAAAATACCCTACAAATCACCAAATCTAGCGGACAGTACTAAAACCCGATTCCGCACTGCGGAATAGATGTTTTCTCAAAATACCCTACAAATGACCAAATCTAGCGGACAATACTAAACCCGGATTTTATACTAGCTTAAAGTCTCAAACTCGAAAGGTTGTGCTACCGGCTGTGATAATTTTCGTGCTTTACTCGTATCGCTAGAATTAGATATCTGACTTTCAGACTCTTGTGTAGTAGACTAGTTGACATGTATCTTACCGTTCATCGTCATCCTCTCACTCTTAAATGCCTAACATTTAAAATGTATAAACGTATCCAATATATTCTCTTTACAGAAACTTGTTACAGCAGATGAGAACAGAGGCTGACATGTGAAAAGTTCGTACGCAGAATGTTTCTTCGTTGCCGAAAGGATCCTGTTGACAACAAACGATTATAAGTAACTCGCTTAAATGTTTATTCCTCCCGCAAACATCATCTATCTGTTCCCGTTTAATATTTATACGATATCGGGACCGATTGAATGTTGCCGGATGTTTCCAGCAAATTTGGTCACTTGTGCGATATTTTGAGAAACTGAGTGCGGAATCGGGGTTTGCTTGTCCGCCAGATTTGATCATTTGCGAGATATTTTGAGAATGCTTGTATTCCGCAGTGCGGAATAGGGGTTTACTTGTCCGCCAGATTTAATTATTTTTATGATAATTTGAGTGAACCTTCATTCCGCACTGCGGAATCGGGTTTACTTGTCCGCCAGATTTTATCATTTTTGTGATATTTTGAGTGAACCTTCATTCCGCACTGCGGAATCGGGGTTTACTTGTCCGCCAGATTTGATCATTTTTGTGATATTGTGAGAATGCTTGTGTTCCGCAGTGCGGAATCGGGTTTATTTTTGTCCGCCATATTTGGTCATCTGTGCAATATTTTGAGTAAGCCTTCATTCCGCAGTGCGGAATCGGGAGTTCGATTTATCCGCCAGAACGTTGTATTTAGTATCCCAGTTTTCTGTATTTTTTTGTGTTCCGCTTATTTCAGCCTTAAACAACACTTACTTTTTGTATGAAAATGCCTTTCCGTTAGAAAATGTATTTTCGATGTTGTTAAAAATATCAAAATTGTCCAGTCCGCCAAAATAATGTTAATAGAGTAACTAGTAATTTCTGTGGTAACGTCAAAATACTAGTTATTTGGTGAAATAAAAACCGGTGGTCCGCCAACAACGTCTAATTTTTATGCTTTGGGGGAAACACGTCTTGGTTATATGCGAAAACTGCATTATTAGCGGACGCATTCCTCTTAATATCGCGTTTTCATTGAATTTTTGCGGAATTTCACAAAATGATAAAAACTGATTTTAGTTGAGAATGCGTTCAAATCGTGAGAGCATATAATGTGTCATATGTGTTTACGGGATTTAGTATGCTGTTCAAACAATTACCGGATGTACAAAAACCTCAGAATTACTCATATTTATCCTCACAAATAAGTAAAGCCACATTTGGATATATGTACATGATAAAACATTATTAGCGGACGCATTCCTCTTAATATCGCGTTTTCATTGAATTTTTGCGGAATTTCACAAAATGATAAAAACTGATTTTAGTTGAGAATGCGTTCTACTCTGGGTCCGTATTTCGCCCAATGTCACCTTGTGTCTCCCTAAGACAGAAATACATAAATAGCTGAGTCTAAGTATAGTTTTATCATGAGCAAATTAGACAAAAAATATACAAGAAAATCACATATTTTGTCTGATTTGGTCATGATAAAACTATATTGAGACTATAAGTATTTCGGAAATACGTCATAGGCAAAACGGGAAAAGGGTTTTAGAGGCGGAAGTTCATTCTAGGGATCCTAAAAAAGCGGCCGAAATGGCGAGAGTACCTCAGTATCAATATGACTTGTACATTATGTGTTTAGTTAGCAGTGTGCTGATGACCGGGGCTGAGGATCATTGACGATGTCTCACTTTTTCCCCCACCGTCATGTTTCACGAAGTTACCCTCAGAAGACCGTAACCGTTCCACAACATAAGGAAGAACGGATGAAACTGATTGATCGCTTTTGTTTTCTAAGAAAAGAGTTGTCAGAGGTAATGATGCAGATTTTGAGGGATCGTGCAGAAATATATTCTGGGAGTACGCCGCAAGACGATGTGGTGAACAAAAAGTTATTAAAGTGGATGTATCCTGCACGATAGGCTGCTTTGCTATCACAAGAGAAGACTTGTTGGAGTTTGAACGTGACATAAAACCCCAAGGATTTGGTATATAAGTTTTGGATGCCGTGGTCTCCTAGAAAACTGTTTGGGATGATTTTGGGACTGGGCATGTTTTTGGTGCATCATCTGGTGCACCGGATTTACGTCACCATAGACCCCGATGTACAACGGATGTACGACACGGCAGAACAAGTAACTTATTTAGGAGGGTTCGGGCACGTCAACCATTCATTCCCAACCACGGAGCTTTAAACAACTGAGAGAAAAATTTCAGAGACGCATGGCATCATCTGTAGCAGAGGGAATACAATTGTCTCCTATTTTGACATTGAAACGTAAAGTTGTAGAGTACAGAACTGTGTTAGAGTTTGACAATTACATACATCTTCTGGTGGGAAAGGCCAAGCCCAAGATTCTAGTGTTACGACGTATGGTGAAGGACTTGGATGAAATTCTCGAGTACTTGGAAGCGGTGGGTATGCGTGATGTGACCGCAGAAGATCTGTGTAAACTGACATTGGTGAAGCGCAAGTTGCCTGATTGCATTGAGCGTAAATTCAGTGAACCCTCGTTTATACTGGTGGGTAGCATGATGGACCGTTTAAAGATGCGTCTCTACGTGGGAGACATCGACAGACGTTTACGCGAAATGATGAAAGTAGGCATGGGTCGACTGATGGACGTAGATCTGTCGTACGGTGTCTTTTCAGACAGTGTGCAAGAACGTCCTTGGAAGAGTCCCGCCATGTCCGACGAAAAAAAAAGCGAGACTAGAAAAGCTTTACGAGAAGAAGAAAAACAAAGATAAGAACAAAAGAAAGAAGGTCAAGGTCTTTCGAGGACGTATGTACAAGAAATAAAAACGAGTGGTCCCTGAAACCCCACCATCAAAGTCTCACTGCGACAACGATAACAACGACGATGATCCCTGGACATTCTGGAGTCAAGTAGTGAAACGCAAAATCATCGAGGACAAACGTTCTGAGAGGATCGGGAAGTTATATGATCTGATGACTACTAGGCACGGCCATAAGAAATGGCATCCGGAACTGGAAGCGGAACGTCAGAAGAAGATCACCGATAAAGAGAAAGAACTGAAGACTTTGCTCAAAGAAGAAAAAGAACAATGTGGTTTTGAGAAGGAGGATCGAGAAGAAGAAGAAAAAGAAACAAAAGAAGAAGAGAGGCAAGAAAGAACACAGCAGTATGTACCGTACTTTGGGAGAAGCGATGAGTCACAACCTAGCCCAAGTAGGGGGTGGTGGTGGTGGGTGGTGGTGGCATGCCTGAACCCAAAACACCCGATCACTCATCTTTACCCCCACGAGAGCTGATAGAGCACTACCCACCGCCACCCTTGACACCGTGCGTGCAGCATTTCGAAAATCCTATCAACTTCCTCTCTACGCAACAACCTTACCATGGCTGTAACACGATTAAGCCTTTAACCACACCTAAACTAGAATTTCAGATACCACCACTGCTACAACTACCACAGGAGGCTATGAAGCTAGAGGAGGATGTGACGGACGATCTGCAAAAGTTCCTGGCGGACATTCAACCAGGGTTCTGTCTTATAGGAGGAGGAGGAGGAGGTTCGAGCACGAGTCAGAGAGAGAGAGAACATGAGGGAGAGCTAACCATCTCGATGTAAAAAAAGTGTCAGAAATAAAACATGGATGCGACAAATGAATTAAGAATGAATGTGCTTTCTTTTCTTTTAAATGTTACACTCAACCAGGATGGGGCTGGGACATTGTCCTTCTACAGTGAGGGTGTTTAATTATTTCTGTATTGGATTGGTGACGAATCGTAGACGGTTCTTCACTAGGTGTTATCCTATGTAGGGGGTAACTGAATACGGAGCTTTTGTCTATAGGGTGTTACAGGAGCAGGTGTCGGCAATCTATTTTGTAGCGGGTTAAGTCCGACATTGACGTTGGCTTTAGATCGTGAGGTTTTAGGGGTTTCCTGTGCGGCAAGGGGTGTTGGAACGGTTTTTTATGTCGGGGTGCTGGAACGGGCCTGGTAGGTTTCGGTGACGTCGACAATGGAGCTAATGGTGATGGTGGTAGACCGTCAGTAGGGTCACGTTGTTTCTTCTGCCAATCGCGTGAATCGTCTTTATCGCTTCAACATGTTTTCATAGAGGTCGATTTTGGTTTCTGAGGTAAGTTTGCTGTTCAATATGTGTAGGATGCTGTCATTGGCGTCGACTAAATTCTCGGTATAAGGCGTCATACGTTCTTAGCTTGTTGCTGAATGGCAGTAATTTTGGCCATACGGCCTGTGGTACGAGCCCCGCCTGTTTAAGGTGTCTCTTCAGCCACCGTTACCGATTGTAAATTACCCATGTATTTTTCGGGGACGACGTAAGCCCGCTCGTTGTACTTCATGCTTGAACTGATTAGGAATGGAGGGCATCGTCTATATTTATGGGCCTCCATAGTCCTATTTTTTGGTGATTTTGTTCTTGATGGTTTTGAAAATCGGTTTAAGGATTAAAGGCTTGCTTGACTAAATTGGTGAATTGAAGACGGTCTCGGGGGTTGTTGAACATGATCACGTAATGCGAGTTTACCGACATGGTGCGATCGAGCATGTTTACCTTTCGGGAACATGTTTTGAGTCAGGTAGAGAGTGGTGATATTATGATGATGTGTTCCCGGGGTGAACAATTTTTTGATTTCCCCACTCCTACTGCTTAGACGATCAGGGTCGTCTAACATGAACAGGTCCGTGTTCCGGCTTTGACATAATCGAAAATGGTAACAGGCAGGCCTTCGACCATTTGGACGCCTTCCTGTTTCAAGGCGTCGAAAGCCGGTTGCCATGCACCATAGCAGTAGACAACATGGTGAATTGTTTTTTAAAAAGCATCATGACGTTGGCGTATGAGGTCTAAGGTCAGGGTTGTTTTACCACACATGGTCGGCCCAACAATAGTGATGTTGGACGAGACGCGCAGACGTGGATCAAACTTGGGATAGGCCATGAGGGGGAAGCAGTGATGACTGACACCGTAAGTGGAGTGGTGTACTTTTTTTTTTTTTTTTTAACCACCAAGATGACAAAGACAGAATACGTGACTGATATAGCGCACTTCTTCTTTAAGTGGCTGTACCACTGGGGTGTTACCACAGGATGGATGGATCCAAGTGCAGTACATGGATGAAGACGAGTTTATGCAGGACACCGTTAACATCTACGACGTCAGAGGTGTTTATTATTACCTTTTTCATAGTACATAACAAACGACATCGATTTTTGGCACAAACGCGACTTTGACACACTTGCCTCTTACGCAGTCTCTTTGTTTCTCGAATCATACGACGACAGACAAACGAACAGGCTGTAAAGTCATCGTATTGAAATGTGGTGTTAGGGTAAGAGTCGACACTTTCTGACTCGACCACCCTCGCACGAGCCGGTGGTACAGGAAATACAGACAATGATGACCACACACGGCCGACGTATTGGCTTGCAGACGTCCTTGGACATACGTGGTGTTTCCATTTTCCAGATCTTCGAGACATTCTGGAAATTCTATTCCATATTGCTTAGGGGTTCCCAAAAACTGTCAAAGAAGTCGAACGATCGGTCCGGAGAGGATTCTTGAACTTGATGAAACAGTCAATGATACCGTTGTTTCTGGCATAGGTGTAGCCCTTCACATCACCCCCATCACGAGTCATATTCACTTGGAAGATGAAGAATCCTTTCTTGATGTCTCCCATTTTTATGCCATTGCTCTCTCCATACCACAGGTTGGATGTCGCACGGTATATCATGGCTAGGGCTTTTGCCTTATCGCCAGAAATTAAATCAATTCGCGGCTAAGGTTCTTCACGGTAGCCTCGAGTGAATTGGATACTGACAATGTAATGATGTTTGAAGTTGCAGTAGTTTTTGTTCTTGGTACCGTTGTAAGCGTCTTAGGCAAAATATAAAACCGGCTATTTTGTCTGGAGAGCCTCCTATGAAGAGGTTGTAAAAGCTCAACTCATTTAGCTCTTGAATGCCGACCCGCCGACCTGCCGACCCGCTTTCATGCCGACTGCTTTCATGCCTTGATATTGTTTGGCTTCAATATCGGTGTGGAGCTTTTCAGTGAGTCTACTTTACAAATCCAGCATTGTGCTTAGGTGCCAACGATCTTCGGGCTGCCTTCGACATCTGTCGTTTCACCCACCATCAGACTTAAGTCGTCGGAATTGAATCAGATGTCGATGTCAAGGGTACTCCAGGAGGGAGAAGACGTGGGGAGGAAGATATGTCCAAGGCCGGTTGAAACACGGCGTAAATAATTTCACCATCACCATTTCACTGTTTTTGCCGTCAGACCCGCATTGTAAGCCGGATCGGTTGCGACGACTGTGTGGTCGACAGGATCCATGCGTCCTGTGGTGTCGTGGTACCATCCTTATACAGCGATACCGTTTTTTTATCCTTGCCAAAGTTCAACAGGTTTCTAGCATAAGCTTTGTAAGCGTAATTACCTGTGATTTCTTCCATACTGGCACCCCCAATTTGAAGTCGATGGAAGCGATTTGAGCATGGGCGAATTTTTTACCAGTGCTACGTTTTTATTCGTCATAGCTGTTCCATCGCTCGCCACCACTTTAATCCACATGTGGAATTCCGTTTAGGACAGGTATCGGAAACCGTTCGATCCATCGGTGTGGAGACACAATGGAGTCTAAGATTCGTTTATGGGGTTGACGTTTTTGTACACCGAATTCAAAAATTTCTCAGTGTCACGTGTAGGTGGTGGACAAATTATGTCTTGGTAGCATCGTCTACTCGGACAGGTGGACTTTGGAGTACCTCCATATCGTCGACGGTCATACGTCCTCCTTTTTGAGGCATGTTGGTTGGGGGTGGTCCGTTTCCAAGGGTGGTATAGAAGGGATGGTCAAAACTGATGTGAGTGGGTGCTAGTTATATATTACTCGTCATCGATGGCGTCAAAGATGTTGAGAGGTAGAGAAGGAGGAGCTTTTTCTCCGGGCTTCGCTCTTAGACCGTCTCTTTTTGTGAAGCACGTGTGTGTGGTCTTTCATGACCACTCGTTTTTGTCCTTCTTCTTGTTTCATTTTAGTTCTTGTGTTTCATAACCGATAAAATAATGAATATCGTACGTCTTGGGAAATCGAAAGGCAGGCGTCCTCATACAAGACAGTCGTGCATGCGAGAGTTCAGGTTATTTCAAGATGATGGGGTCGGTCACTCCATGACGTACTCCCCAGCATGATTGTTAGGATGCAAGTCTAAGTTGGAGTCGCTAGGCAACCACACGGTCATGTGATCATCATCATGCAAAGAGACGGACATGATTCAGACGACGTCTTTTCTTTTGACCCAGCTGTTTAAGATTGTCAGGCCACCCGTACTATTTGACGTACAACAACTGATTAGGGCCTTTACGGTCTTGCCTTTTTATCACTTTATCACTTTATCGATTTTGAATGCTTGATATATTCTACTGACCACCCGTTGCATTTCCTGTTCGTAGAAACGACCCTGAAGTAACTCATCGGTCGTATCTTGTAGGCGGTACACAGTAGGACGTCCAGGCAAACGTGCCAGGATGGTTAAGATTTCTTCAGGCCAGTTAGGTTTGTAACCCTTCTGGAAAACATGCGCTATTTCACTGAGACGTACCACATCGCCAGGTTTGAATTTGTATTGTAGCAACGAGGGGCGTTTTAGAGCGCCTCCACACGTCCCCCAAACAAAGCCACTCGCTCTTTCAAGGGCTTAAATCGTGTGATCGAAGTGGGAAACGTGTAATTGTCTTCCTCCACCCGTTCCAACTTCGGGGTCACATCATGCTCCCAAATCTTGGTGACCGTAAACCCCGCGTTTCTCAAAGCCTGAGTTCGTTCCTTGGTGCGCGTTCTTGAATCTTGCATACGACAGCGGGTTAAAGGGTTGGTGTCGGGCGAATAATGCTTTTCGCACCCATGAAATAGGCAGCCATGGACTTGAACTACCTCGTTCGACTCGGGGTTAACGGTCGACCGTAGCCCATAGCAAAACCGCCTCCCAATTCCAAGACGATGCTTTGTAATAATACTTTCCGGACTCTTGTGCCATTAGATACAATTGTTTTAGAGTCATCATCGATTGCACATCGTTACCGAGGTAGCCTAATGTCGGAATGATACCGATTGAACGTTCTGGGAGAAAGTGTTTGAAGTACGTGTGTAAACATATGGAAGCGATGGTGCAGCAGTCGGTGAAAGGATCTACTTCAAATTATTTCACAAATGTCTTTCGAAAGGACAAACACTCCAGCATCAAAACCACCGTATCTTGGATCCAATACTCGCGCATATACTCGCGTCAAATACATATCCTTCACGCCGTTTTGGAGTATAGTATGCCACCCGGTCAATTCAGCAGCTTTATTCTTATCCAGGGGTGCAATACCATAATGTTTCAAATCCGGCAAGGGACCTACGTACTGTTGGTAAGATTGACCGCTGTCGGGGTCCACACCGGTATGGTTGAAGAAAATGGGAAAAAGCGTCTTCTGGTAAATCGAAGATTTTTCCAAAAGCACTTAAAGGGATAGGAAGGAAACAAACGCTGTCTTTGAAAGAAATATTTAAGTCTTTCAAATGAAGATAGATGGTCTTGGTTCCTTTATAGATCACTGTTGGGCGACAACTGTTGTCGATCAGATACTATAGAATAGGGTAGAAGTCATAATCCTTGAAATAATGCGCCATCAGGATGTAACCGGAATGGTTAGGGACCAACGCATACTCGTAAAGTTCTCATACACTGTGCCCCACACGTTGACGTACGCCGCACTGGGGACAGGAGAAATCCACAGGATCGTCCTGACAGGGTTCACACACTTTGATGGAGATAAACAAATTGATAATATGATGTTCTTCGAAAGGATGGTCTCAAAGTAAAAAAAAAACAGGTAACGAAATATCGATCTTTAGGCCCTTGCGGCGGTAAATTTTCAAGAATATCTATTTCATTCAAGTCGGTCATATTTTGTAAGGCATATTTTCTAAGAGCATCTCGGCATCCTGGGGTGGAGCCTTTTCCACATACCGTTGTATGCAGCACAAATGGTCTGCCTTAACCAAACATCCGCAGCAACGACACTCGTACTCCCCACAACGGTGGGCTTGTAATCGTCTCCATTTTCGTCCATTCTTACGGTATTTCTTTTTCAACTTCATGATCATCTCCAGCGTTTTATAACACAGCTGACAACGTTGGTACCTGCGACATACATTTATAGGTGTTATGTTTTCGGCGCACGACCTCCAAATGTTGGCTATAGCAGGAAGCCTTAGGAAACGATCGATGACATACGTCACACACCGCCAATCCTTTGTTTCCGTCTCCATACAATCCAGTGTTTTGCAATTATTGTGATTGGCAGGGTCTGAATAACCCTTATTACACTGTCTACAGAAATACGACTTAGCTAAAAATCCCGTCAGGCACCGTATCACATCGTAATGTCCTGACCGCAAATAAAGATATATATCGTGCACTTCTTCTTCTTCTTCTTCATTCATGGCCGTCACAAACGTAATAGCATTCATTTCGTGATCAAACACTTTAATTCTAATCCTATCCTTAGCCAAGACTTGTTGAAACTTCATCGATTCAGGAATCCCGCAATGCTCTGGTTTTACACCGACTTCGTGATACAGCTAGGGATTTTTTATCACCCGTAGGTCCACTACGACGTCGCCGTTCTTTAGCCACCACCAGGGCTCGTCCACAACATAGTTCATCATCATCTTCCCCTACACGTATAATAATTTTTTTCACCTCTATAAAATCCTGTTTTTGGATAGCACTAGCAGCAAACACTCCTATGATTCTTGACACTAACTAAAGTCTTCAGGATTCCACGGTCCACGTTACATCGGTGGCCCATTATGCGACGTGCGTGCTTCTAAAAAATTAACACAAGACAAAATTCAAAGGATCTTCATGTTTCAGATGTTGTGGTATACGCAATAAGTCAAATACACATTGACAATGATATAAATACATGACTTAAAGTCACCAGTCTCACACCCCATTCACGCATCATAAATGTTTAATTGACTCGCTTTTCTACACTTCACCACTTTGGAACCTGTAATCAGAATACCGTCTCGACACAACACTTTGTTTAGAAACCCACGATTTGAGGAATCATTTGACAGTCGTCCGACTCCTTAAAAGGGTTTCCTGTTTACAGCACTCTTTTCTCTCGTACAACAGCTTCATACAAACTAAACCCATCCGTATAAATTCTAGTTAAGGTTATAGAATGATTTTTATGCAGTTTACCGAGCCATGTTGAGATATTATTCTGTTTGGCTGTATTCAACTGTTTCCCAGCCACCTGCCGATTTTTCTCACAGCCTTTAAATAGGATTTTTCACATGGCTCAAAGTCACATCCAATTGACCATCCAATAAAAACTCATTGGTGGATTGCATGACCGTAGAAATTTGATCAATCATATACGCGTGGCGTTTACTTTATAAGCGTAAAGGTGTGGTAGAGTGATATTATTATTGAAACCGGTCCCATTCACTGACAACAGAATACGGTCCTCTTCTTCCACGCCGCCATCTTCTTTCACATGATGAATGACTTTTCCAATATTTTATACGCTTTTATCGTTTTTATCGCTTTTACCCGCATCTATCGTAGGTTTCATTTGAATGTTGCGTTTGCAAAACCCCTTATTGGCATAGTACAGAATAATTTGCTGCGATTTCCATCCACTTAATGAATTCATAAAATATCGCCATCGTATTCCTCTTGGTCCTCTGTCTCCTCACCGGAGGGTGTTTTTAATCTTTTTACTTATCCCACGCCCGTCTGGTATTGACAAGGCGAAGGAGTGTGAATACTCTCCATAAGAACGTCCACTTCAGATTGGAATTCACTAGTTTGAAAACGCAGGGCCGCTTCATACCCCTTTTCTTTTTCCTCCCTAGTGAAAATAGAATCTTTTTTCTCCAACCCCACTAGACCTTGAGTTATCCTGGATCAATTTTGAATTCAAAAACTCTTCTTCAAAATCAAAATCCCCACCATCTTCTTATACTTCTCGTTCCAGTCCTTCTTCTAATACCTTTTCATAAACGGCTATCATCACCGCGGCACGATACATACGGTTTTCTCTTAAAGTGCCTATAACCCTTTTGCAATTTTTATTGCTTACGAACCTCCGAAGAGTTTTGAGTACTTCTGTGAAGAAAGTTTTGGTTTACAGTGAATACTCTATGTTCTACGCTTGTTTGAAATCGTGTAAATGTGACCTTACTTGATCGATACCTGTATTTACGTCATCTTGACGTCATATAATTAATTCGGCTCTGCAATCATTTCAAGGAATACTTAACATGTCGACTAAAGTGACTTTTTTCTTTACTAACAACTCACAAACTGTGTATATTTTCTATGCATCGATGTTATTGTGATAAAAAGGCGTCATGGAGAATACTGCATTAATGAGGTGACGTACATACAGGTTTCGACCCAGGCTTTTACTTACGCGGTCATGGGTCAGGAAAGGTCACAATAGTTCACATTTACACGATTTCAAACAAGCGTAGAACATAAAGTATTCACTGTAAACCAAAACTTTCTTCACAGAAGTAGTCAAAACTTTTCGGAGGTTCATAAGCTATCAAAATTGCAAAAGGGTTATAGGCACTTTAAAAGCCTTCCACCTCAGTCACGCTCTGGCACACATGTAAATTTTTCACCCAGGAATCTTGCTGTGTAAACAGGGGCGAACAAGAGAAATCATTGTTAGGCGAGGGTACTGTTGGTGATAAAATCTCTATATTCTCTTCCTCCTGTTTGTCCTCTTCTTCTTCAGAGTCACACACCAAACACTCCTCGTTACTGTCGGCCATTTAGATTTTTCACCACCACGAGGCCTGGGTCCAACTCTTGAAATCTTGAATGTGGTGTGACCACGGCAAAGTGACATGAAATCGCGCACTTATCCATCTTTTAATTCAACCGGACACGTGATATGGTATACGTCACAATCTAATCTGAAATAATAGGTCTCGAGAAACCCCCAATCGTATGAGGCCACCGTTACAAATCGAAGATGATGTCATAAACATGACACAGCATAAACTCAAACCCTAAAAATAAAATAGGGGTAGCTAATTCCTTTTGTCTTTCTGGAGTCGTTAGAGCAACGAACAGCCACACAATACACCATCGTACAAATTATGTAATATATCTATGAGTGTATATGACGAGACCGAGCGAAGGCTTCCCCGTATTATACGTCATAAACGCTGACTCCATTTTCCGAGCCGCCATACCAAGGGCTTAAGTCTCATCTTCGAATGAATTTTTCTCGGTAACGGTGCGCTACCTAGAAAATAATGTTTCTCAGTGCATTTACTTTTTAATAAGATTCGGTAAATGTTAGCCGAGTATGGTAAGTACGCCAAGTTTCTCACGATAATAGATATCGTCATTCTTAACTACCTTAAGTGGTTTGTGTGTAGTAAAACGTGTCACGTGGTCTGTCACGTGACTTAGAACACGAAATCAGTAAATCAAAAATGCGGCTCCGAGTTTAAAACAGCTAGGATGATGAGTGGATATGTTTAGTTAAGGTTGAAGCCTTTTACCTAAATCAGCTTAGAAAAGATGACTACAATGTTTTGTTAACGAGTAATTAATGCGAACAAATGCAAAATAGGTCACCTGACTTTTTCTATCCTTAATATCTCCTTATCTTTACATGATAGTCGTGTTTTCTAAGTGTGGTCTGAAATACTGTGGAAGGAGTAATGTTTTAGCAGGGTTACTTTATATTCATATGTTATCGTCGGAGCCGCATTTCACTTAAACGATTTGATATAAGTATGACGTCATCGATCACGTGATACGACAACCATCCACTTAACAAATTTAATGAAGTTGATATTAGTATTATGGTGTAATTATATTTAGCTTAAACTGTTATTTCTGTCAGAAAACATTTTTTAACGTACATCTATTTTCCGTTAAATGAACCAGGCCTTAACATGCTTGAGTGGACCCCTGAATCAGGCCTTAACATGCTCGAGGTTAAACATACGTTATTGTTGAAACACAATACAGCGTTCGTATAATAATCAGAAATAGAAACAGAATTTTAAAAAAACACTGATTTTGGATCAATATATATGTCAGTATTCAGAGTCAGAAAGTTTATTATTGCTCGGTTTCAAATACTATGAGTTTATTCGATTTCATAGACAAGTGATGAAGTAATCACAGTCTTCACTACTAGAGCGGTTTTCAGTTGAGTGTAGTAAACCAAACGCAAATTACCCACATCCAGCCAATCATAGGAGCGAGTAATCACAAGTAACTCATAAATGGCTTCCCTGTGAGCCAATGACAAACCAAAGCAAAACCAAAACCTATTTGCGTTTGGTTTTACTTTGGGTTCTGATTGGTTGGTTTACATTCTCAGCCAATAGGAGAGCTTAGTAAACGCAAAACCAAACAATTGAAATTTGCTCTAATCACAGAAGTTTTAAAATTGTTTTATTGTTCACTACATCGCTTGTACATGTACAGAAGGGACAAAACAACAAAGAATAAAATCTCCAAATATTACAAAATCGTGCGGCACGATCTGGATAGGATAGGATAAAACTTTATTTATACACGGTGTGTCCTTCAGGTATAAATATATATAATAATGTAATGTATAATAACAATATAAAGTCAAAAGATAAGAATAAAATAGCCATAAGGATTTCCATAGAATATTAATAATTCTAATGACACTAATAATACGCGAATAATACCATACTACTACTAGAAACTATACTACACGATCAAACAAACTAAAAATCCTGCTTTACATAGACGCCGTGTTTATCGCGTGTTATTATTATGACATATCACCCTGAAAGTCATGGCTAATTATTTGAGACTTAAGACTGTCAGCGACGATGCCTGTCTTACGTTTTGGGGTAAACTGTTCCACAGCACCGCTCCGCTATAACTAAAACTTCTTTTGTAATAGTCAGTATGCGTGAGCAGTATTGCCAGTATATTTTCTGAATTTCTTAGACTATATATAATGTGCTTTTTAGATCTATATATTAATAAATGTTGAGCTCAAATACTACGGGGTTTCATTATGCAAAGCTTTATACACCAATATTGATTTATCTACTTGACGTTGATGATCAAGCTTTTTCCAATTTAGAGACCTAAATAACTCTTCGGCGCTAGCATCGTAACTCGAAAAAGTAACTATGCGCGCGGCACGGTTTTGAAGTTTTTGGAGCTTTTTAGAAAGGCCTTTGTTACAGTTTCCCCACACCACACTGCAGTAATTAATTAAAAGTGCGGTCGAACTAAAGCATTGTAAACCATAAGAAGTATTTCGCGGGGAACGAAGTCCCTTATGCGTTTAAATGTATTTTTGTTGGGCATTCGTAATTAGCACCTCGTGCTCTTCCCTAAGGACTTGGAGTTGTTATTTAAGATGATATTTACATATAGTTTTCACTAGACGCCAACCAGTTTACACGCTTGGTTATCCGGGCCAAATGAGAGACGCTATCACTTGTTCAGATTTAGCGGAGTTTCGTATGTTTGTTCTGGAACAACTTTCTCTTCACAAGTCCATGTTATCAGACAAGTTTAATCAGTCCCAGAAAACAGCTACTACCGCCCTTTCAGTTTCCCGATAGGTTAAAGAGGACGGCGAGTTGTCGTTCAACTACCCAGCCAACGCAAAAAACTTCCAGTTCAACCGTCGTCGACTCGTCAGATGAAGGCTGGTTAACCGGCCAACATTACGAAGATAACTGCTGTTGCTTTAAATGGAAAAAGATGACAAGAAGATTCGTAGTGCTGAAAGGGAAGCGCCTTAGTATGTGAGGAAACTCACTCTGGGATCAAGTGGAATGCTGGTGAAAGCTGGTGAAAGCTGGAGAACGAAGCCGGCAATCTTCATAAACTACCAACAGGTCTCGGTCACGTGGGCAATGGCCGGTAATGGCCGACCCAGAACCAGCGCTTTTTCTAGCCTCTCGATGTATCACCAAGAAGGCCGGCAGTTCAATGAATCTTGGGGGCCCTGCAGATACTGCGGTTCCTTTACACATTGGTGGCTTGAGTGCTCAACCAGGCTCGCTAAAAACCCTCGCTCCCGTTGGAAGCCTGTACAGCTCCACTCCCCATTCCGTCCAAACGGTTTCTAGGGGTTCATTTTTGGGGTCACTAGCTCAAGGCTGACGCCTCTAAAGTTCTTGGAGGCCACGCGATGTTTCTTCCGGATACCTGTAACAGGGATTTACCAGTTTCCGGACGGCCTACTATTGAACATGAGTTCAAGGAAATCCTAACGCAAGATAAGTACACTTTTAATTCGTATTATGAGCAGTTCTTGAAATGTAATTTACATGAGTACCAGCAAAGGATAGCTCCCCTTATACTTAAGTTAAGTATCGTCTCAAAACTCATATTCAGTTTTGGGTTAATATAGGAATACCTGGCTGGATTTTAGATTCTTTTGAATGGGTATAAGATTCCTTTTATTTCTTTACCACCTAGTGCCGTGTTAAAATAACAACACATCAGCGTTGTCACGTACCGATTTTATTAACGAGGCTGTTGTTGATTTACTCTTGAGTATGAGCTCTGTCGTTAAGTTTTTTCTTCACCGAGAGTGGCCAAACGTAGGCTCATATATGATCTTAGACATGTTAATCAGTATATTCATAACTCGCTTAAATTAAGATTGAAGACGCCAACATTTTCTTCAGTACCTCCGTTATCAGCATAATTATATACATGTTTAAGTTTGACATGAAACCAGGTCAACTTCACATTAATATGTGTGACGTTAACCAGTGCTTGGGTTTTCATCGGCCAGTATTTAATTCCAACATACCTAAGCATTTTCAGTTTACTGTTTTAACCATTCGGCCTGTCTCTTTATGAAAGTTTTCAGTCCTCTAGTTCGACATTGGCGAGCACAAGGTATTCATTAGTATCGGATTCTCATACTATGCCGGCACATTAACATAACGGTTTTGTTTCTTTTCCTAAACGGAAAATGTATTAAGCTAATTAGTCCTCGTAGACTTATGCATAAGAGTCCTATAGTCTCTCCTCGGTTCGTTGCCTCAGTCGTGGGTAAAATCTTCTCCCTTTCATTCGGAGTTGGTAATGTCACCCTTTTGATTCCAAAATTATTAGTCTTTCGTTCAGTTTCATCAATTGAGATACTCCACTTGACACGAATGAGTTTCAGTTTCTGCAGTGCCTTCAATAAATACCATTTTAGATTCATAACTGCGTTTAGCTCAATGGTAGAGCTCTCGTCGAGTATTCACCTCCGGTTGGTTTGGTTTATTCTGATGCTAGTGGTTATGCCTGCGGTGGCTATACACTGTATCTTGATAGGGAATTCGAATTATTCTATCAAGCAAGCTTTGATCTTCTACTTAAATCACTCTTGACAGTAATGCTAGGGAGCTCCTTGTTCTCCTGTATAGTCTGAAGTCGTTCAAGACGTCTTTGCGGAATAAGGCAGTTAAGACTTTCATGCACTGACTAATAATGCAGCATCTGTTTGTGTTAGAGGTAACAATTCCCTCCGACTCCATGCCCTTGCGGTTGATATACGTTTTTTAAAATTATATTTCGCTCGAGCGGTACAGTCAATGGATTCCTAGGTCTCTCAATGAGTTTGCCGATTCTATGAGTCGGATTGTTGATTATGATGATTGGTCTGTCTGCAATTGTTTCGGCTTATCTGCCATCTTCCCGGTTCTTTCGAAGTTGATCGATTTGCTTCTCCGTGTTCAGCTAAGTGCGTCCCGTTTTCTCCAAGTTCTGCAATCTGGGGTGTGAAGAAGTTGATCAGTTAGTGTTAATTGGCGAGGTGTTAACAATTGGTTATTTCCGCCTATTTGTCGTATAATTCGAAACATCTTACACCTTGAGTTTTTCTCATGCTTCGCGGGGATGCTGGTGATTCCTAACGGCAATCGGCTAGTTTTTAGCCTTTTCCTTCTCCCGTCTGGTGCGCCTAGAGCTTCAGTTCCATACATTGTTGAAATTTACGACCTTTGAGGTATATCTCGGTTTTCCTACCATTTTCAGTGCATTCAGTTATCATTCAGCGGTACTAGTTGCGGAATTCCTCTAGATACTTCCTCTGAATTTTCGTGGCATTGCTTGGTTTACTACCGATTTATAGTGGGGTGTTATTGGTGTTTTCATTATTAGTGTATGTACGGATGCAAACACTGTAGAGCGTAAGAGTGTGATTTTATCGTGATTGTATGGTCATACCGCTTTATAGCGGAATATAGTGGTTGTTTGTGCACTTACTATATGTATGTATTGCACACCGCTTTATAGCGGAGATACCTGGCATATAAGGGTTTGAGTGATATATTATGTGATGTACAGTTTGTTTCATTTTAATAGGGATCACTGTCAGATCGCTTATTGTACACCGCTTTATAGCGGAGATATCCCGGCCTTACATAAGGGTATGAGTGATATATTATGCGATGTATAGTTTTATTTCATTTTAGTAGTGATCACTGTCAGATCGCATGACAACTGTGGCTTTATATCATGGCCTATGCCTGCTTTTTAAAATTATGTCATATCTATGTTGCTTTGTTATGTTCTTTCGTTGCAATTACGTATTTCACACCAGATTCCGTTTTTTCATTGCTAGCGGTTAAGCTTTAGTAGTTTTGCTTGGGTGTAGTTTCATCGTATTTTCATTTGAATAATTATCGTTAGATATTATATTTGCAATAATAACATTGTAATGAAGTACTTGTGTACATACGAATGTTGTTGTTATTGACATATGGCTCTCATTCCATTTCCCAACCGTTATTCCCTACTATCTCTGTTATAAGCACCGCTTTATAGCGGAGATATCCGTTACATAAGGGTATGAGTGATATATATATTACGTGATGTATGGTTTGTTTCATTTTAATAGGGATCACTGTCAGATCGCTTATTGCACACCGCTTTATAGCGGAGATATCCGTACAAGGGTACGACTGATATATTATGTGATGTTTAGTTTTGTTTCATTTTAGTAGGGGTCACTGTTAGATCGCTTGACACTCCTGGCATCATGGCCTACGCCTTGCTTTTTAAGATTATGTCATAATAGCTATAACGTTGCTTTATTGTTGTCTTTTCGTAGCGATTATGTATTTCACATCAGATTCTGTATCAGATTCCGTTTTCTCATAGTGGTTAATCTTTAGTTTTGCTTCGGTGTAGTTTCATTGTATTTGCATTTTTATAATTATCGTTTGATAATATATTTGCAATAATAAAATTACATTAATGTACTTGTCTTATTTACATACGGATGTTGTTGTTATTGACATGGTACTCATTCCATTTCACACTGAACCCTTATTCCCTACTATCTGTGTTGTAAGTTCTAGGTCCCAAAGTCTTTTCAGTCCCACTTCGCCATCCAGCCTTGCAGTTGCTGCCCTGTCAAGTACCAAGCTTCCTCAGCTACAGCAGCGCTTCCAACACTGAAGTCGTACGGCGGTTACTTAAAGGATGGAAGTCCTGGGCTGCATCTTTCCCTGAAGTCATATATTTTCCTGCTGTTGACACTCGTGTTGCCCTGTATTTAATGTCTTTAGTTCAGTCGGGTCATACATTTTCTATAGTTCAATTGGTTTTTATAGGATAATACCATGCCTGTAGTGTACCCAATCCTTGTCATTCATATTTTCTTGTAAAAGCCTTGCCTTTGGACCTGCAACAAAATTTGCTCGTGACTGTTTTCTTAGGTATTTAATTCTGCAGTTATTCTGCACTGACTACATTACTTATATTCCTATTATAATTCCCGCCGCGAGCTTTGTAATCTTGACATAACTGGTCGGCATCCTCCTAACACGCCTTGCTTGATGTCTATGTAGAATATACAACATAAATATTTTCTATGCGGCGGAGCGCATAGAAATGTATTTTTGTTGGGCATTCGTAATTAGCACCTCGTGCTCTTCCCTAAGGACTTGGAGTTGTTATTTAAGATGATATTTACATATAGTTTTCACTAGACGCCAACCAGTTTACACGCTTGGTTATCCGGGCCAAACTTTTCTAGACATTTCTCTGTAATCCGGGCTTAAATTAACAGCGTTTGTACATGTAAGTTTTTTCTTTTGATGACCCTTAACCTCCAGGGGTCTCGGCGAATTCGCATTGGGTTGGAGTATACGTTTCCAGAATATTTGTTTCCTCAAAGTGAGGTTTTAACATGGTTTTTCGTATCCGGCGATTCGTCATTAGTTTAACATTAATATGTACGCCTTGCTTGATGTGTATGTACAATATACAACATAAATATTTTCTATGCGGCGGAGCGCAGTGACAGAACATAGAATTGCACTTATCGCAGAGGCTATTTTCTTCGATATATCAATGTGATTCACCCCATTCAGGTTTTGGTCATCACACCAAGAGATTTTGAGACCGAAACCTGCTTAACACGATTTTCGTTTATTACGATATTTGGAATCTCAAGTAGTATATAAAGTAGCGGTTCTGGCACAGCACCTCCGTTTTTCGTTGCATGTCACATTCGATGACCCCCTTCCCCCCTCCCCCACCGCATTTTTGGACTTTGTTGTACCCAACCCCAACTTATTATCTCCGGGTTACCATATCACGCGACCCATTTGTTGTCCGTTTAAACAGCAATTAGAGAAAGGCTATTATAAGGTATATATCAAACGATGTCAGATAATATAATAACTTGTAGTTGGTTGATGTGAGGGAAGGACACGAAATGTGTAAGGAAGTGTTCTAAGATATCAGAGGCAGATCTGTTAAATCATAGATGATATTGCCACTAATAGTATGAAAATCTAGAGAGTTATGACTGTGCTCAGCACAACTTTCAGATTCAAAGAGGGAGCACCATATTCGTCCCATGTTCGAAGTGTGGTCGTGGGTGTCGTACTAGTTACGGACTTTGTACGAAGTGTGGTGCACCACAACGCCGTCTCATTCGCGAGGCGAAATACCGCGAGACGAGATGCCGCACTAAGGATTGCTTTGCAAAGGTATTGGCGGAATTGGAGAACCATAAGGTATTTCTAGATGATTAGAAATCTCGATATGAAAAAAGAAAAAAAAAGAAAAAAAAAAAAGAGAAACCAGCATCATGTCTCTCTTTCTTTTTGTTCTTATGTTAGATAATAGATAGACCTATAGTATACACCACTAGTATGGATGACCCACTTGGCTTACTCGGTGGTTCAAGTCTACGTATGTTTGATATTAATCCTCCTATTCCACGACTACATATCAATCCTCCTGAAACGTGCTCCGAATGTCTATGCCCAATGAAAGTGATAGGAACTGAATTCATATGTTCCGCCTGTGGCCTTGTTTCCGAGGCCAAATTAAGCGAAGAAACGATCGATGTTGCTAGTAGGTCCGGATAGCTTTCGACATCAGCGCGATCTCGATCGTATGAGCCCAACGGATAACCAAGAATTTCAACGACGCACAGCTATGAGAGAACTACAGGCATACAACGCTGCTTATAAACACAACCACAACCTCTCGTTTCCTACAAACGTATTAGTAATCGTAGCCGATGCATTCATCCAATCGAATAAAGTTTGTACCAAGCGTAGCCATGCCAAGAGAACTATTTTGGCTGCTCTACTTTACCACGCATGTGTACAATGTGGGTTCGTAGTGGGTTTACCACGCATGTATACAAGTGAGGTTGCTAATTTCATGCAACTAAACAACCAGCGTATCTATAGCGGCAACGTCTTTATACACTCGCTACATGCCGATGGCAAAATCGATATTGACTTAAACACAGATCACATAGCTCCTCATATCGCAACAACCTTTGCCAAACTCGACCTACCTGAAGCACATCTCCAACAAATAGTCTACGAGGTCGTTAACACAGCAATCGAAGGCCATATCGGCCTCCACTCCCGACTTCACACCAATGTTGTTGGAGCAAGCTACGAGGTGCTACGCCGTTCAGGATCGCGTATATCTCTTATTGACGTTGTTAAACGGTGTGGTACACATAAGAGTTCGATCGTGCGTTTTATCGATGAGTTGCTTGCCTACCATTCCCACTTCGAGCCCATATATACAAAACATGGTCTAACTAGCGATAGAGCCTAATTATAAAAGAAATAAAATACATAAGAATAAAAAAAAAACTGGTGTCACCAGAACCTCTCAAAGAACCTTTCACCTTTTCCTTCCTTCACCATCTTTTCGTTCCTAGAGAGGTTTTTGCTTATTTGCCGGGCCCGGCTTTACTGTATTTGTTCTACTGTAGTTGTTCAGCTTCTGACCACATTTGGCCTCCTTCGCTACTACTTCTGCCACATCGGCAGACGCGCTACGACTTGTGTAGAGCTGGGAGCTTTTTACTCTACACAAGCCGATCTACCACATATGGCCCTGCCGAGGTTTAAACACCGGACTTGTGAATGGCTCCCATTTCAATCACAAGTCCAACGCTTAACCCGTTGGGCCACATGTGCTAGACAGTGACGTAGGCGCAAAAAATCGTATTTATGTCTTTCGCAGCCCGCCGACAGAAATTTACATACGAACCAGACGTAGGAATTAATTTATACGAAGATTTTCGTAAAGTTAAAATAAAATCCACGCTCGCTTCTCTGGTATGAAATATCGATTTTTATCCCATTAGATTGCCAAGTTTTGTTTTCATCTCCTTTCGGATCTCGGAGCGAAGTTCTTCTACGTTTTTTAACCCCCCTTCTCCCTGTTTTTTTGTCGTATTTCGAGCTAAAGCGCCTCGTATTTCACTTTCTCACCAATAACGCTTCCAAACTCGGCTTCTGAAATGTTGCCGTCGGCTAGAGCTTTCAAAACTTTGACTTCCACGGAATTAGCCATAGCCTTTGCCAACATAACAGTCTTTTCATGCTTAGAAACGTGAACCCCCAGTTTCTTACTGGCAACAGCCGTCGAAGCCGAAACAGCTGCACAAAGAAATCCAATTGATCCTAAAGAAAGCCCAACTGGCAAACCGACTCCTGTCAATGACGTACCCAACGCAGAGGCGGATAAAACCCCGTGAACGATACCACGGGCCCGGGCATATTTTTTGCGAACAACTTCGTAGTGTTTTGCCTGCTGTTCGAGCTCGGCAAGCGTATCACATACTTTCTGCAGTCGAAAGCTCTCTTGCCCTACTGGGACGATGCCTGTTTCAGATGAATGTAGCTGAGGATATATCTGTGCCGTTGGAATTGTTTGAATCGAATCACTTGCCATCATATATATATATATATGGATTCCTCTCCGAACCTCGACACACTAGTTGATCAATTTAACACCACTTTGACGAGACTTGTGGATGTTCATGCTCCTGTAAGGACCAAGACTGTCACTATACGCCCATACTCGCCATGGTACACTGACGAGATCGCCACAGAAAAACGCAAGAGAAGATCACTTGAGCGTCGCTGGCGGTCAACACGTCTACCTGGGGACTATGAGAGCTATGTGTTTCAGTGTGACGTTGTTAATAGCCTGCTTAGGTCAGCAAAGGTTTCGTACTATGGTGACATTATTGAGAACTCTAAGCACGATCAGAGGGTCCTGTTTCAGACAGTTGAGAAGTTACTACACACTAAATCTGAACCTCTTTATCCTGAATCAAGTTCAGACAGTGAACTGGCTAACAAATTTGCGGATTTTTTCACTGAGAAGATTACTAATTTACGGAATTCACTAGACAGTTCTTCAAACACCCTGGCACATCTTGATGATCCTACTCATGTAAGTTGTGTGCTGTCACGCTTCAAGAATGTTACTGAGGATCAAGTGTCTAGTCTGATTACTGGTTCTGCTGTGAAGTCTTGTCCTCTAGATCCTGCTCCAGCTGTTGTTTTGAAAGAGTGCTGGTCAGTGCTTTTGTCTGTGATGACCAAGATTGTCAACCTCTCTTTGGACACTGTTGTGATACCTGACTGCTTTCAGATAGCTATGCTAAATCCATTGTTGAAGAAAATAGGTCTCGATTTTGAGGTTTTTGCTAATTTTCGACCAATCTCTAATTTAACGTTTTTATCAAAACTTACCGAAAGAGCTGTTGCTCTGCAACTGATAGATTATATCGTAATGAACAACCTTGATGAAGTTTTCCAGTCTGCTTACAAGCAGCTGCATAGTACTGAGACTGCTCTTCTCAGAGTTCACAATGACATTTTGATAGCATTAGATAATCATCAGTCTGTCATCCTACTTCTTCTAGATTTGTCGGCAGCGTTCGACACTGTCGACCACATTATTTTACTTAATAGGCTGGCTACTAGGTTTGGTATCACTGGGTCTGTGCTTTCTTGGTTCACCTCCTATCTTAGAAATCGATACCAGTTTGTTAGTATCCGGGGAGAGAGGTCTTCACATCGCTCATTGGCATGTGGTGTGCCTCAGAGGTCCGTGTTAGGCCCCATACTCTATCTGCTCTACACTTCGCCACTTGGGGATATCGTGAGAAGGTACAAGATGGGTTTTCACTTTTATGCCGATGATACTCAGTTGTACTTGTCTTTCGATTCCCAAGGTGGCGAAGTGGAGGCATCAGTAATTTCTCAAATTGAAGCCTGTGCTAATGAAATAGACAAATGGATGTGTAGTAATAAGCTTAAGCTTAACAGCGACAAATCGGAGTTGCTAGTTATTAGTTCTCGTTATCGGCCTCGTCCACTTCTGAACTCGCTTACAATTAGTAGTTCCGTAGTACAGTCATCGGCGTCTGCTCGTAATCTGGGTGTAGTTTTTGACAATGGTTTAACTTTTGAGAAGCACATTAGTGCTATATGTAAATCAGCTTTTTACCATCTTAGGAGAATATCTAAAATTAGAAGTTATCTATCTGAAGAGTCTACAATAGCACTCATACATGCTTTCATAACGTGTAGGTTAGACAACGGGAACGCCCTTTTGTACGGACTGCCTAAATATCAGATCCAGAGGTTGCAGTCCGTACAGAACTGCGCTGCTCGTCTTGTTAAACGCCTATCTAAATTTGACCATGTTTCGCCTTTACTTTATGAGCTCCACTGGCTACCTGTGGAGCACCGTATTGTTTTTAAGATTTTGTTATTAGTTTTTAAGTCTCTAAATAACCTAGCTCCTATTTATATCAGTGATTTATTAAAGAAATACATCCCTAACCGTAATCTCAGGTCTTCTCATAGCTCTTTACTTGCAGTTTCCAGGTCCAATCAAAGGGCCTATGGTGACAGAGCTTTCGCGGTAGCTGCCCCGCGCCTGTGGAATGCTCTGCCCATCGATACGAGAAGGCCTGACATGTCAATTATAATTTTTAAGAAAAGTTTGAAGACTTACCTTTTTGGGAAAGCTTTTTTGTAAATATTCATTTTATTTTTTAATGTAGTAATGTAAAGCGCCATAGTGCAGTTAGTGGATATGGCGCTATATAAATTTATTATTATTATTATTATTTATATATATATACTAAGGATTCGGAGTATTTAAATTCTTGGTTGATTCATATTTCGCTCTACAATACTGTTTCGTGGGGACCAAAGTCCTCACTCATCAGGAGTTACTTCGTGAAATTTCACGAAGTAACTCCTGATGAGTGAGGACTTTGGTCCCCACGAAACAGTATTGTAGAGCGAAATATGAATCAACCAAGAATTTAAATACTCCGAATCCTTAGCATTATTGCTCTACAGCATTGTATCGAGCACTGTTTGATAGAATTAATCGAAACATTTATTTATCTATATATATATATACGTATACTTATGGTTTACTCAAGCTTTAATACGAAATGTAGAGGGTGATCACGAAAGTCTATGATATTACCTTTCTCATCGCAAACTGTGAGGCGAAGGCTGTTTCGAATCGTTCCTAGGGCTCGAATTGGTAAATGAAACGGCATGATATATGTAAATCTTCTAAACCACCCACCAGGCGCGTTAAAGTAAGATAGTAATGTCGAGCGCTTTCCATTTAAAAGTGAGAATTTGGAATTCACCACATCGCAGTAGATATATATTATTTCAATATCTTTTATCTTCAGGTCGTATTTTCCCACTTTTAGTGATACATTGCCATCCCCTCCTTCATTTCCTTCGATGTTAAATAGTGTGCAGAGATTTTTACTGAATTTGATTGGTTTCTTTACCTCTAGGATCCAATACTTTTTATTAGGTATATCAATAAATTTAACAATGTCGGCATCAACTGCAGCGTTGAAGTGGGGCATTAGGGTTTTTATATTATAAGACCCAGGATCGATTTCGTATGGGAATCCCACACCTTCGGATTCCCACTGGAACGAGGCCTTCTCTGTTAGGTTCTGCCAACTTTTCTCAATGTTGATCTTGACTAGCGAAATGTTGTGGATATAAATAGGTTGATCGAAGTAGACCGTTAGGTATGGTCAGCCGAGGTGCAGGTGACATTTAAGATCACCATTTTATATATTGAAGGTATAAACTGTATAAGCATATACATGTAGCTTCAATATGACAGAGGCGTGGCAACAGTTCAAGTATCTATTTCCTGAGGCCGTACTTAGTTGGTTTGAACCCACCTCTGATAATGTCAATTTCAATGACCGGGGGATGTCCCACCGGGTGTTCACAGAGGCAGGGCCTCCTAAGGCGGATGGAGGAGGTAAATTAATGGGCTGGCTTGGGCACACAGGCAAGGCGCTTGACATAGCCCTTGGTAACAAATCAGTTTGCCTGCTGGTACTAGATGAGCGACAGCGTGGGACAACCGATAGTAAGTCACATGATATACAAAAACATGTGACTGTTGGGGGTTTCCCATCTACCTTGACGCTAGACCTAAGTGTGAAATATCCTGTTACAGCGGTCCCCTTTACCGAAAAAGCACAAGATATCGATCTCACTAATCTATGGATATACGCCACACCTACAAAAAAGTTCGAAGCAGGCGTTCCGAACATATACAAAGAGACCGTCGTAAAGCATGTGACAGCAAAAGAGTCTCATCATTGGTTATCAGGTCCAGATTTCAAATATTGGCCTCAACAGGTAAATTTCGAAACGTGGGGTGCGACTTCTGGATGTAGAGTGTCATTGTTCGACCCTACTTTCAAAACATATCCACCCGTTGTTCAAGGGTTCCTACGATTTCACGTATATTTCACAATACGAAGGGTTCTGCGTGAACTTGGTGGTAAACATAGCGTGCCTCTACCTGGTGACTCTGCTTTCAAGCAACTTGATAACCTCTACAGCGAAGCAGCTCTGGATAAATTATGCATCGAGTTTGGTTTATCTAGAACACCAGACTTTCGATTGAAAGGAGGTAGGAATCATGGACTAGGAGATATATATACGTACTTAGTTAATAAAGGAACCATTCGCAACGCTGATTATTACCACCATAAAGAAAGTCTGGATTGGCCAAACGATAATGGGTATAAGTTTCCAGATGAAGAGGGGAAATGGCATATCTCATACATCAAGAATTCTCATGCGGAAAAACAATACAATTGGTTTACGCCACCAATCGGGAAGGGTTTAACGGATGTTGGATTGGGTAGGTTGAATCGATCTGTTGAGGCTTTTGGATATTGCATTCTAGGTGCCCAAAACAAACTGAATGGATCCATCATAGTTAAACACAACGTCAAAAAATTGTTTAAGACGTTGGTTGAAAGCCGCTATTCTTGTAGACGATTTAGCGAAAAGCTATGATAACTATAAGCTAGCCATATAAACATCACATAAGAGGCTCGATCTAGCAATAGCTGTAGGTGTGCGGTTACTGCCAAGCAATCTTGTGTACTACCTCGGTAAAGAGGATGGTTATAAAAATCCAATCCCTGTGGCCACGAAAGATATGGGTGTTAGGTGTGAATGGCATCAATGAGGAGGTTGAGGTTAAAGATTCCAAAAAATCAAAATCTATGGAAGGATCCTACCAAAAAGACACAACTACCACACAGCGCAAAGCAACCTCCCACACATAGCGATAACCAACATACCAAAGCCCACACCAAAGCCTACTCAACAACATGAGATCAATCTAGCAGTGGTATCTATTGCTGCAGCTGGATCTGCGTGGTTGTTGTTTCGCTAACGTCGTTTGTATTTCTCTACTACGAACACCACTACAGCTAAGATCAATAGCCAAACATTCTTCCCTACGCTTCTACAGCTTTACCAGCCATATTAATTATAATATAAAGCTAACAATTCCACCAATCATAGTAGGTAGTATATCCGCCAACTTTTTTTCCTAGTGCTTTTAAACCACAGGCAAGCCCTTTTGCTAGTTTAGCCAGGGTCTTCGTCATCACAGAAACTATAACTCCAATCACAACCCCAGCTGCTAGTAAGACGGAAGTAACCGTTACCCTATACTTCTTGAAAATATGTTTTATGCGGTCTCGCAATGGCATACTCTTATCGACTGCTTCGCTTTCTTGCTCTATCCTTTGCACCTCTCGCTCCCTAGTTTCTATCCTATCTCTGGCTTCCTGCCGTTCCTCCGGAGATGTGGAAGTATCTTGGACGGTTTCCTCATCTGCAGCGTTTTCTGTTTTGAGCCTATCTATAGCAACGTCATTTTTTCTCAATACGGCTTCCGCAGGGCTTTCTACGTATCCAGCTGTTTGGTCTCCTAGAGCAGTTCTAATCGTATTTTTACTCTCGAGCATATTTTCGTTGATAATACCATTTCTATCGACCAAGAGTGTGCCACACTGCGCCTTTTTGTTTTAGCTTTACCTCTACCTCGTATCTACTGCCCAATTTTACCGCGATCTTAAACTGTCCTTACTCCATCGGCTGGCTGCGGTTGGAAATTTCTTCTCGACGTAGTCCCAGGCTATGTCTTTACCATCGGGTCTTTCGGCGAATGACGTTTCCTCGATTCGGACTGCTTGGCCCCGCTTCATCTTTAGTCGTTTCATATTGATTAGTCATTTCAAAGTACTCATGTTGGCTTTTTCCCCATTTATCACGCTTGCCCCATAACCTATCCCACGCGTGTTTCGATCTTCGTCCTATTTTCCTCCCAACTCTTCTCATCCAACCATCTTCGCTCTCATCGTCATTTGGGTTTAAGCAATTTCCATTGATCGTCATCGATATGATTATTAATATGAGCCTGACCTTTCTTTGGTAAGAGGGTCAAAGTCCACCTCTTCCTCGGCAGGCATATTGAACTTAACTATATATCTTGCTATATTCAATATGATATCATCGAAGCTAGTTCCAGCACAAACACGCAGAGAGCCACTTGGACTAAAAGCTCGACGCATCCTATATAGACGCACTTTCGCACCATCATCTGCCAACCCAGGAGAGAGACATCTCTATGTAGCTTTGCACTCTTGGCTGACATTGCATTGTCTGGTAGACTCAACACCAATAGCGTGGTGGCCAATATCGGAAGATGTTTAGTCTCTCATCGTAGATGTAGATTTGGAACAGAAGTAATAGAAGACCTTGCCCGACCAGATCTCCTACAGACATATTCCGATCTCTATCTTCCTACTCCAGAGCTAGATGCTAGAATTCAACAAGGCATCCAATCAGAAAATATGAACAAGCTTCGCTCAAAGACTAGCGGTGCAACCGCTTCGACTGAAGAAACTGCGCTCCTGGCTGCATATGGTTAAAAATATCGAATCCCACTGGATGTCGACATTCTGACACAACATGGAGCTCTGTATCCCCACGCCTCTCAGCGACATTATTTCGTTCGATTTGGTTCTAGCACCCGCTGTCGATATAGTGGTAGGATCGGATGCGACCAAGATAGGCACATACAAGCTAAACAACATACAGCTGGAGTATGAGGTCATCGAGGATGAAAAACTCGCAAGAAAAGCAGAGCACGCATATGCCATAGGCACCGCCTTTCTATTCGACCACGCTTCACACAGCCACGACTGTACCTATTAACCGAGTATCAGACACTTTGGTGGCTAAGAACCTCACAGTCACACGAAGATCGTTTACTGGACTACTTTTACTCTTCGTGGCACCACACACTGCAGGCGCCAGGGGACAGCGAGGCATTCTCCAATCCAGGCATCACTAAGGTGGAGGTGAGAATAAGTGCCATACATGGCCATTTGCCAATTAAATAAAATGATTCTTCTTTTAATGTTTTTGTTTCTCATTTTAGTAGGTTATTTCTCCTATTTTAATTTCCGGAATAATTATGTTTCTATCAAGTTTTCGGTATTCTAAACGGCTCGTTACTTATTTCGTACCCTGTAATTATGTCGCCTCGATCCTATGACTTTTCGTTTCTTGCCAACCCAAATTCTGTATTCTGTGATTTGTCTGCCTCGATTCCATGGCTGTATTCTTACTCGACAATTCTGTATTTCTGCAATTCTGCAATTATTTAGCCTCCATTCCATGTCTGTTTTCTGTATTTTGCATTCTGGAATTATGTTGTCTCGATTCCATGGCTGTATTCTTTCTCCACCAATTCTGTATTTTGCATTCTGGAATTATTTAGCCTCGATTCCATGTCTATTTTCTTTATTTTGCATGGAATTATGTCAGCCTGCGAACAGCATCCCCTTCTTGAGGGGAGACCGGCGATTTCATCGTTTCCGTTTGAGGGGATAAACGGAAACGATGAGTTGTATTCTGTATTTTGCATTCTGTGATTATTTAGCCTCGATTCATGGCTGAAAACGGCGGGAAATGGTCACGTGAGAAACAAAAAACGTGGGAAATTGAGAGAAAGAAACATGGCAGACTTCATTTCACTGGAATTTGAAGGTAAAACTCTCGGATTGCCAGGATCAATTGTGGCTAAAGAACACAATTGCTCGATTTTTTAAACTACATGAGGATGGAGTGCACTTAAAAGTGTCACGCAACGGAAAAGTTGAGGAATGTTGGCCGTTGTCAAATGGGAAAGTTCTTGTTGCCTCCATCGACAGGGAATGCTGTTGTGATTGCGTTTCATGCTAGTGACTCAAACGACGACGAGACGACTTTTTGCAAGGGTCTGCAAGTTCAAGGTACGTATATTGAAGGTAAAAGTGACCGATTGAACAACACGTGTAGTCGGATTATCGCTTAAACTGAAAAATGTCTCTTTTTTTTCACTAGGTCACTCTCACTTCCTCGCGCATCGAACCGAAGTAAGTTTGCAAGGTTCTAAGCCTTGTGGGAAACGCCACTGACAATGTATGGGCTGGGGAAAAAGACCAGCTCCCTGGTCTGTCTTTTATCAAGGCAAGAAGAAAAAAGTTGCCGAGCAAGTAAGAGACTTTATCTTCTCGTCTGTCGACGACCGAGGACCAATAGGCCTTTTGCAATAGGACAGTCGCGTGACTTTGTTGGCCCATAGTAACGCCATACCTGGGTTGCAAGCTAACAGCTCTCCCTTGACAACCAACGAGAGATTGACTGAGGCCGTGGTATCATAGCTGGACTTCGAAGCGTTTTTTCGTCTTACTTACTAAATTCATCTCGAAAATAAGTCTTATACAGAACAAAAGTAAAGGTTGATTCTTTACTTTTGATCCGGTATTTTGTCAATAAGTAGCGCAAAATAGAGTTTGGACCGCTCAAACGGAACTTACACGAATGTTTTTCATGTAGAGAAGGCGGCTCTAATTGTTTAAAATAGAGGCCGTGAAGATTAAATAAAACTGAGAAAGGAGAAAAAGAAGTAAACATTTTTTTTTTTAAGCGCCTGGTGTAGAATTGAACCCCGGTCGTTGGATCGAAAGCGCGCGCGCTCTAAACCACTGTACCACACAGCCAACTTACATGAAGGTGTGTTCAAAATAAGATATATACGTACGTTCTGAGCCCGTGAACTTTTGGCAGCTAGCCGTTGCTAAGCGTGTCAACTTCTCCCAGTCACGAATCCCAACGGGCGAATTTCTTTGACATTTGTGTTCGATTAGGCTCGAGAAATGGGGATTACTTCAATTAAATGGCACGAGGCTCTTGGAATAGATACTGTTGTGCTATTATTCGAGGTCTAGTTGCGGTTGGCATTGTGATTTTGGATGAAAATTCGAGCGCGCGATGTTCGAGTGATTGGGGTCGAGAAATGGCGGTTGCGTCCGTCCTTGCCATCTTTCTTAGTTGGAGAGGGCGAGGGTAAAAATTCAACAGAATTCGCTGAAATTGCATACAGAACCCAATGAAGAACAGATAAAGACTCCAGGTAAGTTTTCATTGAATTTTATTTCAGTATTTCTGGCCTAACGGATACAACCAAATACTCGTTAAAAATCTCATACAAACCCTTATAATTTAAAACTCACAAAACAGAGCTTGGTGTTTCCTGTGGTATTCCAACCAGTTAAGCTTAATTAATTTAAAATTAGATTAAATAAAATAAATTAAATTCTTAAGTTCTTTATCATTTTCTAGCATGTCACTTTTTGAAAACATTAGAGTTGATGTGTTTGCTGCACGGAAGCTTACAATATGTTTAATAAGTTCTCAAATATTTCATGTCACCACACCAAACATAGGACAAATATAGTTGAGAAAAACTGACCTCCCTCTTTATAAATATTAAAGAAAAAGAGCCTAGCCAGAAAACATACCGATTTACAGGTGCCAGAGCACTAAACTGATTGCTATATGGTTAATTATAGACACATGATAACACAAGACCAGTTCTTCAAAGTTAAATATTTTTATTTATTTTTTTCTTCTAGAACTTTCACAGTGCAAATACAGAGCTTGGCCTTCCTGTATGTGGTCATATCGACCATTGCATTTTAATACTGACACTGTCACTATTCGTCAATGTTTCGGTGTACTCTCCAAAGTTATAAAACCTGAGAAATTAACGCCGTAAATACTGGTTTATATAAACATAGTATAAAAGAGAAAGAAGGAATCTGCTCAACTATTACAATACTATTCGTTTAATTATGACTACTTTACCTTGTTTAGCGGCCGCCATGTTTGCCCATGCCTGAGATTCGAGGTGAGTTCGTATTGAGCGTCAAACTCTATTTTGCGCCGCATATTTGACAAAATACCGGATCAAAAGTAAAGAACAACCTTTACTTTTGTTCTGGTATAAGACTTATTTCGAGATGAATTTAGTAAGTAAGACGAAAAAAACGCTTCGAATGTCCTGAGCTATGATACCACGGCTCAGTCAATCTCTGTTGGTTGTCAAGGGAGAGCTGGTTAGCTTGCAACCCAGTATGGCGTTAACTATGGGCCAACAAGTCCACGTGACTGTCTATTGCAAAAGGCCTATTGGTCCAAGTTGTTCCCTATTTCAATCAACTTGACCGAAGTCGCTGACTAGGTTTGGTCACATATCTGTATCCATTATCTGTAGTGCTATCGAACAAGAACTAAGAGATCAGGGAGAAGTAGTGAGATTGATTGTTATAGATGCCAAGGGGCAGCCGATCATGGATTCCTCTCAGACAAGAAGTAAGATCTCTGTTTATAAATAAGACACATTGTTAAATAGTAATTTTAACTATATTTATTTCCGTTCCTTCTTTTTGCATTGTTGCATGCCAGCGTTGGCCCGGGTGTGTGGCGGGTGAACTTGTTGCCACGTCACTGTCGGCTTACGTATGCTCTTTTAAAGTGTTTGATATGGAGATTTAAAGCCTACCTTGTAAACTTTCGCTTTATTAACCGAGGGATACATACAAAAATAATCCAGATTCTCAATGTGCATGAAGAGGAGGGAAGGGGTTATAGGGCGGATGGTGTAATTTGCGGCTCGACGGCTTGACGGAACGGCTTTGTAGGAAGTGCAAACATACATACATACACTTTATTTCTCCTCAAATTATACAGAGTAGCTGAATAAGCTAATATCATTATACACAGTGAAGTAAAATTCACTGGAACGAAGCTAGTGAAATAAATACACGAAAATACGAATGAAAGCTAAGAGCGTTTGAAACAGGGACAATTTACAATGTTTGACCCACAAAAAAAACAAATTCGTCAGTTGTCAGTTATTTTTCGGTTGTCAGTAAAAAAATCGTCATTTGTCAGTTCTCAGTTATTTTTAAGGCTGTTTGTCAGTAGTCAGTTAACCCCATTCAGACCCTCTGACATGCAGCTTTGATAGGAAATTCGCAGCAATTGTATGTGAGTATTTTATTTATTTAGTTTTTGTATGTGAGGTTTTTTTTCATGGCTCGCATGTTTTTATTTGCATGGCTCGCATGGCTCGCATGTTGTCCACACTCCTTCATTTTCCCGCCTCCTACACCCGCGTTCGTATATGAAATAAGATCGACAGTTTCACACGGTCGCGATAGATAGATTTTTAATACAACGGTTTGAACGTTTGAGCAATTTGATGGTTTTTGTTTATTTGACGTGCCAGTAGTTATAAGTGTAAACCAAAATGGAAGAAAATTTCTAAGATCTAAGCAGCCTCCTTTGTATGTGATTAAATAATTATAAATTTCTGGGAAACCTGTCTCGAAATCCTGACTTAAGGATCCTGACTAGAGATCTCCTTCCTGCCGCCGTTGTCGGAGCAACTAACCACAGTAAAGTTTACTACGGTAAACCGGCCGGCAGGTCACACTGCATGAGCGATGCCGTTAACTATAGTAAACTTCGTTCCAGTGATTAAATTTATCATATTGTTGTCATTCCCACCGTTCCGTCAAAGCCCGTCGAGCCGCCAAGCCATCGAGCGTCCGAGCCGCAAATTACACCATCCGGGTTTGAAGGCGTAGTGGCTGGCATAGATTGTTTGTTTGGGAACATGCAGGGGGGGGGGGGGGGGGGGGTGGCTGTCATATATTTTTTGTTCAGGAACATGCATTTGATACCTCTGTAAAATGCTGCAATTTGGCCAGTCCAACAAACCCAAATGGGGGTGGCTAGCCACTCAATCCACCCCTGGGTTATAAAAAAATAATTTCAATGGCTCGAAATGCCATAAAGCTAAAATTCTAAGAATTTTACTTTTATTATACTGCCACACATTTTCTAAATTCAGCTCTTTCAATTATTTGCTTTCAAAATTCTTCAACAAGTAATAATACTGTTATTTTTATCATTTTCATCTTTTATTTCCTTTCACAGAGGAAGGATTCTGGGCAACTCAAAGGACATTCCGTGCAATGTCTCAACAGATTTTCAAGAAATGGAAACCAAGTGTTTGGGCAGCAGTCAATACAGGGCTGTATACCCTTGAAGAGGAAGAATATGAAAGTGATTTGCCGAAAAACCTGCCCATTCATGATATGAGCTTCCAGTCATCAAGTCTAGAAGTACAGCACCAGAATTCTTCATTTGCCTGTGTAAGTTTAATATTTGTAGATCAGATACTTTTACAACAATGAAATATAAGTCAAAGACCATGTAGAAAAAGGGTGGGCTGTTGGTGAGTGTACAATGTACATGTACTTTAATTAATATAAATGTGCTATAAAGATGTACTCTATATAGACAGACAGACAAACAGATGATTGTATATATATACACTACATCAGTCATTCTTACACCAAAGTCTTCACCTTTACATCGAACAACTTATCAATTAATGCCACCAAAACACAAGCTCTGGCAATCGGACCCACAATATATAATTATAATTTTCAGTTAAACGACTCTTCTATGGAGGTGAAAGACTCGCTGAAAATTCTTGGACTAACTATCGATCCAATGCTTACGTTTAAGAAGCACATCAAAGAACAGCTGACGGAGGCTTACGCAAAAACTTCAGCGCTACGTAGAATAAGACGATTCCTACCACCGGACGTGATGACAAGGCTGTATAAGGCGTTTGTCCTACCGCACTTAGAGTTCTGTAGCCCAGTCCTTGTCGGCATTGCAAAGACCGAAACTAATAAATTGGAGGACGCCAATTTTTATATTATAAGATCAATTCTAGGATTAGCTAAATCGAATACTTATGAAAGGGCCCTTCAGTTAGTCAAAATGCGAACGTTGAAGCAGCGAAGGTATTTTCAATCACTAGTTTTATTTTTTAAATGCATGACAGAGCAAGGTCCATTATATATCCAATAATTTTTTAAACTACGGTTAGCTCACTATAACTTACGTGGCTCTGGTACAAAACTGGAGCAATTTCGCTTTAACACTAACTGGCTAAAGAATTCGTACTCTTCCATTACTAGCCACTTATGGAACAATCTACCCACTAAAGTACGTAAAGCACCTAATTTAAAGACATTTAAGAAAATGCTCAATAAGGTAGAGCTTAACCCACACATATACAATACATAGATGTAATTTTAGCATTTTATCTTAGCTGTAAATAAAATGTAGATGTTTTAAAGTAGGGAATTTTTATAGTAGATTTTCAGACATTAGCTCCTAGGCGTTATGTGTATAAATACATGATTGATTGATTGATTGATTGATTGATTGACCCAGGAGTTTTTTTGGGGGGGTTGTGGGGTTTTGTTGGGGGGGGGGGGAGGTACTTAATATGTGATGAATGGCTAGGTATGTATGGCCATGAGGTTCAAACCCTCACCCTGTTTGACCCCAAAAGGGAGCTCCAAAACCCTGATTACCCCATTTTTTGTCAAAACCAACAACAATAACGTACATCAACTTTATTAACTCAAGCAACTTTATCAACAACTGCAACATATATACGACTCTAAGTGCGATCTCAACATCATTCTCGATCTCTGAACTACACAATATAATTAAAAGGTTGTGTTCGATTGATCATCTGCAATCTACCCTGTAGTCCCGTTGGGGATTGAGTAAAGATATTTGGCTACCTGATGGCTACATGTACAACACTCATATTTTGGAAATTTTTTGCCAATTTTTATGTACGGCTTCCCCTCTCTCTCGATCCCCATTCAATGTTGATAAAATTAAGCTACATTTTCCCATTCAATTTATCAACAAAACTAAAAAAATTGCCTGAATCTTAGCCATCTCCTCTGGTTCGGTTCCTCGCCTCTCTCAGGAGGAAATAACCATAGGAGACGGCTGAAATGCAGGCTACTCAAACAACTACATTGAACTTGTGGACGGGGTGAGATCAGGATTTTGTGGTGACTTATTATGGAAAAATGGGTGTTCCAAGAATTTGTGTCCAAGCTAAGGCTGTAGTCTATCCCTTCTCAAATAAAGATCAATACTCCATACAAAAGTGTAATAATACCTCACTAAAAATGCATTCCATGATTATTTATCTCAAGCAGCAGGGGGGCTGAGCATATTTTTGGATGTCGATTTGTCGTATCCAACGATTTCATTTAGACAAAATACAACGATAATCAACATGTGATACGACAAAAACCAACATGTGATACGACGAAATCCAACACGTCAACACTCAGACATCATAAGTACTGCCCACCCCCTACTGCTATTGTTATTATATTCGTCGTCCACATTATATTATTTCGATGCCCTATTAGAGATAGGCTATCCCATAGTATATCATCCATCGTTACATACTCATTCGTGGTGCGCTTTATTGTGTTTGACAACCATTTAGAGGAAGGATAACATACAGTATATCCATCCATTGTTACATACCTGTTCGTGATACACTTTATTGTATTTCGACAACCATTTAGAGGAAGGGTTACTATTAGGTATATCATCATTTCTACTATGGATGATCTGATTGATGAGATTCTTGCAGAGTATGAACCAATCCCAGAAAATAATGAGAGATATGACTTAGACATACAAGTGCCTCATCCTATAACATTTCCAGATGAGCAATGGGTAGAACTCTTGATAGACGCTATAAGGATATGTTTGAAGTCGATGGTGCAACTGCCGTCTACTCTACGTGGAGGGTAGAAACGGAAGACCCACTTGATATTGGCAATATTAATGTCGCCGATGGTATCGAAGTAAGAGCTGGTCGATTGGCTTTGGATGGCCGTATGACCATAGGAAGAGCAAGAGAAATTCTTGCGGCACTTCCAGATGGTGAGTTCATCTTGAAAATTAAATTCCTTAGAGAACATAACAATGATGGAAATACGTATTGGATCGTCGACGATAAGTTTCGAACCAGTCCACGTTGAGAGAAAGAAGGGTTATGGCGTAATCGAGATTTCTGATGATACTAAACCAGGTGCGATAGTTGGAATCGACAAGGTATATTATCAGAACGCATATCCAGTTACTGCAGTGGTCTATGGACTTTATCCCATCAGAGCACCAGATCTCGCAAATCTAGTTCCAATGCGTGTTGTTGATCTTAATTGCGTCGCACAGAGAGTGATAGAGCATTTCGAAGGTGCTTCGAGAGGCCAAGGTCTAACTCCTAAGAGATATGAGAATATACATGAATGGGAAGAACAAGTCCATGACAATGGTGCCACAATCGATGATATGTCTAAACTTGAGACGATTATTAAACGGTCTATAATCCTGAGTGACATTGCTGGTGAGGATATCTATAATAGTGGCAAATATCAGGCAAGCAAATGGAAATCTATAGAACTAATCTATCACAATGGCCATACCTGGTCCAAAGATCTGCATTTCCCACAATCTCGTAGTGTCCATATATATGAAGGTGATGTGTGGGAAGCCATTCGACAAGCAACTTTGAATGAACCAAAAGCGGTATGGTTGTTAGGAGGATCAGAAGGAAGGCACCGTAATGTCAATCAATTCGTACTCCAAGATGGTCGCACTTACAGAACTCAACAAACTCAAGATAGACTACAACTAATATGCCAATACTTGGGTGACGAATCCCTTGCCGATCGGGTATTTGGTGAGAATCATGCAGCAAGTGTAATAGCAAAGGAAAAGAATAATTGGAAGCCGACTCCATCCAATTTTCTTGAAGATATACAAAAGTCTTGTGTGGAACACGGAAATGGTGGGTTATGGAATTCGATGGACTACGATACTAGAGATGTCATTAGCATTGATATGAAGTCTTGCTATCCGGCGAGTTTTCAAGGTGAATGTGAAGCGAAACCATATTTCGAACGATTCGGTCATCCAATTAATCGTACGACTAGAGTATCTGTGAATGGTCCACTTCCTATCGACATTGGAACTGAATTCGCTGAGATCCAAGAATGGTCATTCGCTCCTATATGCCATCCCATCATTCCATCGTGGTTTGGAAAACATTTCTCAGAGAATGGATGGGCACCAACACAACTTCTTGCATTTCTTGTAGACCAAGGATTTCTCGAAACTCTCATCATTCGCGAAGTTATTGTGTCTTTCGATAAGCAAACGAAGATATGGCTTCCAGAAAGTCGAGATCAGGGATGTGCCATTATAGGAAAGTTCACCCAAGGTAGCAAAGTCGATGGAAAACGTTTGACCAGACGATTGGTAACTGATCAAGGAGAACTCGATTTCCTAGTACGAGATACTATACGAAATGACACTTTGGTTGGATCGCCCGAACAATGTCCTCTTGGTCACATCCTTACGTATTACGATGGAAATCAACCTCAATATACACATTTGCGTTCAAGCATGTTAGCTTATGCACACATAAATCTACTATGTATGTTACAACGTTTCACTACCAATGAAGCCGTTCCTGTCGCCACTGATTCTATATACATTCAGAAACATGCACTTCGCAAATTGGATGGAGTATCAGCATATGTAACTCCAATAATATGTGATCGTAATGAAGAATGGTGCTTTTTATGTATGCCCGGGAAATCACATCTTCCAACAGTATCTCCAGCTCAATGGCGAGATAAGAATGAACAACTATTGTAGCTGCCCCAATGGCGACCACTCCAAGTTTTGTGGCTCGCTCGCACAATAAACACTTTCAACGCTCGGTTGGCTCGATAAGTTTACTAGAAGCTCCAATAGCTTAACGACCACTGTAAACTTGTACATACAAACGAAATCCTGTCTGTTACTTGTAAGTAAACGAACCAATAACGATATAAAGAGAGTGAGAGAGGTTGAAAAATCGTTTGTTCCCCAGTTGGTGCAGAGCGAGCGAAACTGGAATTTTCAATACCTCGTGTCCGCACCGAACCGAGGCACACGCGTGACGTAACAGGAAGTAAAAAATGTGACCTGAACCGGAAATGAACAAAGGCAAGCGATTCGGCCGTTACATTCCGGCCCCTAATTGTCTACGCAGTTCCTGTGACAATTACTAACAATATAAACCTTAACGGACGAAATTGTTAACGTCTTAATATGGTGTAGCTGTTCGCTGATACACATGACCAGCTGATAAGCATGCAAAATTATTACAATGTATAAGCTCCCAAGACTTCGTAAGTTCCCAATGTCTAAAATTGAATAGCATTACAAGTTATGCTTAGTTCCTGGGGTAAGACACCTTGTCCTAATCTCGTCTAGCCACCGTTTTCAGATTCTAACAGAAGACAGAGCTTTGTGATAGGTCGCTCTAGCGTGCTCGTCTTGGTCTTTACTTTCACACGGCGCACGAACCCGTTCCTATCCGGCATGGTAACCGTCACCCTGCCCATCTGCCATGAGTTTCTAGGTGCTGCGTCATCCACAAGAAGAACGATATCTCCTTCAGACAGATTCCTCCTAGGTCTGACCCACTTCTGTCTCTCCTGGAGCTGGGTAAGGTACTCTCTGGACCATCGTTTCCAGAAAATATCTGCCATATATTGGACTTGTCTCCATCTGCGTCGAACGTACATATCCTTGCGATCGAAGACGCCGGGAGGTAGACTGGGCTTGGTCTTTAACAGCAATAAGCAATTAGGCGTCAAGGCTTCTAAGTCATTAGGATCGCTGGAGACTGGAGTAATAGGACGATCATTAATCGTTGCTTCTACCTCACAAAGTAAGGTGTGGAGTCCCTCATCATCGAGTGTCTGTTCCTTCAGTATGGCGGCCAGGATCTTCCTAACAGTCCTTATCTGACGTTCCCATACGCCACCGTGGTGAGATCCTGTTGGCGGATTGAATTTCCAGTTGATACTTCTTGGTAGCATTGCCTCACGAATTGGAGACTCGTCTAACTCGCTGATAGACTCCCTGAGTTCGCGTTCTGTTGCCTTCAAGTTAGTTCCGTTGTCCGAGATCATCTCTCTGACTTGACCTCTTCTACTAATGAAGCGACATAGTGCATTAACGCACGAATCAGTGTCTAGGGTATGAGCTACTTCAATATGGACAGCCCTTATAGCTAAGCATGTGAAGAGTACGCCATATCTCTTTACTATGCTGCGGCCGCGTTTCACTTCTATGGGGCCAAAGTAGTCGATACCCACTCTTGTAAAGGGTGGTTCATCTGGTATGAGGCGCTCCGGTGGAAGGTCTGCCATCATCTGTTCTCCCACCTTTGCTCTCTGTTTTTGGCATTTTAAGCACTCCTTGATTATCTTCCTCGAGGCGGAATTTGCGTTTACAATCCAAAACCTCTCACGTAGACGAGATAGCATGTGGTTTCGCCCTTCGTGGTTTACGTCTTGATGGATTTGACGCAATATTAGCTTCGATACATGGGTGCCTTTAGGTACGATAATGGGGTGCTTGCACTCTTCGGGCATGTCCCCTTGACTTATTCTGCCTCCAACTCTAAGAAGACCACCAACTAGCCATGGTGCTAACTTGGCAATGTGGCTCGATTTCTTAACTTGGGCTCTATTGGCTTGCTCTTCTCCTTTCACTTCTTTCTTGGTTAAGCCGTCTATTTCTTCCTTGTATATCTGCCGCTGAATGAAGAAGAGGATTTGTTTCTCTGCATCTCTTATGTCTTCCACGGTCAAGTAGGGCTTCCCCTGGACATCTCTGGGTTTCTTGTCCCTTCCAGTAGACGCCGCTGCGTCTCCGACTTTGCAGGCGCTCACTTGCTTCTTCTGCATGGTACTTCTCTGCAGGAGCACAGCGCGTACCTTGAGGATCCAAGCTGTGCACCTCTTGAGCTTCGTCCAGCTGGAAAAGTGAGTGATGAACCGGTTCACAGTGTTCACATCATCTACATTTATTGCATTGACAACAGCGATTTCCTTTACCTCTGGATCCTCTGCTGTCAGCTTCAATGTATCGTTAAGTCTCGGCCAATCTTTCTCTTCCTTGAGAAGGAACTCGGGTCCGTGAGTCCACCGAAAATTGCTTAGGAATATTTCTGCAGCCAATCCCCTAGACGCTTCATCGGCTGGGTTCAAAGCTGACTCTACGTATCTCCATTGCTTTGGTTGCGAACCTTCACGGATAACTGAAACTCGATTGGCGACGAAGGTATGGAATCTGGTCGTTTCGTTCTGGATGTACTTTAGTACCGACGTGCTATCGGTCCAGAACACGCTCCTATCAATAGGTATCTCTAATTCCGTTCTCATCTTCTTATCGATTCGAACGAGGACTGTTACTGCGGTGAGCTCCAATCTTGGAATTGTTACTTGTTTTAGCGGCGCTACACGCGACTTCCCCATGACCAAGGCAACGTGTACTTTGCCAGTTTCACTCGTCATTCTTATGTACGATGCAGTGCCGTAGCCAGCCTCGCTAGCGTCAGCAAAGTGATGTAGCTCGGCAGACTTAATTTCGCCGAATCCTGCTGGTTTCAAGCACCTATCAACCTTAAACTCCTCAATCCTCTGGAGGTCCGACATCCAATTTCGCCACTGCGCGAGGTACTTATCTGGGATAGGATCGTCCCAGCCTATCTTAAGACGACACAAATGTTGTAGAATTATTCTGGCTGGTAGGATGAACGGAGCAAGCAAGCCCAAAGTGTCATAAACAGAGCTGGTAATGGACAGGATACCTCTCCTGGTAGCAGGACGCTCTTGAACTGCTATTTCAAATTCAAACTTATCTGACTCGACGCTCCATTGCATTCCTAATGCTCTTTCAATGGGGAGCGAGTCTTGATCCAGGTCGAGGTCCTTAACTTCCTTTGCTCGCCTTTCTTCCGGGATCGACGACAAGACCGTGCGATCGTTAGAGATCCATTTAGTCAGGTTGAATCCTCCCTTGGCGCAAGCTGCTTGGAGATCGCTTGCTAGGGATACAGCTTGTTCTTCAGTTGAGACTGACTTTAGTAGGTCGTCTACGTAAAAATTGCTTAAGATGGTATTTGCGACGTCCGATCCGAACTCGTCTCTGCAGTCTTCAGCAGTCTGCCTAAGTGCCAGATTTGCGCAGCTTGGGGATGATACCGAGCCAAACAAGTGCACGACCATTCTGTACTCCTGGATATCCTGGGTGAGATCACCCTCTGGCCACCAGAGGAAACGAAGTAGATCACAATCCTCAGACGGCACCTTTACCTGATAGAACATCGACTCAATGTCGGCCATCATAGCAACTTGCTCCTGGCGAAATTTGGTCAGCACTCCTATTAGAGAATTCGTCATGTTTGGACCTTGGAGAAGGCATCCGTTCAGCGAGGAGCCCTGGTAACTGGCTGCACAGTCGAAGCCAACTCTTATCTTGCCTTTGCGTGGGTGGTATACACAATGGTGGGGTATGTACCACATCCTACCGTCATCTCTCGTCAACTCGTCTTGGGGGACCCGTTCGGCATACCCTTTCTCGATTACGTTGCTCATAAAGGTTAGATATTCCTCGTAGAACTTCGCGTCCTTATCGAACTTACGCTTCAAGTGGCGCACACGCTGTTCCGCCATAGCACGGTTATCCGGCATGGACACTTCCCTGTTTCTAAGTGGCAGCCCTATGCTGTAGTGTCCGTCTTTCTGGGTAAGAGTACCGTTTGCATATTCCATAAACTGATGGTCCTCTCTTGACCTTTCTGGTTCGTCGTCTATCGCGCGCTCACTGAAGTCATGATTGAACTGGTTCGTCAGTTGTTGCTCGAGAGTGGTGACGCTCGTCCTGTATGAGTGTACGTGATAACTTTCGGAACACCTGAGCGGCCCATTTATAGCCCATCCAAGTATGGTCTTTACCGCGTATGGTCCGCCGTCCTTGCTGTTTATTATCTCCCACGGCTTCATTGCCTTCGGTGCATTCGCGCCAATCAGTAGCTCTACTTTGGCGTCTATACTCGGTACGCGAAGCTTGCTTAAGTGTGGCCACTTATCCACGTCAGGTTGTGTAGGAATGTTCGCTTGCGAGGCTGGTATCGCAGGCTGCGTATAGACTTCTGGAAGCTCCACTACCTCGGTAGCATCTAAGCTGCTTACTTCCATGTTGGAAATCACAGAAGTTTCGACGTGTTTTTCTTGACTCATTGTATGCAGTAGTATCCTTTTCCTTCTTCCGTTAGCATTAAGGCGTCGGGCCAGGTTCTCAGTGCAAAACGTTGCGCAGCTTCCGTTGTCTAGAAAGGCGTATGTTTCTACGAACTTATCGCTGTTCTTGAGCTTCCCCGGCCTAACTGGGACTATACTTAAAGTGCCAATAACCCCCAAAATAATATTTTTGACGTCTATTCTGTATAGCGCCCTGACAAAGAATTCGAAAAAATAAATGTGAAAAAACTAAACTTCGACGATTTTACTGGCGTCAAAGTTAGCGAAAACATCCGTTTTGGGCTTCCTGTTTCCAGTTGGAAGTCAGCGCGAGTCTTGGTGAGAGCCTGGAATTATGACGTCAATCGGGCGCATTTTACTACAACTACCAGAATCCTTTGCACGGTTTCTTTTGTTCCTTTAATTTAGACTATTGTCTTGGTATTCTCAAAGGAGTTGGAAAATCTGAATAAGAAAAAGAATTCAAAAAGGAAAAACGTCCTATTATAGTCTAATCAGTAGAAAATAAACTCTATCACAAGAAAGAGCACAACGAAATTAGTAAATTTACCAAGTTTGGTGATATTTCATTGGATATTTATCATGTGGTGAGCTTGCAAGAGTCGCAGAAATAAGAGACGTTTGTATGGGATTGAACGAACGCCTGACTACATACACGTCACAGGCCACTGGTCTCCAGGCTCTTTAAAATAAGATATCATTGAAGCTTATCTGACCACTAGAAGTCTAGATATCAGTAAAAGAATCGCAACTCGAGTTCAATCAGTAAAGCCGAAAATTATTTTTCGGAACAGTTCGCTTCTAGGCCACACATAATCGTGGGAAGGTCTCGTTTTAAAGCTTAAGGCATAAACAATCCGTCTGTTTAATCGCTTGTGATGCGCTCTTGATTTGTGAACTTGTTTTCTTCGTTTATGTTTTGTCATTCACAAAGCGCGTTGGTTTTATACCAAAGGCAAAGTGCCGCTTAACTATAATACTGATCAGAAGCTGGTCCTCAGTAAAGCCGAAGATTCATTTGCGGATAACTCTGATTCTAGGCCACACATAACCGTGGGAAAGGTATCGTTTTAAAGCTTAAGACATAAACAATCCGTCTGTTTAATCGCTTGTGATGCGCTCTTGATTTGTGAACTTGTTTTCTTCGTTTAGATTTTGTCATTTCACAAAAGCGCGTTGGTTTTATACCAAAGGCAAAGTGCCGCTTAACTATAATACTGATCAGAAGCCGATCCTCAGTAAAGCCTAACCCAATTACTCTTTTCACTGCCGTCCTTTGTTTCGGTATCTTCTGTTATAATTCAGGAGGCGGAGCTTAGGATTGCCCGCGGGAGTTCTGAAAGTTAATAAATATGCAAGCTCGAAGGCGATTTGACAGATGCAAAAACATTCAAGTTTCATGGTAGAAATATTTATACGATTTCGATAAGAAAACACTCGATAACAGATGAATAATCAAATAATCTTTTCCCGGTGTTACAAATTTTGGATACTTAAGATTTCGCGAGAACATAAGTGTTGAATAGCTAATGAAAACACTTTCCATATGATTTCTGTCTGAAAAGACTCAAACTTCAACCTGTTTTTCATGGCAAAGAAGTTCACTTAATTTACCTCCAAATTAGCGGTATTTACAGCGTAATATCTCTTCTTTAAAATCCCGCTGTTACATTTTTTGTTTTAGTTTTTGTTTTAACTAAAAATCGACAATATTTTCGGCATGTAGCCGAGTTTTGGCCAGTTTTCTTTGTAATTTGGCATGTGCGCTCGAGCAGAAATTTGAATCAAGCGCGTGAAACCGTGTCACATGACCCAGAAAATGTCGCCGGATTCTGCCCGATGTTTGTTTGGGCTCTAGTGCTTCGGCGCGGGTTATGTTATTGACACGATCTATTTCTTTGTTAAGAAAGTTACGGTTATATCCTCGTTTATTGAGATACGATTTAAGTTCATTAGTGCGTGAGATGAAAGTTTCATTAGAAGAACAGATGCGACGAAGTCTGAGAGCAAGGCTGAAAGGTATGGCACGTTTGGTGTGGTTAGGATGGCATGAAGAGTGCAAGAGATATTGATGTTTATCAGTAGGTTTAGTATAGAGATCTGTAGCGATGTGACCGTTGTGAAGGCCGACATTCACGTCCAAAAAAGGAATGTTAGAAGAAGAGTGAGAGGAAGTAAATTTAATGGTGGCGTGGATGCCGTTGAGATAAGTGACGAATTCTGTAAGTTGGTCAAGCGTGTGGGTCCAGATTATGAATATGTCGTCAATGTATCTCCACCAACAGTAGGGCTGGTGGGGTGCGTGAGAGAGTGCGTTAACTTCAAATTTAGCTAGAAAGAGATTAGCATAAGAGGGTGCCATTCTGGTGCCCATGGCGGTACCGTGTGTTTGTAAAAAATGTTTGTAATTAAAATGAAAAATATTCATAGAAAGAATCATTCTGATGAGATCACAAAGAGTTTCAGTGTGTAAAGCAGATTGGTTAGTACGTTTATTAAGGAAGTGGCGACAGGCGTCAATTCCTTCATTATGTGGAATGTTAGTATATAACGATGATACGTCAAGTGTTACTAGGATAGCATTGTCTGGGAGGTTACCAAGGTTATTGAGTTTATTGAGAAAATGGGATGTGTCCTTGATGAATGAAGTAGTTTCGGCAACAAGAGGTTTAAGGTGGTAGTCGACAAAATGTGAAATACGTTCTGTGGGGTGATTGTTACTGGATATAATGGGTCGTCCGGGGTTACCAGGTTTGTGGATTTTAGGCAATATGTAAAAGCGTCCAGGTTTAGGGTCTGTTTGTACGAGGTAACGTCGAGTCTTTTCATCAATGATATTATCTTGATGCATGCGTTTAATGTATGTCTGTACGCGTTTATTAATGTGGTCGGTAATGTCGTTATCTTGTTCTTCGTAAAAATTAGCGTCACTAAGTTGTCTTACACATTCACTAACGTACGAGACTGTGTCCATAATTACGGTACCCGAGCCTTTATCGGCTGGTTTAATTATTAGGTCAGTGCGTCTGTGAGGCTTGTCGTTCGCGGGGTGTAAGGTTGTCACGAATACGTTTAGGTTTGGTGGTTAAAATGTCCTGTTCTACAGCAGTTAAAAAAGCGTCTAAGGCAGAATCTCTGTTAGGAGGTGGAGTCCAATTACTTTTAACGTGGAACGGATTAGGTTCAGTATTAAATGTGTGATCGTGAAAGAACTCTAACAGGCGCATGCGACGTGAAAAATCATGAATGTCAGCTTTAACTTCGGTCCAATTAATATGTTGGGGAGTGGGGCAAAAATTTACAGAAAGCTCGTGAACTATAAGCGTAGTGATCAAGATAAGGGATTACAAGGATTCAACTTAAAGGTCTATGATATATTGCAGCTCAAGAAAGTTCAAAACAACTTATGTTCTGCATGTAATATAGAATTGTTATGGATTTATACTTCATGGGATCCGCAACAATTCTCAGTCGATAGGATAGATAACTCTATGGGACACACTCGCGACAACGTTAGACTGACATGTCTCGAATGTAACGTAAGAAGGGGATCATCACCATTAACGGATGAGAACGCTATCAGGTGGCAGCATGGTATTTCTGGGAATGACAAGGAGCTCTTCACGAACGAATCCGCGGTATGGGACGACTTTCGATCGTTGCGTCGTTATTTGTGGTATCGTCAAATAGTAAAGGACTGGCCCATCAAGCCTGATTACGATGCGTCTTTGTTGGTATATGGAAAGTGACCATATTGGATCGGTCGCACGACGTCGACCACCTTCTAATTCACCAGGAGCATAAAGATACCTAATGAAAACGCCAAATGGAAGTCTTTCCTCCTTGAGACCAATCGGTCGATTATGTGCTGGTTCTGATGGCTTCGATTCGATTCCATCTTTGGTAATTGCTATGGATGGTTCTTTCCCTGTCAAACGTGTAACCTCATTATTCAATGCTTTAACCACCATTGGTAAACGAACTACCCATTCGACAGATCTATCGTCATTTCCTTGCGAAGTAAGTACCATTTCTTGAGCATATTGGTATCCAAACAATCTCTCAGCTAATGTACGATTAAATCGTTCAACTATTGCTTGATCCCTATGTATATCAACTCTTCCACGTCTTACAGAGACTTTATGTTTATCTAGTAGCGAAGACATCGTTCCCATGAATTCTCTACCAGGATCGACCTGCAATAACTTTGGCCATACCAATGGACTTCTCTTATAGATTCTCTCAAATGCCGCAGCAACCTCTTTAGATTCTTTAGTAGCTAATGGTTCGGCTTCTTTGTATCTCGAAGCGACATCCACAATTGTCAATGCATACTTATATAGCTTTCTTCCACGTCCAGGGCGATCATGAGGTAGGAATATCAAATCAGCTTGGTGAACTTCATTTGGTGTAGATACATCGAATTTAGGTCGTGGAACGTATTTGGGCGCTGGTAAATAAATCTGCCATATAGCTTGTTTTTCTAGCCACATACGCGTCGCATCTTCAGAAATACCAGTCGCATTGGAAAGATGCTTAATCGCTGCAAGTCCTTTCCAATAACCACTCGGACTATAGTATCGTAAACTTAGTTTAGCATCCATTGATATATATATACGCATTCTAACCTTCAACAAGCACAAAAAAAGCGGGTCGACTATAGTCTTTATTCTTTTCTTCTCTTAGTTATCTAGTACCTCGTCGATTGTAAAAATCCTCGTTTTTAAAAAGCATATCGACTAATAGCATATCCAGCAACTAGCATTCCACCACCAACATAGATCAACTCACCAGTCTTCTGATTGCTTGAGGGTTGATAGTAGTCGGATAAACGAGGTTCTTTCATTGCCTCGAGTCGTTTCAGTGACTGACGTAATTTATCGGATTGCACAAAAGCTCGGTGGATATCGCGTAGAATATTGTAACCATCGCGTTCAGTAACTTCCCTTTCGCGCGTCCAATCGGACAATTTTTGACGTTCTTCGATATATGCCTCCCTAGCAGCATCGAATTTTTCCGTTGCCCTATCGTGTCTCTCTCGTTCTATATTAGCAGTTTCATCTTTTCCACTAAACATCTTAGCAAGCACTCCACCACCAGTAAATGCCGTTGCATTCAAAACTGCTCCGAAAATGGTCATTGCGATAGCTGAAGCCATCTACGAATCCTTTGGTTTGGTCTTTTATTTCTCGAGATATTGTTTTGCATATATGCTACCAGCTATCACGGCAGTCCACTTCACATAATTTATAATAGAAATAGAAGGATCACTAAGCATAGATTCCTTGGTAGCCTTTTTTAATTTACGATCCACCCAATACCAGTAGCAAGTCCAGTTATCATAGCAGCATCGGTTGCTGCTTTCGTCAATTCTTTATCCATCCTAATATATAGTATGGTCTCTAGTCTTTAAATGTTACTCCATATCTGGTACCGTAGTCTTTATCGGACTTGCGGGTCGTATCGTACTAACGTTCTTAGGAGTGTCATCTCTATATCTTCTGTATTGATAGTACGCTCCAACCAATGCAGCACCCGTGCCAATAACTGCGATAGTAGTAGTAATAGATATATTTTTAGTCCAACTTTCCTCTACGTCGATTTCTTTAGATAATTCACTTTCACGTGCCATCTCTCTCTTTTGAGCCTCTCTGGCAAGTTTATTACTTAGTGCTAATGCTTTTCCAGCGGCGACCTTCTTTGGATCTTTTACTTTAGTTGGTGCAGTCGTTGGTGGATTCGCAGTTATCTGATCCGTTTCTTCCATGATCTTGATTCGATATAGTAAGTACTTGCGAAGGTTCAATAGGAGTGGTATCAGAGATACTAGGAACGACTATGTGATCAGATACGTGGAATAAAGCACTAGCTAGAGCCACGAATCGACCTGTTTTAAGTGATAATAGACCCGCTACGGCAGATATCTCATTGCGAACTAGGTGGTCTTCTTGTAGGTCCTTAAACAGTGCTTGTTGGTCATCTATTGGAATTACGTATGCGACTGCGCGAGTAACTAAACGTAGTGCTCCATTTACTAAGCATCCTGTTATTTGCTTAGCTACTACGGCCTGGTATCTACTATGCAAACGTTTTACGTCCTTCTCAGATAGTTTAGATATATCTACTAGGGAGAAATTCTGTCCTAGATATTCTTTCGTAGTACCCATTGCAGCTAAAATCGAAAGTGCTTCCCGACATTCTTCGATGCCCTCCAATTTGGTTGGAAGTTCCAATACGATCGGATCCAGTTCTTTGATGTAATCATCCATGATAATATGTTATAGGTGCGGGTAGCTCTAACACGACTACGAAAGGATGTCTCAAACAAAAACATATGCGAGCAAACTTGTGAGATCTAAGTATCGTTCGTAACTCATTACATTCTTGTGAGCCTCCATAATCTTCAAATATCCTTTTACCATCTATAACCGATGCCGTATGAAATGCTACTACGATAGCTACAGCCCCGCCGGAAATTATAGGGACATTTACCGCGTCCATACCTCGTGCAATGACCGCGGTTTTTCCTCGGTAAACCTCGGTCATTTTTGCGGCCGCCGCGGTCGTTTTGAAAACGCCGCAGTCATTCTTGGATGCGGCGCTAACCGAGGTCGTAACCGAGGTTTGGGATACAGTGTACATGTGTCAACTTGAACAAGTGAGATTGTGGCGAACTAGTCAGTGCCGTGAAGTGCTTTATTTGAAAGTTAAACACACAAACAAAAAACGACAGTACATCGAACTGTTAGCTTTATGGGAATAAACTGTGACGAACTAACCCTAACCCGTCAATTGTGAACTGTCAGCCAGACGCGTGTCTCATTTCTGACACAAATACCGCGGGGCGCAATTCATTTACATTTACGCGAACTGACTGGTGTTCCGATGCATTGAAGCTCTTTTAATTCAGAAGGAATGGCAATTTCCCAGTAGAAGTTTTCTGATAAGAGTAAAGACGTTTTTGCACGTTTTCAATATGACAAACGTTGCTTCAAAACTCTGTTGATGTTCTGTAAGTTTTCTGGCACATTCACGCCTGACTGACACATTCACGCCTGACTGATTGCACGTGAAAATTAAGAGTTGAGATTTTAATACCTAACGCAAGCATTTACAATGATTTCTGCCGAAACCTTTTAATACTAGTAACAAGACAACGGTCTACCGTAAATGTGAAACTACACTGAAGCAAAAGTTTATTTGGTGTTATGCTTTGCGCTCAGCAAGTGAGTCAAGCTTTGAAGCGGGCCACGCACCGCCGGTCTGGGAACTAAGCGAGCAGCCGTTGTTTTGTTTATTTTACGACTCACAATATGGTCCGAATTTACTTGAAAACTTTATACGATGACTTTTACAAAGATCTTGGAGGCTGACGTGAAAATATCCGAGTTTGAAGAAGTTTGTTTTAGAGTGACAAACAACGGCGCCGTTGAAGTCGTGAACCAGACGAAGAATAAAATGTTGATGTGTCTTAGCGAGCGAAGTCCGAGAAGTTAAAGCTTTTTTTAATGGCGGTTTAGCGTGCCGAGTTTGAAGAAGTTTGTTTTAGAGTGACAAACAACGGCGCCGTTGAAGTCGTGAACCAGACGAAGAATAAAATGTTGATGTGTCCTAGCGAGCGAAGTCCGAGAAGTTAAAGCTTTTTTTATTGGCGGTTTAGCGTGCCGAGTTTGAAGAAGTTTGTTTCCAAACAACGGCGCCGTTGAAATCGTGAACCAGACGAAGAATAAAATGTTGATGTGTATTAATGATGTGTATAAATATTGAGAAGTTTTTAAACAGTGTCTGCCGAGTTTCAAGATACTTCTCTAGAAGGAAAATATCACTTGTGAAATATCACTTCACCAAAAGTGAAATTTCACTTTCCAAAAGAATTTTCATTTCGGCTCTGAGCCGCGGCAAGCGCCTCGGTTGATGACCTCAATATGCAAACCGCGGCGTTTTCAAAAACGCCGCGGTCATTCTGGAATGACCTCGGCAGAAAACCGCGGCACCGCGTCCAATGACCTAGGTTTTTCCGCGGTCGGATGTCCCTATAATTCCCGGCGGGACTGTACGTTCTCACGAAAAGGTTTACATATACTCGTTAATTGTTGGGATAACACCCAAATAGATAGTCCTATATGTCGAGCAGAAAATGCTAAATCTACTAGCTTGTCAGTTCTTCGTTTTACATCTTTTGATGCGGCACAATCATCAAGAATCAATAATGTATTGGTACCTGACCAAAAGGTTGCACAAATATTTAATGTGGTATCGATAGCATCCTGCGGTGGAGATATAACATAAAAGTGTGGATCTCGATTGGCAAATCCACGATATGTTTCGTTATGGGCATACGTAGGACAAATTAATACTATGTAATCGAACTTACCACGAAATGGTCCACGAAGTTGTTCTATGAGAAATGCAGTCTTTCCACAATTCGTTGGACATACTATAAGTGTGTTGAATGGAATATGTTCTACGAGAGAATCCATCCGATGTATACATCAATATGTTATACTATGTAAGGATCTATTCAATATATTAAGCTGAGCATCCGCAAGGACGTAGATATGCATGTTTACGTTTCCACTTCCTTTTAAAGTTCTATATATACGAATATCGATATCTTTTCCACCACCAGTTTGTGCCATTCCATCGCCATGAGCAGAGGAATCCTTTGCTGTGCGACAATCGACTAGGATGGCAAATCTATTGTTGTAAAATTTGGTAGGAGTCATAGAAGTATTGGATGTACCAAACCATACTTTTGCGGCCTCCCAGAAATCTGGTGTTAACATACCTCCTGGAAAGAATCTATTTGGAACTCCATTTACGTCTATCTCTATCTTCGAAATATCAGGATTTACGAATGATTCGCTATCTCGCGTGCCGGTAGTGGATGGATTCACGAATAGTAGAAGTAACCCAGCAAATGATCGTCGTGGAACATTTATATTCTGAGATATCAAAGTATCTGATGCCTTGGCAATAGGTACCATCTTAAAGTGAACGGCGTGATCGTATAGGAATGCAGTACCTTTTTCATATTTGTGAAATGCATTCCTGGCTAGTGTTTCATTCTTGATTGATTCGTATTCTAACTGGATGTTGATAAGCTTATATGTGCCTATCTTTGTCGAATCTGATCCAACTATTATCTCGATGGCGCGAGCTAGAGTTAACTAGAATGAAATAGTGTCTTCTAACGCATGTGGATATAGATCTCCATGTTGTGTCATAATATCAACGTCTAACGGAATTCTATATTTGGAACCATATGCAGCTAGTAGTGCATTCTCACCAGTATCTGAAGTACCTGCATCACCGGCCTTAGATCGTAGCTTATTTGTGTTATCTGATTGGATACCTTGTTGTACTCTCGATTCTCTCTCCTGCGTAGATAGATAGATATCGGAATATGTTTGTAATAGATCCGACCGAGCAATGTCTTCTACTATTTCAGCTCCCATCTTACAAACTCGATGTATAACTAAGCACCGTCCAACATTTGCAACAACTTTATTATTGGCATGTCCACCAGACAATACGATGTCGCCCAACAATGCTAAACTACCAGGAACTAATACGATATCTTCTCCCATCGTTGGAACTTCCACGTATAGCGTCTCACCTGGATTAGCAGATGATGGAGTGAACGTTTTCCTATATAGGGTTCGTTGAGCTTTGAGAGCGAGTGGCTCTCTTAGTGCTTGTGTGGGAATCAACTTCGATGATATCATGTTGAATATACCATGATATGTAGTTATGTTCAATATGGAAGGTAGGGTCGACGTTGATATGAGACCTGAGGATAATACCGATAGATACGAAGATGAAGAAAATCGACGAGAACGAGATGAAGAAGATCGACGAGAACGAGAAGCAAATGAAAGATATGTGGCTCGCTTATTGGGTGATAATCAAGATGATTTGCATGACTATGCCATAGGAGGTAGTGAGACAATTACCATGGATGATTTGCATGACTATGCCATAGAAGGTGATGACCCACTTCGAGGATTCACATTCAATCAAACTATTCAAGATTCGGCAAAAGAAATGCTGGTTGGCATAGTAAAGGAGCAATATATGGATGCGGGCATTCGACATAACATCGAAATCTCCTTAATAGACGAACAAATCCAAGTTCGCGAACTTGGAAGCAAAGAATTAACCCTTTACGCGTCTATTCGTCGGTGATGAGAAATATAGGAAATTACGTGTAAGGATGAGGAAAGCTCTCAAAGAGGCCTTAGGACCAAATAATGAAGAGGCTGCCAATGAAGTAATATTTGCAGAACGACAACTCGCTGATCGGGAAGCAAATGATTATTCTATTCTTAGAGACTCCGAATCGACCGATGCTCAGAAAGAAGTAGCTAAGAAGGAGTTAATGTCTATTAGTAGGGCAAGAGAATTACTTGAACGTCAAGAAGAAGCCATACTAGAACGTACGTCGCTACGTGAGAGGATCAAATACATTTTCAGAAAGTATGGAATGACCGTTCTTGCTGTCGTAACTGCTATTGGTGCCATCATTAGTATAATAGTTTCCCAGTTATCGAAATCCATACCGAAACCAGTAAAAGATGGTATCGACAAAGTGGCAGACGTAGTAAAGAAGGGATTAAAAACGACAGGTAAGTTGTTAAAGGAAATGGGAAAGAAACTTGGACAGATACTACCTGGAATGATTGGATCAATTGCGAATTTCATATTTACTATGGCCGGTAAAGCTCTAGGAGTATTAGCAGAGAATATTTGGTTATTCATCGTAGCTATAGTGGTGATCACAATAGAGCAATACAAACGACGTTAACGAAATAACGCCCATGCGATTACAGCTCCTGCGATAGATACCATTACTAGAATGGTCTCATGTTGTGGAACTCGTCGTGGAGTAGGAGCCATGGTGGCCTGTGGAACTCGTCGTGGAGTAGGACTATGTGGAACTTGTCGCTTTGCACTATGTGGTAATTGTTTCTTTTGGATCTGTCCTTCCATATTTGGTGGTGGGGATTTGGTTTCGAGAACATCTCTATTAATATCGTTTTCACCAACCACCATATCTTTCGTGGCTTTCGGGATTGGATTTTTATAGCCATCCTTCTTTCCGATGTGGTACACCAGATTGCTTGGCAGTAATCGCACACCTACAGCTATTGCTAGATCAAGCCTCTTATGTGTGTGTAGTATAGCTGTAAGATAGTTATTATAGCTTACCGTTAAATCGTTTTCGATAATAGCGACTTCGACCAATTTCTTAAACTTTTCTTCGACATTGGATCTATCTATGATGGATTCGTTCAGGTCTGCTTGAGCACCTAAAATGCAATATCCAAAAGCCTCGACAGATCGATTCAATCTACCTAATCCAGCATACGTCAATCCCTTACCGATTGGTGGCATAAACCAATTGTATTGTTTTCCTTCGTGTTCATCGTTCCGAATAAAAGCTATCAGAGTTCCCTTGTCCTCCCTACCTCCTTCATCTTTAAACAAATTATTGTGGTTGGGAAAATTATCTGCTTCTTCGTCGTAACCTCGGATTACGTGGACCTTTCTATAACCATCACCGTACAAAAGGAATACATCTCCTAATCCGCGATTCCTACCTCCGTGCCATCGAAAGTCTGGTGTTCGGGGTATACCAAACTCGATGCACAATTTCTCCAGAGCTGCTTTGCTATAAAGGTTATCATTTTGCTTGAAAGAAGAGTCATTAGGTAGAGGACCACCAAGTTCATGTAGAATTCTTCGTATTGTGAAATAAACGTGAAATCGTAGGAACCCTTGAACGATGGGTGGATACGTTTTGAAAATAGGATCAAACAATGACACTCCACATCCAGAAGTCGCACACCACGTTGCAAAATTCAATCGTTGAGGCCAATATTTGAAATCTGGACCTGATAACCAATGATGGGACTCCTTTGCTGTTACATGCTTTACGACGGTCTCTTTGAATATGTTGGGTACGCCTGCATTGAACTTTTTCGTAGGCGTGACGTATATCCATAGATTAGTGAGATCGATATCTTGTGCTTTTTCGGCATCTGGGACTGCTGTAATAGGATATTTCACACTTTTATCTAGTGTTAATGTATGTGGAAAACCACCATGCATATCCCACAATGCGGTATCGATACGTTTTTGAATGGTAGCACGTGGATTGGAGATATCATCGCCATAGACCGAATAGCTATGATTCCCATCTTGAAACCAAATATTTGCCTGAATTATGTATGCTCGTGGATCCATAGAACTGGTGACAATCTGCATGTGGATATTGTTTCTTAAACTTCGCTAATAGATTGGCATTCAGTACTGCGACCTTTTTATTTTCCTCAGCTATTCTCTCTCTATCTCTACTAGCTTGATTCTCAGCCTTTGACCGTAAATTAGCATTCGGCGTTGGGATCTCATCATCTCTCTCGTCGTCCCCCCTCATAATGGTAGCTGAAATTACCTCCGTGCCTCCTCATATTAAAGCTATACATATATACAGTTTATACCTTTAATACATAATGGTTATCTTAAATGTCACCTGTCCTACGGCTGACCATGTGGTCTACTTCGATAAACCTATTCTTATACAGAATATTTCGCTATTTGAGGTCACTCTTAGTCATAATTGGTGGAACCTAGCTGAGGAAGGGAGCTTTAAGTGGGGGGGGGGGGGGGGGGGTGACAATAGTGTGATGTTTTCACATGAAATTAAGGCGGGACATTATAGTATAGAAAACTTGATAACCTACTTCAATCCCGCAGTTGAGGCTGGTTTCTTGAAATTCATAGACCACCCATTTAGGAAATATTGGATTATCGAGGTCAAGAAACCAATCCAGTTCACTAAGAATATCTGCGATTTTTTTGGTATTAAAGTAAATAAAGATGTGACAGATTATATGACTATCAATGTGGGAAAATACACCCTGGTGCCAAAAGATATTCATTATGCATACATCTACTGCGATGTGGTAGATTCCGACTTCTCACTTCTCGAGGGGAAGCCATCTAAAATCCTACATATTTTCCACACGGTAGACCACAGTTTCAAAACAACAACTTACTTTCCACCAACCCTCATACCCATTCGAGCCCAAGGAACAATACGGAGCTACATTCGCCTCACAGTTCGCGATGAGAAAGGCAATCTCATAGACTTCAACAAGCAGCCTCTACGTTTCGTATTGAAGCTTGAGTAAATCATACGTATACATACGATGGACGGCGATTCAATTCAACCACTTCTTCCATCAGCACCAAATATATATCCATCGCTAGTTCCAGGGGAACGGAGTGATACTGGAAAGAATTTTCGGTTGCAAACAGTCCGAGATACGCTTTCGAATATCGAAATTCAAGAAAAACACTATGAAGGCGTGCGTAAGAAATATGCCCGTGCGCAAGGAATAGTTCATGGTGTCGCAGTGGTAACAAGAGGTCTATCTGTAATTTTATCGGGGTCTGGATTGGTAGTAGCTCTAACTGGGATTGGAATAGTGATTGGTCTGCCACTTGGTGTTATTGGTGGGGTATGTGGATTAATTTCAGCATCTACGACCATTGGAGCTAAAACATTAGGAATAAAAGTTTCTAAACATGAGAAAACAACTATGCTGGCAAAATCGAAAATTAATACGATTCGTGATCTAGTATCGAAGGCCCTACGCGATGAAAATATATCTGACTCTGAATACAGTCTCATCCTCGCTGAAGCAGATAAATACGAGATTATGAGGTCTGAAATTTGCCGAGAGACTCCAGGACAAATGAGCGAAAAAAATATGGAACAAATTCGAACCGAAGTGCGAAAGGAAATGCGAGAAAAACTTGGCAGTCTAGTGGGATAAAAATAGATATCTCCTATGAAAGAAATCGGCGTGGATTTTACTTTAACTTCACGAAATCAAACTCTATCACTAGTTAGACCATGTCTCATATAGATGGGCTCAAAGTGGGAATGGTAAGCAATCAACTCATTGATAAAACGCGTGATCGAACCCTTATGTATACCACATCGTTTAATGGCATCGTTGAGAGATATATGCGATCCTGAACGACGTATCACCTCATAGCTTGCCCCCAAGACTTTAGTTCTAAGTATTGAGCTTAGACCTATATTATTTTCTATTGCCGTATTAACAATCTCATAGACTATTTGTTGGACATTTTTAAGTAATCCGGTGGGGTCGAGTTTAGCAAAAGTCGTTGCGATGTGAGGAGTTATGCGATCGGCATTTAAATCTATATCGATCTTATCGTCATCATGTAGAGAACGTATAAAGACATTTCCGCGACAGATGCTTTTATAGTTTAGTTGCATAAAACGAGCGACCTCACCTTTAGATCGGACGAACCCGCATTGTATACATGCCTGATAAAGTATAGCAGCTAAAATAGTTCTCTTAACATAGCTACGCTTGATACAAACTTTCTTTACTTGAATGAATGCATCGGCTACGATTACTAATACATTTGTGAGAAACGATAGGTCATAATTTTGTTTATAAATAGTGTTATATGCCTGTAGTTCTCGCATGATCGTTCGTAGTTGCAATTCTTTGTTATCACTTTGCTTTGGGATTGTACGGTCTAGATCATGTTGATACCGAAAGCTATCCGGACCTACCATACGCAACCGAGTAGCAACATTGATAGTTGTTTCTTCGCATGATTCGACCTTGGAAACGAGACCACATGTGGGACATATAAATTCCACCACATTCAGACCTGCAACCATTGGACAGAGACATTCGGGACATGTTTCACCGGCGTTAATATGCAACCGTGGTTTGATACGTAGGCTTGCACAAATTTCTGAAACAAGTAATCTAATAAGCTCGTCCATACTTGTGACGTACATTATAGGCCAATCTATCGTTCAAATGGGGAAAAAAAAGGAATGACAATTTCTCTTCATTCTTTTCTTTTTCTTTTTCGTGTCGTTATTTCTACTCATCCTCCGATTCTACCACATTTAGATCTTTCTCACCGATTGCGAGGTCCGCCAATACCTTATCGAGCTCGAGAATGCGATCCTCGTTGTCCGCCACATTTGGATCTTTCTCACCGATTGCGAGGTCCACCAATACCTTATCGAGCTCGAGAATGCGATCCTCGTTGTCCGCCACATTTGGATCTTTCTCCGATTCCACCACATTTGGATCAGATCGTTGCTTATTGCGAATGAGACGGCGTTGAATCGCACCACATTTCGAGCAAAGCCCGTAACTCGTATGACATCCTCTACCGCACTTCGAACATGGAACGAATGTGGCACCCCCTCTTTGTATCTGGAAGTTATGTTGAGCACAATACTCTGATATCTTAGAACACTTCCTTACACATTTAGTGTCCTTACCCCGCATCAACCAATCGCAAGTTATTATCTCAGACATCGTGTGATATACCTATATATGTTATGTGTCTAATTGGTATCTTAGTTTTGACGTCTACGTCGAGGTTCTTCAATCACATGCACTTGTCTAATCTGTGTGGTATTAATACGTACTAAGATAACAACATACGTTAATATCGAGAAGTAAAGAATATATGTTAGTACCATGCATGGATGGATATAATATATGTTATCCTTTCTCTAATAGGGCATCGAAATACAATAATGTGGAGAACGAATATAATAACAATAGCAGCAGGGGGGATGGGCAGTACTGGTGATGTCTGAATGTTGACGTGTTGGATTTCGTCGTATCACATGTTGGTTTTGTCGTGTCACATGTTGGTTTTTGTCGTGTCACATGTTGGTTTTTGTCGTGTCACATGTTGGTTTTTGTTGTATTTTGTCTAAATGAAATCGTTGAATACAACAAATCGACATACAAAAATATGCTCAGCCCCCCTGCTGCTTCTCAACAGGCTCAAAGTGAAGACAAGTTTTCTGAAATAAAAAGCATGTTTTCAGAAATAAAGGACACCATGCAAACCACCAAGGAGGTCAAGAAGCTGAAGGAAGTTTTTAAGTGTGTTATATGCCAATCAACTTGTGCTGCTTCTGTGTATTTTTGTGTCACTGGCTGTGGGCAATTAATTGGATGCTATTGGTGCTTCCAAAATAGACGATTGCCCCTTGTGCAGAGTAAGTCTGCCAGATGCAGAAATACGCAAGCCACTGTCAGTTGGTGGCCTAGCAGGCTGTTCAGGAATCCCTGAGATTTCCATGAAATCCGCATTAAAAGAAGCCAATCTTGATGAGGTTGATGTTGATGATGATGATGATGACATTCTTTAGTTGTCAAATGATGCATCAGGCATGAACAGTTAATTTCAGTGAAGTACTGTGCATTTCCTGTTTTGTTGGAATTGCATGCATTGCTTTAAACTAGCAGTAGCTTACTCTTGAGTTTTAGGTATTACCTTTACATTGTTCAGGCAGGCCAACTGGAAGAAACCTGGTATTGAATTAGTACCCTTTATAATAATGTTACAGTTCTTAGATTCAGGATTAGTAACTGGCATTGCATCCACTCTGTATCCTGACCAGTTTAATTACTTTATGTTAGGCTCCATTAAATTTGTAAAATGTAACCCCATGTTGGGTATTATGCTGGCCATGTAAGGCACCCTAAAAATATGGGTAAATTCTGTTATCTAGTTACTTCAGTTCTGGCAAGCATATATGTTATATGAATAAAACTTTTGATAGCAGTTACAAAAGTATCTATCTTTCCATGTACAACGTCAGAAAATAATGTTTCAAATGAAGGGTTTTGGGAATGAAATAAGTACACTCTTGATTCTTGAAGATGTTCATATTCCGCAATTGGGTCATAACCAATGCTAGGATCAGTATTTAGCCTTCCACCTCTTTCTTCGTACGTTCGTACAACCTCTGCTGTTGAAGGGATCAAATGTGGTGACAACTGAACAGCCTGATTTGTCTCTCTCATTTTCTCAAGGGGAACACACCCTCTGGGTCCTAAAAGGAGGGAATAATAGATAAATATTAGGTGTTGACTTCTACATGTACTTGTAGTGTATTTTTATGTAATACTTAGGGCCGTGAGACATGATGGGTAATTATATATGCAAGATGGCGGACGAAGGCTAGAACGTGTTTGTGTCATGCTTGTATATTATCAGGTTAAATCCGAATACATCCTTGAGTAAGGATACTACAATTGGCGACGAGGATAATCTTAGAAACATAGTAGTTCGTCTTAGGAGAATACTATGGCTGTGCAAATCGAAATCGGAGGAATAGTGCCATTCGATTGCACCGGAGATTCCACGAGTGTTGGGCCCCGATGGAGGCGGTGGAAAACATCTTTCGAATTCTTTGTAGAGGGCAAAGGAATCAAGGATAAGAAGCAAAAGAGAGCCTTGTTGCTCCATTCAGCTGGGATGGACGTACAGCAGATATTTTCGACGCTACCTGAGCCAGAAGAGGAACTGGACGTTTATGAGAAAGCTATGAAAACACTGGACATTCACTTTTCACCGAGAGTGAACATTCCCTTCGAGCGACACGAATTTCGACAGATGACTCAAGAGGATAACGAGACCGTAGACCAGTTTGTTGTGCGATTAACTCGCCAAGCGGAAAACTGTCAATTTGGAGACAAACTGAGCGAACAACTTCGAGATCAAATAATTGTGTAAAAATAACACACTGAGGAGAAAACTACTCGAAAGGTGACAAGACTTGAAGCCGACAGACGTACAAAGTATCGCTCGCTCAATGGAAGCAGCATACTCCCAAGCAAGGAAAATGTAGAGCTCAAATCGCAGTGAAGTTAACAGGCTTAACTTCAGACCAGTCTGGAGAAAAAAAAGGAAAATGCTACAGATGTGGCCGGACTGGACATTACTCCCGTGATAAAAGCTGCCCGCCTGCGACCAAGGCTACTTGTAATAAGTGCCATTTGGTCGGACATTTTGCTGTTATGTGCAAAAGTGAGAGGGAAATAAAGCCAGGGAGTTCAAAGCAAAACAACAGTCACTATAAGTCAAGTGCTAACTGTATAGATCAAGAGGATGAGTATGCTTTCATAGTGAATGAAGGAGAGGATCATGTTCTAAACATTGAAGATGGAACTGTTGATATTGTTGTAGGAGGTGCAAAGATTCAGGACATTTTAATTGATTCTGGAGCCTCGTGTAATATTATTGACAAGTAGTACACATGGGAAAACTTGAAAAGTCAAGGAGTGAAGTGTGTATCTACTAAACAAAGCCAGAAAGTATATCCCTATGGATCAGCAAAGCCTCTGAATACACTAGGAAAATTCAAGTCTGTGGTAGAAGTCAACAATAAAGACACTGAGGCTGGGTTTATTGTCATTGAAGGTGACGGACGTCCTTTATTGGGTAGAAGGACTGCAATACAACTTGGAATACTCACTTTAGGCCTGCAAGCTAATGCAGTGGACATGTCAATAATGGAGAAATACCCGGACTATTTTAGTGGTCTTGGAGAATTGAAGGGATATCAAGCTAAGATATACATAGATCCCAGTGTTGAACCAGTTGCACAGAACCCTAGGAGAATTCCATTCAGCTTGAGAAACAAAGTGGAAGATAAGCTGGAGGAGCTTGTGAATGCTGATGTGATTGAGGCAGTGGAGGGACCCACACCATGGGTCAGCCCAGTATGTATTGTACCAAAACCAAATGGAGACATTCGGTTGTGCGTTGATATGAGGCGTGCCAATGAAGCGGTGAGGCGAGAGAGACACCCTATACCAACTGTTGATGAAATACTGAATGGTATGAACCAAAGTACGGTGTTTAGCAAGCTAGACCTCAAGTGGGGGTATCATCAGATTGAACTAGCAGAAGAATCCAGAGGTATAACCACCTTTACAACGCATGCTGGTCTCTATCGCTATAAGAGGTTAATGTTTGGCATAACCTCTGCACCAGAGCTGTATCAACATGTTTTACAACAAGTGTTACAAGGGTGTGAAGGAGTCCACAATATCTCAGATGATATAATTGTCCATGGTCGTGATGCGGATGAGCATGACAAAAGGCTGATCAAAGTGTTGGAGAGGTTGAGGGACAAAGGTCTTACCTTGAATCCAGAGAAGTGTGATTTTCGGATTTCACACATTACTTTCATGGGCATTGTTCTATCAGAGAAAGGGATTGGCCCTACTGAGGAGAAGGTTAAGGCTGTGTCTGAGGCACGTGAGCCTGAGAGCGCATCAGAAGTTCGGAGCTTCTTGGGCCTTATCAATTTTTGTGCTCGTTTCATACCTGAACTCGCTACTACTGCGGAACCTCTAAGAAGGGTAACACGACAAAATGTGTCTTTTGTGTGGGGTCAAGAGCAGAAGACAGCGTTTGAGCAGCTTAAGCAGAAACTTGCTAATGCAGAGACATTAGCATATTATGACCAAAGTGCTCCTACACAGGTGATTGCAGATGCCAGTCCTGTTGGACTTGGGGCAGTACTCGTACAAATGCAGAGTGGAATGCAGCGTGTTGTTGCATATGCAAGCAGAAGTCTATCTGACACAGAACGTCGATATTCTCAGACCGATAAAGAGGCACTAGGCTTAGTCTGGGCTTGCGAACGATTTCATGTTTATTTGTATGGAGGCAAGTTTGAGCTTGTTACGGATCACAAGCCACTGGAAGTTATCTACTCGAGCAAGTCTCATCCATCTGCCCGGATTGAGAGATGGGTTTTGAGGCTTCAGCCTTATGATTTTACCGTGGTACATATCCCGGGTCGACAGAATATTGCAGACACACTCTCACGTCTAGTCAAGAGCAAGCCTCACAACGGACGGAATGTTGCAGAAGAGTATGTTCGGTATGTCGCTGAGAATGCAACACCGAAAGCAGTATCGATCACAGAGATGGAATGCGAGTCCGGAGTTGACAGTGAAATAACTATGTTGCGTGATTGTATCCAAAGTGGCAAATGGGATCACTGTTCAACTTCATACAAGGCAGTACGGAATGAACTTTGTGTGCTGGGCAAACTTGTGTTAAGGGGCACAAGAATCCTGGTTCCACAAAATTTGAGAAGTAGAGTTTTAAGCCTTGCACATGAAGGACACCAGGGCATAGTTAAAACAAAGCAACGCCTACGCACTAAGGTCTGGTGGCCTGGCCTGGACAGAGAAGCAGAGAGGAAGTGTAGATCGTGCCATGAATGTCAGTTAGTTAGCAAACCATCGGTTCCAGAACCAGTGAAAAGGACGGAAATGCCGGAACAGCCTTGGCAAGACCTAGCTGCAGATCTACCAGGACCGCTCCCAACAGGGGAGTATTTACTTGTTGTTGTGGACTATTTCAGTCGCTTCATGGAAGTAGTCATCACAAAGTCTATTGTATCTAGTAAGATTATACACCTAGAGGAAATATTTGCAGTACATGGAATCCCCATGTCACTCAAAACTGACAATGGACCACAGTTCATTTCAACAGAGTTTGAGTCATACCTAGAGGAGAATGACATAGTGCATAGGACCTCAACACCCCTATGGCCACAAGCGAGTGGGGAAGTAGAACGACAAAACCGCAGTCTACTGAAGGCTATTAAAATAGCACAAGCAGAAAGAAAAGACTGGCGCAAAGAACTACATAAGTTCCTGCTTGCTTATAGAAGCACAACACACACCACAACTGGTGTGAGCCCAGCAAAGTTGCTATTTGGCAGGGAAATTCGGTCGAAACTGCCAGATATTAGAGGAGTGCATGTAAGTGTACATCCCAAGGAGTGTGAGATGAGAGATAAGGACAGAGAGATGAAACAAAAGGGAAAGGACTATTGTGAAAAGCATAATAGAGCACAAGAGAGTAAACTAGAGCCTGGGGATAGAGTCTTATTGAAACAACAAAAGACAAATAAACTATCTACAACATTTGAGGATGTGCCATACAAAGTTGTTGAGAAGCAAGGAAGTCAAGTTACTGTTCAGTCACCTGAGGGAGTGAAATACAAACGCAATGTTACTCATTTAAAGAAATACTTCAACCAGGACTCAACTGAAGAAGAACAGGAAGGAGACACAAAGGATACTTCTCTTGCAGGAGATGGCAAAGAAAGTGCTCCAAATGAAGTGGTGGATCAACCAATCAGACCTCAGCGAGAGCATCGAGCTCCAGATTACTTGAGAGACTATCATTTGGATAAGCCATGAACTGATATGTGCCTTTATGTGTTTGTCCCAGTAATAGACATGAAAGGAGTTTTTGTTTATTTTAAGTACTGAACATTTGAACATTTTGAAGTTAGCTATTGTTTAACTAATTTGTTACAGTTGTTATGGTGATATATAGGTTAGTTTGTAGCCGAGACAGTAAGACACTTGAGCCATATTAAGTGAAAATCTCACAGAGTTTCAATCTGGGGTAAAGGGAGATTGTAGTGTATTGTTATGTAATACTTAGGGCCGTGAGGCATGATGGGTAATTATATATGCAAGATGGCGGACGAAGGCTAGAACGTGTTTGTGTCATACTTGTATATTATTAGGTTAAATCCGAATACATCCTTGAGTAAGGATACTACAGTACTTACGTGGCATAAAGCAAACAATGGCCCATTTCGCAGTTGAGACTAGCGACGATCACCTGTGAATAAACACGGAAGCGAGGCAATTTTTGGCGGGTTTCTTTTGTGTTGTCTTATAAAGAAACCTGCAAACAATTTCATATTTTTATCTGGTTTAATAGCAGTCTATTCACACAACGGTGATTAGATAACGGCTTCCTTCGTCATAACCTCATTACACAGGAGACTATTTGTGTAGGCAATTGGTGCATACGAGTAATGAGCACATTTCATTTACCTCGGAGCCTCATATTGAGACCTTTGTGCGTGACGAGTGAAGCAGATATCAAAAGTAGGCTGTTGGGCGTTAGCCACTTTAACGTTGAATATTCGTTTTATGGATGTAGTTTCAGCAGCCATGCGCGAGCTAGCTACGCGGATCCATATCAAGTGTTGATGCTCGATCAAACCAAAGATCGGACAAGAAACAGTTATCCCGGCCCCGACAAATTAACAATTAGACTATGAGCTCGAAGTTTCTATCGGCTGATAGTTGACGAGGAGCATATATCAGCCATAAAAACTGAGAGTGAGTAGTCTAATTGTTTTAGTAGAAACCAACTAGTATTTCAATAATCTTAAACTAAAACAAGATTTTGATGACTTGGCAGTCATTGTTTTGCTTTTGAAAATCGGCTTTTTCACTACTCACTAGATAGGGAGCACACCGCGGCAAAACGTCATGCGCATGCGTATTTGCTATATCTTGTGAAAACTGAAATGAAACAACAGGCAAATGCCGTGATTTTAAAATTTCTGCTTAAAAGTACCATTTGTGAACTGTTTTGTGAAAAAATAAGAAAACTACTTAAAAGCTAAGCCTTAGACTTTCACAGGTTGAAGTTTTCTTAATTTGTGATTCACTGTGAGTTTACTAAGTTATAAAATTATTTACTAATTTGTATTTGATAGCAGAGCCTTCGTTATTTTGGCCAGCGGAACATACCGTTTTGCCGCGGTGTAGATAGGGAGTGGCTTAGCCATTCAAATTACAGGTTCGTGATAGAACACTAGTTGGTTTCTACTAATAATTATTAGACGACGGTACATTTGCAAAAATATATATTGCTGCATAATATGTAACTGACATTCAATAGTTAAAAATAAAATCCACTTCAAAGTGAGCCAAGGCAAGTAAAATAAGCAGGGTCCGAAATTAACTTTTTCACATAGGCGCCAACGCGACTAGCCAAAACATTTTTAATCGCCAAATGCGCCACATTTCGAGTTTCAAGCGACGTGACATGTGACAAAGAACATTTGCTGGCAACACACAAAATTTAGTCGCATTGGCGCCCAATAAGACGCAACTTCAATTTCTGACCCTAGCTGATAAGGCATATTTTTTTGATAAAGGATCGGTCACCAACCTACCCTTGAGGAGCAGAGGTTATTTTTCTCGCCGACACCGAACAAAACCTATGCCGCGAGATCCGAGCGACAATTATATTTCTCGACTCTCGCGGCTTTGCTGCTCGGTGTTATCAGCTACAGGGAAAAAAAAAACTCTGGCACCCAGGGTATCACTAACCAGGAATCCGGTGATAGTTCCACGAGTTGATAACATTGTCTGATCCAATTTTGCTGACTTGTATAGTCACCCATGACACGGCAAATGTTACAAGGAGGTCTTCCATGTTGCAGATCTATTGCTCTTGTATGAAACAAAGGGCTCTTTTAATAGGGTAATTGACCCTCGAGTTTTCTTCTGGCCATAATCTCTCAGCCCGGTATTTTTTTGTGGATGCAGTTTGCCTCCAAGGAGCCCTACATGTATCACATCGATGTTTCTTGAGAAGCTCTTGCACAAATATACAGAGACAGAATTCTGTTCCATGGTCAACACGTAGCTGGTCAAACAGCCCATGCTGCAGAAGAGCTGGCCTACACGAAAGAATATCAACATACTGGGGTGAATAGGCCTTTTGCATCAATTGATCACCTGACGATTTTCCCATAGCAACGCCTTGTGTGGAGGGCAAGCCATTCCAACTTTCCTTGACAACAGAGAGAGCGTGGGAGACGCGAACGTGAAACCTCAATACTAAAAGTTCTGCCGGTTCCTTTGTTATTCGTTTTCAGCTCAAATTTATCATAACTATTTAGCTTTAAATCTTAAAGTTCAGTGTTAGAGGATTTTAAGAGCCGTAAGACGATCAAAAATAGCTTTCTGAATCGAGAACCGAACCGGACTCTGCGACTCGCAACATGAGACAACAGCTGGCGCCAGTAAGAAGCTAACTTCGGGAATGTACTTTTCTTCCACGCTTTAAATCGTCTTTATGTTCTAGAAAATTATGCGATGACAGGAGAATGATGTATCTGAACGCGTTACAGGCTACAGAGATATTATAAACTGATGTACGAATAACAACCTGATATTATAGGTTGTTGAGTAGCTGGTTTTCCTATGTGACAAGTTCTCTCTTTTTTTCAAATCACCAGCAACACTTGAGTCTGTAATCTTGAAATAAAGCCCCTCGTTACTTCGTATTTTGGTGATCCACTGAGACCTTAATCCCATGTCTTTACCGGGGAATTTTTGCGATGAAAGGAAAGTCCATCGTTATAGCGTGAATCACCATTGCATATTTGTGGCACACAACCGGTGGTAGCGCGTTCCAGTTTATACAACACCAGCGTCTCCTAGCATCTCCTCGGCTATGATAGAGTATTAAATAGATACATCTCCTGTCATTAGATAATTTTTCTAGAACATAAAAACTATTTAAAGCGTGGAAGAAAAGTACATTCCCAAAGTCAGCTCAGTTCTTACCGTCTGTTGAGGCCGCCATCATGTTGCGAGTATTCGCAGAGTCCGGTTCGGTTTTGGCTTCAGAAAGCTATTTCTGATCGTCTTACGGCTCTTAAAATCCTCTAACACTGAACTTTAAGATTTAAAGCTAAATAGTTATGATAAATTTGAGCTGAAAACGAATAACAAAGGAACCGGCAGAACTTTTAGTATTGAGGTTTCACGTTCGCGTCTCCCACGCTCTCTCTGTTGTCAAGGAAAGTTAGAATGGCTTGCCCTCCACACAAGGCGTTGCTATGGGAAAATCGTCACGTGATCAATTGATGCAAAAGGCCTATTACTAATACTTTTTAGATACACCACAATTGTGTCGTTTGCTATGTTTGGTCAATGTGCGGTCCATAACTTCCCGCGAGCACCGACGTAAAATGGATAATATTACGACCTATGCCTATATACCATAATTTCAGCATTAAAATAAGCAGGTTAAACACGAATTAGACTATAGAACAGAACTAAAATATAGACGACAAATTGTAATGGTAAAGAATCCATAAAAAAATCATTGCATGGCCTGCTGGCAAGGGCAAGCAAAAGTGTAATAAATTGCTAAAGCTCGTAGTGAAGACGATATATGCACCTACCGAAACAGATATTGGTAAATGAGGATTGGATTCTTTTTTGGAATTGTAATAAAACCAAGAACCATCCTGCTACAGCCATCCAGGGCGTGAATATGGGTGACTCCAAACTCCTGAGCTAATTTTTCATTTTGATCCATATGTAACTTGTAACCAAAGTATGGTGCATGGTATGGAACAGGGTTTGTTCTGTCCAGCAAGTCGTGTGCCCTTTCATCATGGGCACGTGGAGCAACTTCTCTTAGCATAATTGATATTCGTCTTTGGCCGATTTCGCGGCACTGTGGATCTTCATTCATTTGATATCGAAGGGTGCCTTGCACCATGCGCCGTCCGTACGAATGCCCATACTACGAAGGGAAACATCAACGGCAAATAAGTTAGGTCAGTTAAGAACCGAAGGAGCAACTTACTGTGGAAGGCACATTAATACCGTAGAATTCCGAAAATAACGGCCCCCCGAAAGTAGCGGTCCGGCCTTCCGATATTTGAAAGAGAAACATTGTTCCTTGAAGAATGCTGATGGAACAACCACAGGCCGCTTAATCCATGGTTTGTGAAGTTAGGTGGTAAGCCGAGGGGGTTGAAAAACACCCTAATAAAATGGTTCCAAGTAAGGAACAACCACAAAGGAAACAACATGAAAGCGAAAGGTATATTTATTCATACATTGTATGGCAATTTATAAAACCCTATACTAGCCTATACATATCTTATATTTTCACAAACCCATAGATTGCTACCGTTGAATCGTAGTTTTATTTCACAACATAGCCGTTGACTACTGATAATGTTATGAACAATGTAGCTGATGTAGAGCCGAAATGTGTTGTTTTCGGTGCAGTATAATAATAATCGTTATCGTTTTCTGATTTTGAATTAATTACGCGAATTACGTACATTCAGTTTAGGAGTTTCTTGAAAACGGTTAAGCCACAGGCAGCCCAGGCTACAGGTGTGTGGCAGTCATGTGGCTATTACATACTTCATTCGTAGTAATTTAGAAATCGTTTTGAATGTACGAATAAACATACCTGTAAAGATGTGTTAGACAGAGTACAAACTCAAACGTATAGGACTTGAATATATAGTTTAATTCCAAGTTATTGTTTTAGACTTCGAGCTTCCATGCGTGTGACTTGATGGTCTGAATCAACATTGAATTAATTAACAGGGGTGTTAGATTACTGTCTCTGAGCCACGTCATTAACGAGGCATCTCGTTACATCTTTCCCCTTTTAAACAAAACGAATCATAGATACAATATATACAATAGTGATAATATACTATGCACTAGACTGTTAACAGTGTATGTGACCAGCTATGGTGCTGTCACCTCGTAGTCATTGTGCCAAGCTGGGGCTTGGCGTGTGCGGCTGGACCTCCGGGGCCCAGCGTTGTCGCCTGTTTGTTTCCCAGGTGAGCGACCCGTACGCGGCATGTATTGGCCTGGTTCGGGTTCCGCTGGAGGCTCCTCAGTGGTATCAGGTACCTCTAGGATTGGTGGCTCGTTGGTCTTCTGTATGTGTCTACGGTTACGCCTGTACTCTGCATCTCCCACCTTCACCATGTAACTCCGGTTGGCCTGCTTTGCTGTGCAAGTGCCTTGTGTCCATTTGTTATCGCCAGGCAGTTTCATGCGCACTGTCTCACCTGGAGTGATTGGCTTGAGTGGTTTTGCGCTCCTGTTATAATAGTGCTCCTGACGCTGCTTCATCCCTGCCAGTGCTTTCGCATCCGCCTCGGTGTCGTAGCGGGGCTTCAGGAGTGTGCCTGCAACAGGTAGAAGGGTCTTGCATCGACGGCCCATTAACCGCTGAGCCGGGATCGTGCCGACTCCCTCGGTTGGAGTGTTCCGCCAGTCTAACAGTGCCAAGTACTCAGATTGTCCTGACTCTTTGCACTTTTTGAACAACAACTTGACAGTTTTCACTGCATTCTCTGCTTTGCCATTTGACTGCGGGTATGTGGGCGATGACGTCATGTGGTCAAAACTCCAGGTCCGCGCAAAGAGTGAGAATTCTGTGGACGCGAAGTGTCGCCCGTTATCCGTGAGCAGGACATCTGGAATCCCAAATCTCGCAAAGACTGCCTTTAGCTCCTTGATGATACCCTTTGAGTTTAAAGCAGTCACGCGAGCTACCTCAACAAAATTACTGTAATTATCAGAGATGACTAGTAGTGTCCGTCCATCCAGCTGGCAAAGATCAGCAGCCACTTTGGACCACGGTCTCGCTGCGAACTCGTGCTGCTGTAAAGGCTCCTTGGTTTGGGCACTGCGATATGACATACATATATCGCACTTAGCGATGTATTCCTTGAGCTCTTTGGCCATGCGCGGCCAGAAAAGGGTATCGCGTGCTCTCCGTATGCATGCCTCGATACCTATGTGGGATGCACGAGACGCAGCCATCAGCTCCTTGCGAAGGGCAGCTGGTACTACAAGTTGTTGGCCCTTGAATACCAGCTCACCCTGGATGGTGAGTTCATCCCGAATATCATAATATGGATGCAAACACTGGGGCAAGTCTGACCTGTTGTGTGGCCAGCCGCCTTTGATCACTGACCTCAACTGTTGGAAGACTGGATCATCTGCTGCCATCGCGCGTCGCTGACAGGGAGCCAGGTCTTGTGGTCGATCTGCTCTAATCTGTGAACAAACAACGACGCGCTCACCTCAGGCAGGAAAGCTCTGCTCAGCGTATCAGCCAGAAACATGTCCTTTCCCTTCTTATATTTAACCACCAGGTTGTACTTCTGAAGTCGGAGTAGCATCCGCTGGAGACGTTGTGGTGCTGAGTTGAGAGGCTTGAGGACGATGGTCTCCAGTGGCTTGTGATCCGTCTGCACTGCGATCACATCTCTGCCGTATATGTATGTATTGAATCGTTCGCACGCGAAAACAATAGCCAGGAGCTCCTTCTCGATTTGAGCGTAACGGATCTCTGCTGAGGTGAGAGCTCTGGAGGCATAGGCTACAGGCTGGCCATTCTGCAATAGCGCAGCCCCTAGCCCTGCTTGCGATGCGTCACACTGAAGCGTGACTTCATCCTCAAGGTTGTAGTAACGCAGTACAGGCGTACGAGTGACTGCGTCCTTCAGCTGATCCAGTGCTCTGGCTGGTCCGTCTCCCCAACTCCACTCTACGTCATGTTGCGTCAGCTCTCGGAGAGGTTTCGTCAGGTCCGACAAGTTGGGTAGAAACTTGCTCAGGTATTGTACTAACCCCAGTAACCTCTGCACTCCGGCTTTATCTGTAGGCGCAGGCATGTCGCGTATTGCTTTGACCTTAGCTGGGTCAACGCGAATGCCCTCACCGGTCGCCACGTGCCCAATGAAGGGTACTTCAGTTTGCCTCAGCTTGAGTTTATCGATGTTGAGCTTCAGCCCGCGCGTCTCACATCGCTCCAAGAAGGCCTTTAGTGTCGCATCATGATCACGTGTCGCCTCTTCGTGTGTCTGTCCATAGCCAACCACCACAAAGTCATCGGCGACCACTTCGATATTTGACATCCCTTCTATCAGCTCGTGCATCTTTCTCTGGAAGACTTCCGGAGCGGACCGGATGCCGAAGGGCATGCGCCGCCAGCGATACCTCCCAAATGGCGTGTTGAAGGTAGTGAGGAAAGACGAGTCCTCGGCTAGCATAACATGCCAGAACCCGTTTCTCACGTCCAGCTTCGTGAAGACTTTTGCACCATGTAGTCGCGTGGCCACATCTTCAATGGTGGGAAGAGGGTAGTGTTCTCGTTGTATCGCTTTGTTCAGATCTTTGGGATCCAAACAGGCTTTCCATTAGGCTTGGAAACTACTACAAGAGAACTCACCCATGGCGTAGGCGTGGTTACCGGGGAGATGATTTCCTGCTCCACCATCTTATCCAATTCTGATTTGAGGTGATCTCGTAAAGCCACGGGCACGCGTCGGGGTGCATGTTGTACAGGATTTACAGTACTGTCAATTTTGATGCGGTATTCCCCATCAAGCTGCCCGACTTCCTCAGAGAATACCTCAGGAAACTGTTCCACTATACTTTCCTTAGACATGCTGACATCATTGTGAAGTGCGAAGACTGGTGCTTTGTCTGTTGTGGACTTGTTCATGGCGTCGTTGTCTGTGTATTTGATGATATTCATGCCAATACACGCTTTTCGCCCCAATATAGGGCGAATGTCCTCGTTATCGACGAGTTTACAATCTAAGAGACACTTCGCATTGTCACGCCATACCCTGAGTAACATGCTTCCAACCACCGGAAGTCGGGAACCTCCGTATACAGATATTGCTGAGTTGACCGGCTTCACTTGGATAAGCTCGGGATCCTTGGCTGCCTTCCTGTAGAGGTGAACCGGTATGACATTGCATTGGGCGCCAGTGTCCGGCTGGAAACGCAGGTAATTCCCAGAGTCTAGTTTGAAAGTCACCAGTTGTGAATCGTCGAGCGTGACCGCTGCGACGTCACTAATTACATACAAATCCTCATTCTCCTCGTCCGAGTCCTCGTCGATGGCTCTCACGCCGGTTTTGACGGTCCTCGGATTTTGGCTTTTCTTACTTCGACAAATGGCTGCGAAATGGTTGCGTTTTCCGCATTCGTTGCAGGTTTCCCCCCGCGCCACGCATTTATCGGGGTCATGTTTGCGACCGCAATTACCACATTCCTGGGTCTTATTATTGTCCCATTTGTTTACACGTTGTCTGCGGGGTTTATTGTTAAAACCTACAGCGCTTACAGAATCTGCTTGGCCGACCTCTTTCATCTGAGCTGCCGTACTTTCGGACGCTCTACAGATCTCGTCTGTTTTCTGTGAGGTCAATTTTGATTCCCTTAACAGTCTTTCCCTGACTTTGTTGTCTCGGATTCCAAACACAATCCTAGCTGTCACGCAAGATTTCGTCAGGAGTGATAGAGTTGAACTCACAGCCTTCTGCAAGCTTTCTTAGTGCCGTTTTATATTGGTCGTAGCTTTCTCCTGCTTCTTGAACCCTTTGATTAAATCGGTACCGTTCAAAAGGAACATTTTTTCGGGGTTGACAATATTCGGCGAATTTCTGTAACACTGGGTCTATTTTCGTTTGGCTGTCTTCGCTTGTCCAGTCTGTGAACGTAGAAAACACATCTCTCGCTTCCTCCCCTATGATCGTCAGAAGCGTCACTACTTGTACCTTTTCTGCCTTCTTGGCCAGCCCAGTAGCTAGCGAATAGTTATCCCAGGCCAGACGAAACTTCTTCCATTTCTCCGCAACGTTAGCGTCGTGAATTTCCAGTGCCGGCGGGGGCGGCAAGGTGAATCCGGTGGCCATTTCTGTCGCTGTTCTAGAGTTCTTCTAACTGTGAATCGGGCTCGTTAAACCACTGGCTGCCACCATGTAAAGATGTGTTAGACAGAGTACAAACTCAAACGTATAGGACTTGAATCTATAGTTAATTCCAAGTTATTGTTTTAGACTTCGAGCTTCCATGCGTGTGACTTGATGGTCTGAATCAACATTGAATTAATTAACAGGGGTGTTCGATTACTGTCTCTGAGCCACGTCATTAACGAGGCATCTCGTTACAATACCTATTTGCTTCCACGCTGTTTCTGGTGTTATTTCTTCATTTAGGGGCGTTTTGGGGTAATAACTCTCTCTCTAAGCGAAGCTTACGAGTTACATGTACGTAGTCAAGACACGTAACTTATCGTATTAAAGCCATAACGCTTTTTAGCTACCCGAAAGTAGCGGCCCCTTAGTCCTGCTAAATCCGAATGGGAGCCGTTACTTTCGAAATTCTACGGTATATTATCTTACATTTGTCAAAGCAATGTTTACCTGAACGACGTTTGATACGATCATTTCCTCAAGGGAGTCGTCTGAAACCCATCGTATTGCTGATACATTAATATTTTTCTCCTTACAGTATCTTCTTATGCTTCTACAACTTAATCCATGTGCTTCTGTTTGTCATAAGAATACACAGTTTTTCTAAAATGTATCTCAGTTATTAATAATGACTAACGTACTGAAATATAAAGTTTAAACCCCCCCCCCCTCCCTCCCTCACACAAAAACCGGAACTAGGTTGGGGTTTGATTGAGAAGTGTCTATCGTACGATCTCCTTATAGGCGAATCCTTGCTGACGTCATTGTTTACATTTTTGCCTCATTAGCATAAATTAAACTTCAAGCTACAAACAAACAGACTATATCAGTTGAAAGAGAATTTTAAACTGAGTAACCACCGAAAATTTGAGATTGATATGTTAAATATTTACGGAGAAATTGACTTTTCAAAACTATAAAATGGGCTGGGGGAAAAGAGTTGCTGACAGCCATACTACATTCATTGTAAATTTTGAGCTTTTTAAACGCTCATTCCTCAAAATATATTTATCATATCACTCTCAAATTGTCGGTGATTATCAAGTGTGACAATCTCTTTCGATTTATGGACTCTGTTTGTTTGTATGTACGTCGCTTGAAGTTTGATGTATGCTAATGAGGAAAAAACGTAAACAAGGATTCGCCTATAAGGAAGCACAGTAGGCCGCCATATGTACGTGTAGAGGGTCACTAAAGTACGCGAGAGAGGTCACTGATGTACGCACAGGAGACTCGTCTCAGCTTTCGATTGACCGTGAATTTTCCAAAATGGCGTAGGAAAGCGGCCATGAATCATTTCTAGTCCCACTCGTTTAATCAACCATTTTGAAACTTTCAGCCTCACAAACTAAGTAGAGACTTATTCTCTTTTACCGAAACTTCACATGCACTAACACTGAAACCCTAACCCGTCACATAAACCTAACCCTAACCGTCAGTAAACAAGTTCCCAGGTAAACGACTAGGTCTCACGTACCTAGAGCTAGGGTTCACAGGGAAACGTGTTCTCACTGGCCTTGGGCTAGGATTTATAGACAAACGACGAGTTTTAACCAAAATATAGAGGGGGAAAAATAAAAATTGAAAAAAAAAATCGTTCTGGGATTCGAACCCGAGGCCTCAGATTATAGACCACGTGTGGTAACCACTACGCTAAGTGACCATCGATGCTCGATCTGTGACTAATTTTAATACATAACACTACCCGCAAACTTCGCGTCTCCTGTGCGTACATCAGTGATCTCCCTCGTGTACTTCAGTGACCCTCTACACGTACATCCTTATAAGGAAGTCGTACGACAGATACTCTTGGTTTGATTTGAAAGGACATAGACATGTCAGTTTTGTCTTGGATACTAGAATGACCCTAGCACTAAGGATCATCCTAGCAGCTGTTGCTTGTGTGCAGAGGTTCCAGTCTCTCCCTCTTCCAGACAATTTGGCTCTAGAATAGACCCTATCATAAGTCCTGGTGACTTGCATGTCAGTGAAACAATGCTGTTAATTTGCTATGCTATGCATTGTTTCACTGAACATTCGTTCAGTGCATTTCATGATCACACATCTCCCCGCAGGGGCTTCAATTTCAACATTCCAGAGGACCTACCAGCCTCGTTGACATGCAAGTCACCAGGACTTATGCCGCATAGGGTCTCTAGGGAGAATTATATTCTAGAGGGGGGGTGTTGATATTTCGATTTGATTGGTACATAAAGGGAAACACCAAAATATTCTACCTGTGTCCTCCATTTTGTTTTCTATACTTGTGTGATTTTGATGACCGCATCTAGAATTAATCTTTATTTAAAATACAGAATCTCTTCAAGTTATACTTGGTTTCCAAGAGAACCGTTACAATAAGTTAATAGTATTTAAACGGTTGGACTAATAATATAATTACAAATCTTATGTTAAATATATACATTAAAAATATATTATAAACAGTCCATGAGTCCACAAATATCAATATTTTGGAGCTCCGTTCGAAATATGGTTAAACTGTTTGCCTCTTGTAAAACTGGGCAAAGAGTTCCAAATTTTGGCCCCATTGTAAGCAAAACTTATTTTAAGTGCTTCTGTTCGAGCATCGATCGTGTGAGTTGACCTGGGCGGTAGGGATCATCGGCTTGTAAACCCAGGATATATTTGACCCTAGTGCTAGGGTAACCCTAGTAGGAGGGTATTAAACCCTCCTATTGTGTATAAAACACTCCTTAGGGCAGATTAAAAAAATACTTGTTTAGCGTCCCCGCCCGACCTGAGAAATGTACCCGACCTCTCTTTTTTTTTTTTCATAAAAAAACTGTAAATGCGCCCGCGAACACCAATTCTTGTACCCAGACCCCTACATGTACCAATTAAAATATTAAATATTTTAACATCGATGCCATTTTGTTTCTACAACTCGAGGTCATGAACACGAGGTGAGTGAATAATGTCTGATCAAGACAAAATAAACTTCAAATAGAAAACAAAACACCTCCCTACCTGGAAAAATTGAAATGGGTGGACGCTAAACAAGTATTTTTTTTATCTGGCCTTACTTAAAAAATAATTTATACTACATGTACAACATACATATACAACACAGTCTAAAACTTACCAGGAAAGAGAGCTTGAAGCTTTTCGCTTATACCTTTGTACGATACTTTCCTTTCGACGAGCTCTCGAATAAAGTGTTCACTCACAAGTTCGTCGAGATTCATTTTGAGGAGAATACAGATTTATACAGGTGCGATCTTTTTCAATATGGCCGACATTTTCCAAAAATACTTCCTGAAACCGAGGCTCAATAACTTGATGGAATCGAGGCTACAGCCATGGAATCGAGGCCACATAATTACAGAATACAAAACACAGAATCGCGCGAGGCACTTTAGTTACAGGATCGCAAAATACAGAAAACAGCCATGGAATCGAGGCAACATAAGTACAGAAAAACAGCCATGGAATCGAGGCAACATAAGTACAGAAAACAGCCATGGAATCCGGCGAGGCAACTTAATTACAGAATGCAAGACACAGAACCAGCCATGGAATCGAGGCCACATATTTACAGAATGCAAAATGCAGAATACGGAATTGCAGGATATAAATCAGTGTCGTGTACGGCCACTAGTTAGAGTGAAATAACTAAATCAATTTTGAGAATTCCGGATGAAACTTTAGAATTACTAAACTAAGTATTTGAAAAACAGTTTGAAAGTTAGGAATTAAGAATAAAATCTTAGAATTTTGAAATGGCCACGTGGTACACTCAGCAGGTCGATGTTAATGGATTCCAAATTTCTTCTTTCCAGATGGTATACTACCACCAGATTTCTGGGAGGCTGCCAAGAGGTGGTTTGGTACGTCAGTAGATGTCGATCCGAAAATGACGCCTATGACACCCGCCAAGTTCTACAACAACAAATTTGCCATCTTGGTTGATTGTCGCACAGCAAAGGATTCAGTTGTCCATGGTGATGGCTTGGCCCAAATAGGTGGTGGAAAAGACATAGACATCCGAGTGCACAGGAGTGGAGGCAGTGGAACTGTTAACATGCACATTTTCGTTCTGTCGGATGCTCAGATTAATATATTGAATGGAACTCTGAGTAGCTTTACATATTAACAATAGATTCCCTGGTAGAACACATCCCATTCAATGCACTCATAGTAGGCCCCACAAACTGTGGGAAAACAGCATTTCTCATAGAACAGTTTCGTGGACCATTTCGTGGTAAGTTTGACTATATAGTATTAGTTTGCCCCACATACGCCCACAACAAAACCTATAGAGGATTTGCCCATCGAGATCCACACTTCTATGTCATATCTCCACCACAGGATGCTATTAATGCTGCATTGCATATTTGTGCAACCTTTTGGGCAGGTACCAATACACTATTGATTCTAGATGATTGTGCTGCCTCAAAGGATGTAAAAAGAAGAACTGATTTGGCCTTTTCTGCTCGACATATAGGGCTCTCTGTTTGGGTGCTATCCCAACAATTAACAAGCATATGCAAACCTTTCCGTGAAAACGTAGCTGTCGTAGTTGCCTTTCATACCGCATCAGCTATGGATGGGAAAAAGCTATTCGAGGACTATGGAGGCTCACAAGAAGGCAGTGAGTTACAAGCAGTGCTTCGGTCTCACAAGTTTGCTCGCATATGCTTTTGTTTGCGACATCCTTTTGCAGTAGTGTTAGAGATACCCGCACCTATAACATATTATCATGGATGATGAAGAAATAATTGCCCTACTAGGTGAGGATGTAACAGGCCCACCACCTAAAACAGAGGACGTCGTAACAGATAACCGCGAAGCACTTGCAATTGTAGCAGCTACGGGTACAACGAAGGCCGATTATCTAGGGAAAAAAATCTCTCTAGGAGACATTTCTAGACTATCTGAGAAAGAAGTAGATTATATAGAAGATACCAGGCCGTTCTGGCACAGCAAATAACAGGAAGCTTAGTCGATGGTGTGATGCGCCTAGCTACCTGCTTAGTTGCTTACCTAGTCCCAATAGATTCTCAAGAAGCACTGATCAAAGAACTACAAGAAGACCATCTAGTCCGCAACGAGATCAGTGCTGCGACTGGCCTGTTATCACTTAAAGCAGGTCGCTTTGTAGCGCTAGCTAGCGGCTTGTTCCACGTATCTGGTCACATAGTCATTCCTGGTACCTCTGCTACCACACCTATTGAACCTTCATACATACCTACTATATCAAAGCAAGATGGAGGAAACGGATCAGATAACTGCAGATCCTCCGAAGACTGTGCCTGAGAAAAGAGAAAAAGATCCAAAGCGTGTTGCTGCTGGAAAAGCATTGGCAGAAAGCAACAAACGTGCCAGGGAGGCTCAAAAGCGAGAGTTGGCTCGTGAAAGTGAATTACCTAAAGAAACCGATGTGGGAGGAAACCGGTCAAAAAACATGTCTACCAATACTACTCTAGCAGCTATTGGCGTAGGCGCTTCATTGGTAGGGGCGTACTATCAATACAGAAGATACAGAGACGACGCCCCTAAGAATATTAGTACGATACGACCCGCGAGTCCAGTAGGGACAACGAAGGTAGCGTTGCCGGATATGGAGTAGAATGATACAACATTTAAAGACTAGGACCATATGTTGTATGCTATGGGAGTATGGGAGAGAATAAATTAATGAAAGCGGTAACTGATGCTGCTATAGTTACTGGGCTTGCTACAGGTATTGGTTGGATTGCAAGAAAGGCCGTTAAGGAACCTGTGCTCAACGATCCTTCTGCTTCTATAGTGAATTACGTGAAGTGGACAGCTGTGTTGGCTGGTAGCATAGCTGCCAAGCAATATCTCGAGGACAAAAAGTACATACCACCTGATTTGTGAGTACCCATGGGGGCGGCCTTTGGCATGGCCCTTGTTGGAGCTGTTTTGAATGCAACGGCATTCACCGGTGCTGGGGTGCTTGCTAGTACTGATTTTGGGGAAAGATGAAAGCGCTGCTATAGAACGAGCGAGAAACGACAAGGCCTTCGAGAAACAAGCAGCTGCCATGGAGGTTTACAGAAGGAAACGTCAAAGATTGGCTGATTGGTACTACGAACAGGAAGATAAAGAGCACGATGCTTACGAGATGCAAAGTAGTGTATAAACTGAGGGGACTGGCGCAGCACCAACGCGCTCAATTATATGCCAATTTTCTAACCCCTCACCCTCGCCGCATTTGTTTGGACTTCGTAGACCACAATATGCCCAAAATCCCAACTTATTATCTATTGAGTACCCTAGATGTTGTAATTTTGGGAATTTTGTGGTCTACAAAGTCCAAACAAATACGTCGTGGGTTCGTGGCCAGAAAATTGACATATAATTGAACGCGTTGATACTGCGACCAGTCCCCTCAGTTTATACGCTACTATAGTACGTTACCATATTTTGATACCCTATTAGAGGAAGGCTAGTATAAGGTAATAATATACCATGGTAGAACACATACTAACGTTCGTTCGATCACCCAGGACCATTAAGGGCTATTTACGAGGATGGAAGATGGACGTTCCAGATGGTAATCCTCTAGGAGCAGACCCAGCTGCTTTCCTATCCGGTGTGCGAAAGCGGACTATCGAAAAGATCGATGAAGATCTACAAGACTTAAAATAACATCAAGGTTCAGTTAGCTTTGAATATAACTTTTCGTCTAGACAAACCCGAGGGTCCAGAATACCAGATAGCCACATTTCGTAGTTCACAAGCAGTTCTGACCAACGGTTCTGATACCCGTGGAGTAATAGTAGAAGCACATGCTCAGATCCATAACTACATTGAGAAGTGGATCAGTCGAGGATCGAACTGGGTCATAGATAAAATTAACATTCTATGGTTGAACATTGCCCGATATCAACCACTACGTGGAGGTTCGTATTTACCACTACCTACAGAAATCGCTAATAAGAAAGCCGTGATAAACGTGAAAAACTATGATGACCATTGTGCACTTTGGTCGATATGCGTAGCGCTGTTTCCAGTCAAAAAAGATCCTCAGAGGATATCAAAGTATCAACAAGATGATGCGAAATCCGAAGGGGTGGACTCACCAACACCAATCTCACAAATACCGCGTTTAGAGAGGCAAAATAAGATCTCTATCAACGTATATGGTTGGGACCCCCAAGAAAAGTGCTTGATCGTGCATCACATCTCGAAGGAGACTTTCTCCAAACGCGTTAACCTCTTGCTTATAGAAGACCCAAAAAGTGGTAAGCAGCACTACTGCTGTATCAAGGATTTCAACCGCCTCCTATTTGATCAGACAAAACATAAAAATAGGAAGCACTTCTGCGAACGATGCCTACATGGATATTCCACCAAAGCTCTTCTTGCGAAGCACATCCCAGAATGTAACGGAATTAACGATCGAGCCATTCGAATCGAGATGCCTACCGATGTATTTCTACGATGTATACAAGAAGAAGAAACGAAGATAAAAGCCCAAAAGGCCAAGCCACTATGTATGTCAATGAAAAACAAGAGGGAGTACGATAGGTCAACTATATGTCATATCTGCCAGAAAGCTCTTGGTAAAGATAGGGTACGTGACCACTGCCACATCACAGGAGAGTTTCGGGTTGCCGCACACAAGGTATGTAATCTCAAATTACGTATCTTCCCTACTATCCCAGTCGTATTCCACAATTTGCGTGGTTATGATTCTCACCTATTGATGCAATCCATCTCCAAGACGGAGGGCGCTATCTCTTGTATTCCAAACAATATGGAGAAATACATTTCGTTCTCGCTTGGAAACCTACGGTTCATCGATAGCGCGCAATTCCTACTATCTTCTCTCGATAAATTGGTAGCGAGTTCATCACCAGACACGTTCCTACAAACTATGAAATATACGTCGAACCCAGAGAAAGCCAAGTTGTTGATGCGCAAAGGTGTTTATCCGTATGAGTACATGGATTCTTGGGATAGATTTACGGAGACTTCTCTTCCACCAAAAGACGCATTCTATAGTAAATTAACCCTAGAGGGCATATCCCACGAAGACTACGAACACGCACTACAAAATTGGGAGGTATTCGATTGTGAAACGTTAGGAGGCTACCACGACCTCTATCTACGAACCGATGTACTTCTTTTAGCAGATGTGTTCGAGAACTTCCGCGCGACATGTATGCAAAACTATGGATTGGACCCGGCTCATTATTATACGAGTCCAGCACTTTCGTGGGATGCGTTGTTAAAGAAAACTGGAGTGGAACTAGAACTATTCACTGACATCGACATGCATCTATTCATCGAAAAAGGTCTACGTGGTGGAATATCTATGGTATCTCATCGTTATGCCAAAGCAAACAACCCAAACGTACCCGACTTCGATCCAGATAAGCCAAATAGCCATATAATATACCTCGACGCCAACAATCTATATGGTTGGGCTATGAGCCAATATCTACCAACGGGGGGATTTGAGTGGTGCACACCAACGGAAGAACGAATCACCCAACACGAAACCGATTCTGATGTGGGATACATCCTCGAAGTTGACCTTGAGTATCCTCGAAAGCTCCACGACTCACACAACGACTACCCACTCGCCCCCGAGAGAATGCAAGTGAATAAAGGTTGGTTATCAGATTATCAAATCGATCTATTCGAGAAACTATATGAAGGTAATGGATCCTTGAAAGTGGAAAAACTCATACCTAACCTATACAACAAAGAACGATATGTGCTCCACTACCGTAATCTACAAATATATCTATCTCTTGGAATGCGTTTAACGAAGATCCACAGAGCACTACGATTCAACCAATCACCATGGATGGAGCCATACATACGAATGATTACGGAACTACAAAAACAAGCGAATAGCCCTTTCGAACAAGAACTCTACAAACTAATGAACAATAGCGTATTCGGTAAAACGATGGAAAATCTACGTAAACGCGTCAATGTCCAACTAGTGCGATCTTCAGAAGGAATCAAACTACAACGTCTCTTGAATAAACCTAGCTATGCTCGATCCACGATCTTCGATGACGATCTAGCTGCCGTACACAGCTATAGAAGTAAGTTACTTTTGAACCGCCCAGTATACGTTGAAATGTCAATTCTAGATCTTTCGAAACATCTGATGTACGACTTCTACTACAAAGATCTCAAGCGGCAGTATGGGCAACGTTGTAATTTACTATATACTGAAACCGATAGTCTATTACTTCACATTGAAACGGAAGACATATATACAGACATTGCCACCAATAAACATCTATACGATACGAGAAACTACGGCAAAGATCACCCTTTATACGTTACGAACAACAAGAAAGCACTCGGTAAAATGAAAGATGAATGTGGAGGTATTGCCATTGTTGAATATGTTGGACTGCGATCAAAGCTATACTCGATCTCGAAAGTAGGCGGCGGCGAGATTCGGAAAGCCAAAGGTACCAAGAAGGCAGTCGTTAAACATCGTATCCGCCATGAACAATACAAAGAGTGCTCACGAGATAAGAAAGTATTTCGCCACGGAATGGATATGCTTAGAAGCGAAGGTCATAGGATGTATGGTATGCATATGAATAAAATATCTCTCTCGCCATTCGACTCTAAACGTTGTATTTCAACAAACGGAATCGATACGTTAGCCTACGGGCACAAAAACTTAGATATGGATAATTTTATTTACGAGTTGCTATCTTAGATCGGTTGGATACGAATAGAATTCCCTTCGGTGGTAGTTCAGTATTTGGGGGAACGATTTGTAGCTCTTCACGTACGAACCCTCGCTTTGGTGCGTCTTCCCCTTCTTGCTTCGCGAGGTAGTACAGAACTGGTTGGTTCGAAGATATCGCACTACGAGAAATAATATATGTCTGTAAACTCCATATGGGATCAGTTGCTCGTTTGGCTCCACCTTCCAATTCTCCAGGCGCATATAGATATCGAACTGGAACATCGAATGGTAGAGTAACTTCGTTATTCATGGCTTTTATAACCCCTGGAAGTCGCAATACCCATTCTCTACTGCGCGCATCTGATCCTTCCGAAGTAAGTACCATCTCTTGCGCATATTGATATCCAAACAATCTCTCAGCTAGAGTTCTATTTGCTCGTTCGACAAAACTTTGCGATCTATGATTACCAGCCTCACCTCGTTGAACTTTCGTACCATGTAGTTCTAGGGTTTCAGACATACGACCCATGAATTCTCTACCAGGATCTACTTGCAACGTTTTTGGCCATGTTAGTGAACTACGATCATATATTCGTCCGAATGCCGCAGATACTTCACCACTATCTTTCGATGCTAAGGGCTCGGCCTCTTTATATCTAGAAGCCACATCGATTACCACTAACGCATACTTATATAGTTTCCTTCCACGTCCAGGTCTATCATGAGGTAGAAATATTAAATCGGCTTGATGGACCTCATTTGGTTTCGATACGGTCCAATGTGGCCGTGGTATATATCGTGGTGGCGGTAAATAAATCTGCCATAGTGCTTGTTTCTCTAACCAATTCCTAGCTGCGTCTTCCGATACTTTTGCTACCACCGATAGTTTACCAATTGCGGAGTAGCCTTTCCAGTATCCTTCAGGGCCATAGAAGATAGCATCTATTACGTATTACATTAACAACGAGACTTTAATATGGATAGTTCTTCGCGTCCTATTATCAAACCTACGCTGCTCCCTTCGTACGCTTTTGGGAAGAGAACCGTGTGCGCGGTTAGTGGCTCATCAGAGCAAAGCACCACATTGCGAATGTTTGAGAATTCTTCCGTCTTACTCATTTGCAATTCTAGATTCATTACGTAGACTCTGTAGTCGGTATCAAATTTAACGTCTGCTAACTTTCCTTTTGGGTCTAACTCGAGCATAAGTGAATCGGTACAATATGAAGTAGGAGATTCTAAGGCTATTAAGGCGTTAGTGGTGACAGAGCTTACGCTTCCTTTAATCCTCACGTTGACGATTTCCATTTTCACCTCTAATATTTATATATGTGCGTAGCTTCAAATGTGAGTAGAAACCAACTTACGGTGCACCTAGTAATTGCCAGTAATCTAACCAGTAACTTCCTAGTAATTGCCAGTAATTACCAGTAATCTTGCCAGTAATTGTAAGCAATTGCCAGTAATCTTACCAGTAATTGTCAGTAATCTCACCGAACGTAAAAAATCTCACCAAGCATAAAAAAGTTCGTTTTTAAAAAGCATAATCATATCAAACGACTAACAGCATATCCAGCGACTAGCATTCCACCTCCGACATAGACCAACTCACCAGTCCTCTGCGAACTCGATGGTTGATAGTAATCTGATAAACGAGGTTCTCTCATTTCTTTGAGACGTCGTAGCTGCTTGCGTAGTTTATCGGATCGTACGAAAGCACGGTTAGTATCGTTTTGAGAATCGTGTGCACTACGTTCCAGACCTTCCTGTTCTTGCGCATGGTCGTATAGTCTTTGACGTTGTTTATTGTAAGCAATCATGGCAGCCGTTTTTTTCCTCTAGTGCCCTGTCGTGTCTTTCTCGTTCTATAGCAGCCCTATCGTCTTTTCCAGAAAATATCCTAGCGAGTACGCCACCACCAGTGAATGCTGTCGCGTTTAAAACAGCTCCGAAAATTGCCATTCCAATTCCCGCCAACGTTGCCATGAGCACTCACAAATTAGTTGGTATATACTTCTGATCCTCGAGATATTGCTTTGCTGCTAGACTACTTGCCAATACCGCTACCCACTTCACGTTATTCAAGATAGAAACGGAAGGATCGTTGAGCATTGATTCTTTTACCACTTTCTTCGCAACCCACCCAATATTGTAGCGAGCCCAGTAATTATTGCGGCGTCGGCGATCGTTTTCATTAATTTCTTCTCTGCCATCGTCATACTACTTACGATTCTAATCTTTAAATGCTACTCCATATCTGGTAACGTCGCCTTCCTAGTCCCTACTGGACTTGCGGGTCGTATCGTACTAACGTTCTTAGAGGTGTCGTCTCCGTATCTCTTATATTGGTAGTATACGACCGCCAATGCGGCACCTACGCCAATGGCCGTTAGAGTAGTATTAGTAGACACGTCTAGTAGTGATCTAGTAGATTCCTTTACGTTGGTTTCTTCGCATGATTCGCTTTCACGTTCCGACTCCCGCTTTAGAGCCTCTTTGGCAAGTTTATTGCTTGCCGCAAATGCTTTTCCGGCAGCGACGCGTTTTGGATTCTTTTCTTTTTTCTCAGGCGCAGTCTTCGGAGGATCCGCAGTTATACGATCCGTCTGTTCCTCCATCTTGCTTCGATATAGTATACGTATGCGAAGGTTCAATAGGTGTCGTAGCAGAACTACTAGGAATGACTATATGACCAGATACGTGGAACAAGACGCTAGCCAACGCTACGAAACGACCCGCTTGAAGCGATAACAGGCCAGTCGCAGCACTGATCTCATTGCGGATTAGACGATCTTCTCGTAGGTCTAGCATCAGGTCTTCTTGAGAATCTATAGGTATTAGATATGCGACTAGTCGGGTAGCTAAACGCATAATACCATCGACTAGATTCCCGGTTATTTGCTGAGCTAGAACGGCCTGGTATCTTCTATATAATTTATCTACTTCTTTTTCAGATAATCTAGTAACGTCTCCTAAGGATAAGTTCTTTCCTAGGTATTCTTTCGTTGTACCAGTCGCAGCCAAAATGGAAAGTGCTTCCGGGTTGTCCGTTACCTCCGTTATCTATTCTTGGTGGCGGACCTGTTACATCCTCACCTTGTAGGGCAAATATTTCTTCATCGGCCATGATAATACGTCATAGGTGCGGGTAGCTCTAACATGACCATAAAGGGATGCCGTAAACAAAAACATATGCGAGCAAACTTGTGGGACCGAAGTACTGCTCGTAACTCATTACATTCTTGCGATCCTCCGTAGTCTTCAAATATCCTTTTACCATCTATAATCGATGCGGTATGAAAGGCAACTACGACCGCTACGTTCTCGCGGAAAGGTTTACATATACTCGTTAATTGTTGGGATAGCACCCAAATAGATAGTCCTATATGTCGAGCAGAGAATGCCAGATCTACTAACTTGTCAGTTCTTCGTTTTACCAGACCAAAAGGTTGCACAAACCTCTAGTGCTGTATTGATAGCATCCTGTGGTGGCGACATAACATAGAAGTGCGGATCTTGGTTGGCAAATCCACGATATGTTTTGTTGTGTGCATGCGTAGGACATATTAATACGACGTAGTCGAACTTACCACGAAATGCTCCACGAAGTTGCTCTACGAGAAATGCAGTCTTTCCGCAGTTCGTTGGACCTACTATGAGTGCGTTGAATGGTACGTGTTCTACCAAGGAATCCATTAGTATGTTATACTCTGCAATTCTCTGTTCAATATGATGAGTTGGGCATCCGCAAGAACGAAGATGTGCATGATTACGTTTCCACTACCTTTTGCAGATCTATGTATACGAAGATCGATGTCTTTTCCGCCACCTGTTTGTGACATACCATCACCATGAACAGTGGAATCTTTTGCCGTGCGACAATCAACTAGGATAGCAAATCTATTGTTATGAAATTTGGTAGGAGTCATAGAAGTATTGGATGTGGCAAACCATCCTTTTGCAGCCTGGTGGTAACATACCTCCTGGAAAGAATCTATTTGGAACTCCGTTGACGTCTACCTCTATCTTAGAAATACCAGGATTTGAGAATGCTTCGCTATCTCGCGTGCCAGTGGTAGGCGGATTTATAAATAGTAGAAGTAGCCCAGCAAAGGATCGTCGTGGAACATTGATGTTCTGAGATATCAATGTATCGGATGCCTTGGCGATCGTTACTGTCTTGAAATGAACGGCATGGTTGTATAGGAAAGCAGTGCCATCTTTGTATGCGCTAAGTGCGTCCTTGGCTAGGGTTTCGTTCTTGATTGCTTTATATTCTAACTGGATGTTGTTAAGTTTATATGTGCCTATCTTCGTACTATCTGATCCAACGACTATTTCAATGGCAGGCGCTAGGGTCAACTCGAATGATATGGTGTCTTCTAGGGCGTGAGGATATAGAACGCCATGTTGTGTCAGAATATCAACGTCTAATGGAATTCTATATTTAGAACCATATGCGGCTAGTAGAGCCAGTATTTGAAGTACCTGCATCACCAGCTTTCGATCGTAACTTGTTTGCGTTCTCTGATTGGATACCTTGTTGCGTTCTAGATTCTCTTTCTTGAGTAGATAGGTATATATCGGAATATGTCTGTAGTAGATCCGATCTAGCGATGTCTTCTACTATTTCGGCCCCCATTTTACAAAGTCGATGTATAACCAAGCAACGACCAACATTGGAAACAACGCGATTATTGGCATGTCCACCAGACAATACGATGTCGCCCAATAGTGCTAAGCTACAAGGTACCAATACGATATTTTCTCCTAACGTTGGTACTTCCACATAGAGCGTCTCTCCTGGGTTGGCAGATGATGGGGTGAAAGTTTTTCTATATAGGGTTCGTGGAGCCTTGATTGCTAGAGGTTCTCTTCGCGCTTTTGCAGGAACTAACTTCGATGATATCATGTACTTCGATGCTATCATGTTGAATATACATAGATATGTAGTTATGTTCAATATGGATGTTGATGTCGCAGAGGAAAGACCTGGTGAAGCCAAAGGAGGTGAAAACTATGAGGATGAGGATGCTATCAATATAGAAGGGTGGAATGCAACATTTCCAGATGGTGCTACTGCATCAGGAGAAACGATCCCAATGAAAAATAGGCGCGACTATGCTAAAGAAGGTGCTCGACCAAAGAATCAGGAAACCGCATTTTCTACGAACGATTACGTCGATTCGATCATCGGTCCGGAATCGAACGTTTCTAGATATCAAAGAATCCTGGAAGATCTGAAAGATGAGAAAGCTCCTTACTTTACCAGTAGAGAGGTAATCTTCAAACAAGGCTTATCAGACAACGCAAAACAGATGCTGTTCGACACTGTCTGGAAACAATACCGCGATGTGGGAATTCGAGGCACGCTTGAGATAGCAACCATGCCCGATGGTAGAGTCGCCATCCACGAGTATGGAAGTAAAAATAAACCTATCCCTTTGATCACCAAGGAGGGTGAGTTATATAAGAGGATGGGAAAAGGTTTCAAAATAGTTGTAGGACCTACATTAGAAGAAGCGGTAGAAGAAGTCATGAAAGCTGAAGATCAAGTGAATGAGAGGATCGAACAAAACGAAGAAATACTCAAAGACCCTACGTCTACTGAATCTCAGAAAGAAGATGCTAGTAATAAAATAAGAACCGATCGGAAGGAACAAGCAGTCCTAGGACAAATAGAAGAAGCCATGACAGAACGTATGCCACTTAGGGATCGTATAAAATCTATTTTCAAGAAGTATGGCGTTAGTATAGTTAGCGTGATGGCTGCGGCAGGTACGGTGATTGGTGTAATAGTTTCCAATCTAGCGAAGGCGGTTCCCGCAAAATCACCGGGGTTGGGAGATGCTGTCAAAGCCACCGCTAAAGCCACTGCCAAGACATTAAAAGCAGTAGGTAAAAAGTTAGAGGAGATCCTACCTAAAATGATTGGACCAATTGCGAGTTTCAAATTTAGTATGGCTGGTGACGTTGTTGGAGTCTTAGCAAGTAATATTTGGCTGTTAATCGTAGCGGCGGTGGTATTCGTAATAGAGCAATACAAACGACGTTAACGAAATAACGTCCATGCGATTCCAGCTGCGGCAATAGATGTCGCTGCGAGATTGATCTCATGTTGTGGGATGGACTTTGGTACGTAAGCGCGTGGTACTCGTTCCTTATGTGGTACTCGTTTCTTGTGTGGTACTTCGTTTCTTATCGGGTGGTCCTTCCATGGGAGGTGGGCGGTTCGTTTCTTTAACTTCGTATTGATATCATTCGTACCTAACACCATATATTTCGTGGCTCTCGGGATTGGACTTTCTTTCCGAGGTAGTACACCAGATTACTTGGTAGTAATCGCACACCTACGGCTATTGCTAGATCGAGCCTCTTATGCGTTGTTATTATAGCGGTAAGATAATTGTCATAGCTTAACTTTAAGTCGTTTACCTTAATAGCACCTTCAACCAAGTTCTTAAACTTTTCTTTAACGTTATGGCAATCTATGATAGATTCATTCAGATCTGCTTGAGCACCGAGCATGCAATATCCAAAAGCCTCGGCAGATCTATTCAACCTACCCAATCCAGCATCCGTCAAACCCTTTCCGATTGGTGGAGTAAACCAGTTGTATTGTTTCCCTCCGTGTTCATCGTTCCGAATAAAAGATACCAGATTTCCCATTTCCTCCTTACCTCCTTGATCTGCAAATAAATTATTGTGACTTGGCCAATTATCTGCTTCTTTATCGTAGCCTCTGATTACGTGTACGTTTTTGAAACCATCGCCGTACAAAAGGAATACATCGCCAAGTCCGTTATTCCTACCTCCTATCCATCGAAAGTCTGGTGTTCTAGATAAACCAAACTCGATGCATAATTTCTCTAGGGCTGCTTTGCTATAGAGGTTATCAATTTGTTTGAAAGCAGAGTCACCAGGTAGAGGAACTCCATGAGTACCGCCAAGTTCATGTAGAATTCTTCGTATCGTGAAATATACGTGGAATCGTAGGAACCCTTCAACGACGGGTGGATATGTTTTGAACGCGGGGTCGAACAACGACACTCCGCATCCAGAAGTTGCACACCACGTTGCGAAATTTAACTGTTGAGGCCAGTATTTAAAATCCGGAGCACGCGACCATGCATAAGACTCATTTGATGTTTTATGCTTTACGACGGTCTCCTTGAATATATTCGGAACGCCTGCTTCAAACTTCTTAGTGGGCGTAACGTATATCCATAGATTTGTGAGATCTATATCTTGCGCCGGTTCGGTAAAAGGAACTGCTTCTATGGGATATTTCGCACTTTCGTTTAGCGCCAACGTAGATGGGAAACCTCCATGTACATCCCATAGCGCATTATCGATACGTCTTCGAACATCTGCTGGTACGAGACCACCCATATACCAACGTTGACCCCCATAGTAAAACATGATCTTAGTCTCGTATGTTGACTCGTCGTGTATGTCGGATGCCGTTGTCCTAGCTGAGAACTTCTCGAATTCCGCGTGGGGATATTTTTCCTTAAAGGTCTCGAAAGCCTTTGCATTGCGAGGTGCGATATAGTCACCCCATTCACCTTCGAAATTAACTTTATGGGACATATTGAAGCTATACGCATACGTAGTTATGACTTCAATATATAAAATGGTTCTCTTATATGTCACCACCATATCGGCTGACCATACGGTCTACTTCGATCAACCCATTCTTATCAATAATATTTCACTAGTTGAGGTCACTATTGAGAACAGAGAGTGCGGCTTTCTGGTGGTTTGCAGTGGGAAAAAATAACGAGCCCGATACGAGAATCGCGCATAGTATCGCCGTGGGGCACCATGACATAGCAAGCATCCAACAATACTTCAAACCCGCAATTGATGCTGGCATTGTGAAATTCGTCAAATCCTCACCGAGGGCAGTTTGGACCCTAGATGTTAAGAAACCAGTCCGGTTCGATAGAACTCTCTGCACTCTGCTATGCGTCAAAGGTAATGAAGAGGGGAGGGGCGTATCAATCAAAATAGGTAACCACGACCTGGTGCTACAAGATATCCACACTGTGTATGTCCACTGCGATGTAGTGGATTCTAGCTTTTCAATTCGAGATGGAAAGCGATCGCAAGTCCTATCTAGAAGTCCTATCTAGAAGATTCGCAAAATCAACGTACGCCTCACTACTCCCAATAACCACTCGAGCTCTAGGGACAATGCGAAACAGCCTTCGTCTGACAATTCGCGATGATGAAGACAATGTGGTAGACTTTCGTGGTCGACCTATACGATACGTATTGAAGATTGAGTAAGTCATATGTATAATATGCGATGGATGGCGATTCAATTCGACCTTTTCCAACAGCACCAGTTATCTATCCATCAGGAGCTATAAAGGAACTTAGCGATAATGGATCGAGCTTTAGACTGCAGAAAGTATGTGATACGCTTGCCGAACTCGAACAGCAGGCAAAGCACTACGAAGTAGTTCGTAAAAAATATACCCGAGTGCGTGGTATTGTTCACGGGGTTGCTGTGGCCACAGGTAGCCTGAGTGGTGTTTTGTCTGCAGCTGCTCTAGGCACGTCGTTGACAGGAGTAGGTTTGTTTGTTGGGCTTCCTTTGGGATCAGTGGGAATCCTTTGTGCCGTTACTTCGGCTTTGATGGCCGTTGTCAGTAAGAAACTAGGGGTTCACGTTTCGAAGCACGAAAAGACCGTTATGTTGGCAAAGGCTAAGGCCAATTCCGTGGAAGCTAAAGTTTCGAAAGCTTTAGCCGACGGTAACATTTCAAACACCGAGTTCGTAGGCATCATTGGTGAAAAAGACAAATATGAAGACCTTAAGCTAGGAATACGGCAAAAAACAGGCGAGAAGGAGGGTTAAAAAGTGTAGAAGAACTTCGCTCCGAGATCAGAAAGGAGATGAGAGCAAAACTTGGCAGTCTAGTGGGATGAAAATAGAAATATCCTACCATAAAAGCGAGCGTGGGTTTCATTTTAGCTTTACAAAAAATCGTATAAATTAATTCTAACATCTAGTCATATGTAAATTTCTGCCGGCACGCAGGTGGTATTGATGACACAATAGAGATCAGTTTCAACACGAGGCATGACTCATCACTATATATCGACATTGTCGTTTACCCATGGAACACGGAAGGTTTCTCGCGCTCGTTAGAGACTTAAATGGCGTTCTTGGTCAAGTTGGGGAGTTCATAGACACGGGAAAGGCTAAATGTACGTAGAAGAATTCATTCCAAGTATTGCTGAGACTTACCTGGAACTAATTGGACAAGAACTCGCGATCGACCGACTGACAACGAGGAAAAGACCAACCAAAACGCCCCTCGAAGAGGTGAAAGCTTAAACACCGAGCGTCAAATGGACTTCGCAGGAATCGATGAAGACGTGAAAACAGAGACTAACATAGACTGCTTTGAAAGCATCGATCAACTTTCTAAGGCCCTCGAAGTTAACCAGAAAAAAGGTGTCGCAAATGTAGGATGTACGGCGGAGTGGAATATCTTCTTTCGCAGTGGGTGAATCATTTTAAAAATGTTTCTATCGTGTTCCTTGTCCTTTTTACATGAGTAATAGTATGTTTTGAAATTTTCTAGAGATGAATTTCGATGTTTAAAACGTAAACGGCTGATACGAAATTCTTTGGAAGTAATTATGTAAAATAGCGGTCCGGCAAGGACCGGTTTGGTAATTCAATATAAATTATGTAAAATAGCGGTCCGGCAAGGACCGGTTTGGTAATTCAATATACAATAAAAACTATTTGTGTAACACAGAACGTTGAAGTTGTTTTATTGACCCAACTCATTATCCCATTCAAACAGCAATTAGAGATAAGCTAGCATTAGGTATATATCACACGATGGCTGAGATGGTAACTTGTATTTGGTTGATGCGAGGAAAGGACACGAATTGCGTAAGGAAGCGTTCTAAGATATCAGAGTACTGCGCTCAACATAACTTTCAGATACGAAAAGGATGCGTCCCATTCGTCCCATGTTCGAAGTGCGGTAGAGGATGCCGTACGAGTTACGGTGCACCTCAACGCCGTAAACGCGAGAAGAAATACCGTGATTTGATATGCAAACCCAAGGATTGCTTCTCGAATGTATTGGCGGAATTGAAGGACCATAAAGTGGAATTGAAGGACTATAGGATTCCTAGAGATAATGTAGATGAATTGACGGCGAAATTGGAGGGCTGCGAGATTCTTAGAGACGATGTGGTGTGCTTATTAGAAGAGTTGGAGTAATTAGAAATAGCAATACGAAAAAAAGGAATGAAGGGAAACTGGTAACTGCCTCTCTCTTCATTTTTTTTTTGTTGTTGTTAGCAATTAAACGATAGATAAACCTACTATATACGCCGCTAGTATGGACGATCTTCTTAAATTGCTTGGTCCCGAAATTTGTGCAAGTCTACGTATCAACCCTCCACAGTTACATGTACGTCTTAACCCTAGGGAAACATGTTCCGAGTGTCTCTGTTCGATGAAGGCGCAAGGAACGGAATTAGTTTGTCCCACATGCGGGTTCGTTTCCGAGACCGAATTGTGTGAAGAAACGATTAATGTTACTACTCGACTGCGTATAGTAGGTCCAGATAGCTCTCAGTATCAACATGATCTAGACCGTACGAACCCAAAGAAATGGGATAACCAAAAATCGCAACGACAAACAATTATGCGAGAACTACAAGCATACAACACTGCTTATAAACACAATTATGACCTATCGTTTCCCACGAACGTATTAGGAATCGTGGCCGACGCATTCATCCAAGCAAAGAAAGTTTGTCCTATGCGTGGCCGATCTAAGAGAATTATTCTGGCTGCGCTACTTTACCATGTGTGTATACAATGTGGGTTCGTTCGCTCTAAGGGCGAGGTTGCTAATTTCGTACAACTAAATAACAAACGCATCTATCGCGGTAATGACTTTCTACGATCGTTACATGCTGATGGTAAGATCGATATAGATGTAAATGTCGATCTCGTAACTCCCCACATCATAACGACCTTTGCTAAACTCGATCCCGGGGGAGTATTTAAAAATATCCAACAAATGGTCTATGAGATCGTTGATATGGCAATAGAAAAGAAGATAGGTGTCAGTTCCATAATTCGAACTAAAGTCGTTGGGGTAAGCTACGAGGTGCTACGACGTTCGGGATCACGCATGTCTCTTAATGACGTTATAAAACGGTGTGGTGCACATAAGGCCTCGATCACGCGTTTTCGCAATAAGTTACTTGCTTACAATTCCTACTTCGAGCCCATTTATACGAAACACGGTCTAACTAGATTTTGAGGTGTTTTTTGAGCCACTTAACTACATCGAGATGGCCATTCACACAGGCATCTTGTATAGCAAAATAAATGTCGTCGTCGTCTTCTATGGTGAGCTTGGGGTGATTAACGAGCAACTTAACGACATCGAGATGGCCATTTTCACAGGCATCTTGTAGAACAAAGTAAATGTCGTTGTCCTCTATGGTGCGCTGGAGGTGATTAACGAGCCACTTAACAACATCGAGATGGCCATTCGCACAGGCACGGCTTAGAGCCCAATAACCAGTAGGCTCGTTATCTATAGCGAACTGGAGGTGGTTAACGAGCCACTTAACAACATCGAGATGACCATTTGCACTGGCATAGACGACTAGTGTAAAACTATCGTCGTCGCCGTCTGCGGAAATGCCGAAAGTCCTAGCCAAATTGTTTCGCTCGTTATCGTTACGAGTAGACCTAAGACCAGAAATGAGTACTCGATTACGGAACTCTTGACCTACGTTTTTGTAGCGCGCTAGGGATGCTGCATCGTTTAGACGTTTTGAAGTCAAAGCAATGCTTGCAAATGATGTAGGGCCTGCATACTCTACGATCTTAGTCAAGGTTTCTATGGGGAGGAATACTATGTTAGCCATAGTTTTTTGATATAGTAGCTATGATACCTTCCTCTAATAGGGTATCAAAATATGGTAACGTACTATAGTAGCGTATAAACTGAGGGGACTGGTCGCAGTATCAACGCGTTCAATTATATGTCAATTTTCTGGCCACGAACCCACGACGTATTTGTTTGGACTTTGTAGACCACAAAATGCCCAAAATTACAACATCTAGGGTACTCAATAGATAATAAGTTGGGATTTTGGGCATATTGTGGTCTACAAAGTCCAAACAAATGCGGCGAGGGTGAGGGGTTAGAAAATTGGCATATAATTGAGCGCGTTGATGCTGCGCCAGTCCCTTCAGTTTATACACTACTTGCAAAACGACACCAACCACGCTTTCGTGCAATCCGACAAGTTACGCCAGACACTGAAACGAATCAAAGCAATGAAGAAACCTCGCTTATCAGACTACTATCGACCTTCGGGTGCACAGAAGACGGGTGAGTTGGTCTACGTTGGGGGTGGAATGCTAGTCGCTGGCTATGCTGCTAGTCGCTGGCTATAGCTATACTTTTTAAAAACGAGCTTTTTTCTACTCGTTGAAGTTTGACGAGGTTACTAGATTACTACTAGATATAGCATAAAGTTGGTTTTCTGCATCCATTTGAAGCTATTTATATACATATGTATCAGTAGCAACTTTCGACGAAAATGGAAACCGTACGAGTTAATGTGAGGGTTAAAGGAAGTGGAAACTTCGTCACCACTAACGCTTTACTAGCCTTCGAATCTCCTATTTCATATTGTACTGCTTCGCTTATAAGTGAGTTAGATCCAGAAGCAAAGTTTATAGACGGTGGGTTCGATGCCGACAACATTAGATTCTACTTAAAAAATCTAGAACTTCAAAACCTTGATATGGATAAATTCTACACCATTCACAAGGTGGTGGTTTGCCCGAACAAACCACTAAGCAAGGACGCGGGTCTATTCCCCACGTACGTTGCTCTCTTCTCAAAGGGGTATGAGGGACCCAGCTTCGGTTTAGTAGTAGTGAGAGGATGTAGTAAACGGACATATGGCGATTTCCCCTGGCTCCACCTCGGTTTCGGCATAGGTCGCTTGCTGTAGAAAAAAAAGAAGAAAGAATAAGAACTCGTTGGCTCTCAACCAGTCTTTATTATTTTTTCTGCTTGTCGAAGGTTAGCCTATCACTTTGTAGTATAGTTACAACGAATCGCAAACTCAGTAGTAAACTGAGCCTACTATACTACAGTCCTCATGGCTACTGGAAAGGTCGCGCTGCAATTGGTAAGCTAGCAGTGGCAGCAAAGGTATCAGAAGATGTCGCTGCAAGTTGGTTGGAGAAACAGGCCTTATGGCAAATATACCTACCACCACCACGATATATCCCACGACCACTGTATCGAAACCAAATGAGGTCCATCAAGCCGATTTGATCTTTCTACCTCGCGATCGACCTGGACGGGGACGAAAGCTCTATAAATATGGTTTGGTGGTGATCGATGTGGCTTCTCGATATAAAGAGGCCGAGCCTTTGGCATCGAAAGATAGTGGTGAAGTGACTGCAGCTTTCGAACGAATATACAAGCGTAGTCCACTAGAATGGCCAAAAACGCTACAAGTCGATCCTGGTAGGGAGTTCATGGGGCAGTTGTCTGGAACCTTGGAACTACATGGTACGAAAGTCCAACGAGGCGAGGCTGGTAATCATAGGGCACAAAGCTTTGTCGAGCGAGCAAATAGAACACTAGCTGAGAGATTGTTCGGATATCAATATGCACAGGAAATGGTACTCGCTTCGGAAGGATCGGATGCACGTAGTAGAGAATGGGTGTTGAGGCTTCCAGAGGTTATCAAAGCCATGAATAATAAAGTGACTCGACTTACAGGAAAGAACCCCTCAAATTCTGTTGTGTCACAGCAAGTGAACATCCAAACTCCTACATATTCGCGGACTGTTGGATTAGAAGAAAAGCGTTTACCGTTCGATGTTCTAGTTAGATATCTCTGTGCGCCTGGGGAGTTGGAAGGTGGAGCAAAACGAGCAACTGATCCTGTGTGGAGTTTACAGACATATATAGTTTCACGTAGTGCGATATCTTCGAACCAACCAGTTCTGTACTATTTGGGAAAGGGAGCACCAAAGCTAGGGTTCGTGCGTGAAGAGCTACAAGTTGTACCACCAGATACTGAACTACCTCCAAAGGGGACTCTAGGATAGCAGCTCGCAAATAAAATCGTCTATGTCTACCTCCTCTGGAATGGTGTTTTTATGTCCATAGGCTAGCGTATAGATCCCGTTTTCAGAGATCCATCGCTTAGAATCAAATGGTGATAGAGATATTTTGTTCATATGCATACCATACATCCTGTGACCTTCGCTTCGAAGCATATCCATACCATGGCGGAATACTTTCTTATCTAGCAAGCACTCTCTGTATTGCTCATGACGAATACGATGTTTCACAACTGCCTTCTTGGTGCCTTTAGCTTTCCGAATCTCCCCACCACCTACTTTCAATATTGAGTAGAGCTTTGATTCCTTAGTCCTACATATTCCACTATGGGAATACCTCCGATCCACATTCGTCTTTCATTTTTCCAATGACTTTCTTGTTGCTAATACTATACGATTGATGGTTTTCCGAATCTCAACCCCATCTACGATTGATAGCTTTCCGAATCTCAACACCATCTACTTTCAATATTGAGTAGAGCTTTGATCGTAGTCCAACATATTCAACATTGGGAATACCTCCACATTCGTCTTTCATTTTACCAAGTACTTTCTTGTTGTCTGTGTTATACAGCGGGTGGTCTTTGCTGTAGTTGCTTGTATCATATAGATGTTTGGTTATAGTCATGTCTGCATAGATGTCTTCAGTTTCAATGTGTAGTAGGAGACTATCGGTGTATGTGTAGAGTAGATTACAGCGTTGTCCATACTGCTTCTTGAGCTCGTTGTAGTAGAAGTCATACATCAGATGTTTTGAGAGATCTAGAATTGACATTCCAACATATACCGGGCGGTCCAGCAGTAGCTTGCTTTTGTAGTTGTATACGGCGGCTAGATCATTGTAAAAGATTGTAGAGCGAGCATTGCTAGGTTTATTCAAGAGACGTTGTAGTCTGATTCCTTCTGAAGAGCGCACTAGTTTGACATCTACACGCTTACGTAGATTTCCATTGTTTTGCCGAAAACGGAGTTGTTCATCAGCTTGTATAGGTGTTGCTCGAAGGTGCTCTTCGCTTGTTTTCGTAGCTCTGTATTCATTCGTATGTATGGCTCCATCCATGTGGATTGATCGAATCGTAGTGCTCTGTGGATCTTCTGGAGACGCATACCTAGAGATAGGTATAGTTGTAGGTTGCGGTAATGAAGAACGTATCGCTCTTTATCTCGGAGGTTAGGTATAAGCTTCTCCACCTTCAAGGATCCGTTGTCTTTGTATAGTTTCTTGAATAGTTCGGTTTGATACTCTGATAACCAAGCACGATCCACTTGTATTCTTTCGGGAGCTAGCGGATAGCTGTTGTGCATATCGTGGAGTTCTCGAGGATGCTCAAGGTCAACTTCGAGGATGTAACCTTTATCTGAGTTGTCCGCAAGATTGGTGATTTGTTCTTCTGTTGGTGTACACCACTCAAACCCTCCTGTTGGTAGATATTGGCTCATAGCCCACCCATAGAGATTGTTAGCGTCAAGATAGAGTATATGGCTATTTGGCTTCTCTGGGTCAAAATCGGATACGCTTGGGTTGTTTGCTTTGGCACTACTCTGAGACACCATAGATATCCCACCGCGTAGACCTTTCTCAACAAATAGATGCATGTCATAGTCAGTTAATAGTTCGAGCTCCACACCAGTCTTCTTTAACAGCGCATCCCATGAGAGACCAGGGCTCGTATAGTAGTGAGCTGGATCCAAGCCATAGTTTTGCATGCATGTCGTGCGAAAGGTCTCAAACACATCTGCTAAAAGAAGTACATCGGTTTGAAGGTAAAGGTCATGGTAGTCTCCCAATGTTTCACAGCCAAATACCTTCCAAACTTCTAGTGCGTGTTCGTAGTCCTCGTCGGATATGTCCTCTAGGTATAGCTTACTATAGAATGCTTTTTTGGTGGAGGAGAAGTCTCTGTGAACCTCTCCCAAGCATTCATGTACTCATATGGATAAACACCTTTACGCAGCAGCAGCTTGTTTTTCTCTGGGTCGGGCGTATGCTTTGTAGTTTGATGAAATGTGTCTGGGGCTGCACTTGCTACCAGCTTATCTAGAGAGGATAGTAGGAATTGTGCGCTATCGATGAACCGTAGGTTACCAAGTGAGAATGAAATATATTTCTCCATATTGTTTGGAATACAGGAGATATCGCCCTCTGTCTTGGAGATGGATTGCATCAGTAGGTGAGAATCGTATCCACGCAAGTTGTGGAATACAACTGGAATGGTAGGTGAGATACGCAATTTGAGGTTACATACTCTATGTGCGGCACCTCGAAACTCACCTGTGATGTGGCAATGATCACGTACTCTATCGCTACCAACCAAGAGCTTCTGGCAGATATGACAAATCGTTGCTCTATTATATACCCTCTGCAACATACATAGCGGCTTGGCCTTTTGGGCTTCGATCTTCACTTCGTCCTCTTGTATGCATCGTAGAAAACATTCGATAGTATCCGTACCTCTATATAGTACAGGCGGTTTGCTACGACCATCAGAACGTATAACGATGTAGAAAAATCCACAGGGAATATGTTCTTCTGTCTTTTGTGTGCTGCTCTTTTCAGGGTCTTGGGCGGGTCCTTCAATCTTAGTGGTCAAAGCCTCAAAGTCGGCATAGATGACGTAGGGAACTTTGAGCTGTTTGTGGATATTCTGAAAGGAGACTATGTTGTTCTCATTGGTAGGCATTTCAATGCGAATGGCTCGGTCATCGACGCCATTACACTCTGGAATGTGCTTTTCGAGGAGGACGATGTAGACATCGCTCACAGAAATGTTTCCTATGTTCATATTTTGTTTGATCGAATAGAAGGCGGTTGAAATCCTTGATCCAGCAGTAGTGTTGAAGACCGCTATCTGGGTGTTCTATAAGCAAGTAGTTAACTCGCTTTGAAAAGGGCTCCTTCGAGATGTGATGTACGACCAGGTACTTTTCCTTTGGATCCCAACCATATACATTGATGGAGATCTTGTTTTGCTTCTCTACACGTTTTATTTGCGAGATTGGCGTTGGCGCATCCACCCCATCAAAGTTAAACCCATCGTCTTTTCTGTACTTCGACATCCTCTGAGGGTTTTTTGCAACTGGAAACACTGCTGCGCGAAGTGTCCAACGGAAGCAATGGTCGTCGTTGTTTTTCACATTGATCACGGCTTTCTTATTCGCGATTTCTGTAGGTAGTGGTAAATATGAACCTCCACGGAGTGGTTGATGTCGAGCAATGTTCAACCATAGAATGTTGACTCTATCTATAACCCAGTTCGATCCTCGACTAATCCACTTCTCAATGTAGTTGTGGATCTGAGCATGTGCTTCTACTATTACCCCACGGATCTCAGCATCGTTTGTCAAAACGGCTTGCGAACTCCGAAAGGTAGCTATCTCATATACTGAACCCTCGGGTTTGTCAAGCCGGAGTGTGATATTCAAAGCTAGCTGAAACTTAAGGCTATTGAGGTCTTGGAGCTCTTCCTCGAGCTTTTCGGTAGTCTGGTTCCGCACACCGGCAAGGAAGGCTGCTGGGTCTGCCCCTAGAGGGTTACCATCTGGAACATCCATCTTCCATCCACGTAAATAGTCCCCAATGGCCCTGGGCGCTCGGACGAATTTTAGTATATGTTCATCCATAGTATAATACCTTATTACTGCCCTCCTCTAATAGGTTGTCAAAATACAATAAGTGTACTATAGTAGTATATAAAGTAGCGGCTATGGTGTAGCACCTTTGTTTTTTGATGTATGTCACGTTTGATGGCCCCCGAACCCCAACGTATCTGTTGGCGTTTATTGTACCTAATTACAACATCTATGGTACTCAATAGATAATAAGTTGGGATTTGGTACAATAATAGACGTCAACAAATGCGGTGGGGGGGAGGGGGTCATCGAATGTGACATGCAACGAAAAACGGAGGTGCTGTGCCAGAACCGCTACTTTATACACTACTTCTCAGAAAGCCTTGATAACCTCTGCCTTGAGCCAATGAGTAAAAACTCTATCTTTTTCATATTTAATGCGAGTTTATTGGCTGCAAGCCACACATGGATTTTGCTCAGATCGAAATTCAAATGTTCATTTATATCTTCAATGTCGTTGCTAGCATAAGTTATACTAGTATCATCGGCATACATTCTAGGGACAATTTGGCAGATCATTTATATATAACAAAAATAATAAGGGGCCCAAGATTGTACCGTGAGGGACTCTACTCCTAATAAAAGTCTCAGCCGACTTACAGCTATTTACCATGCATGTTTGCATACGATCGCTCAGGTATGAATTAAACCAGTCTTTTGTTTGCCCGGTAATTCCATAGTATTCTAATTTTGATAGCAGAATGGTATGGTCCACTGATCTCTTTTTGAGATCAAGAAAAGCAACTGCATTTATATTGCCGTGATCAATATTCAATGACCAACTATCAGTCGCTTCCAGTAGTGCAGTTGAGTGAATTGAACGAAAACCAGATTGATGAGGTGATAACAGGTTGTTATCAGTTAAGTATTTGTAAAGCTGATCATAGATTATTCGCTCAAACACTTTTGCAACTACCGGAATTATTGATATTGGACGTTAGTTAGTCATGTCGGTACGTTTATCTGCGTTCTTATAAAGTGGAGTAACTCTAGCTTTTATCCATTCTTTAGGGAAAATACCTATTTTTATACGGATTGGTTAAATGAACAAGTCAGTGAATCAGCAATGAGATATGGGCATTCTTTGAGACGTTTGGCAGATATGTTATCCAGGCCGGTTGCTTTTGATTTACACAGCTCAGACAACAATTTAAATACAGCAAAACAACCTGTTGTCTCCAAAGAAAAATGTTTATCTGTGTTGTTCAAATAGGCTTCAAAAGAGACGTATACTTCTATATCTTTGGCTAATTCCGGACCAATCTCTGCAAAATATTGATTAAACGTCTCAGCAACTTCAGTCGGGTCACTAAGTGTTGCCTCGCCGTGATCGATGGCACGTGGTAACACTGACTTATTATTTTTTCGAGACGTTATTTCGTTGATTAAAAACAAATATTTCGATTTTAGCCACATTTCAATTGGATTCTCTATTCCCTCAGATCTCTCCATGGTTGGGCTATAATGTCTTCACGAAAGTTCTCTCTATTGAAATTCTTAAAATGCCTAATGCAAACTTAATTAACTCCCTTTGATTCGAGAGGTATTGAGAGTTTGCGATAAACATTAACCAAACTATGATCACTAATGTTTAAATGTGCTCCACCACTGCAAACTATATTATCGGGATAGTTGGTAAATATGAGATCTATCAACGTGCGAGTGGTACTGGTGACGCGCGTAAGGTCTTCGATTAATTGCTTAAGAGCGGATGTCAGTAAATATCGAGAATCGTGCGACAGAAGTGAAAAATCATTCCATTTTATTTTACAAAAAGAACACAATTGGTAAACTATTTTCGAAAATCACATTTAAAAGTTCCACTGCTTTTTAAATTTTTGAAAAAAATAGATCAGTACAAAATACCGCTGACGCCTAGTAGTCGCTGGGCGTCACTGGAAATTTGGAAATATTGTGCATTTTGAGCAAGCTCGTGCGCAATAAAGGAAATTCTTTCAGTATTTTTTTATTTCGGTACTGAATTTACCATGCTTTCCCCTATCTTAGGGCAAATAAATAAAAATAAAAATAAATTAAATTCCTATTTTGGGTCTGCGTACGGACCCGTTGAATACACTACCTTCGAGTAGTCGTGTATCCGTTTGTTCAAAATATGGATAATTATCGCTAAATCTGTAATTGTAATCTGTACAGTTTACTCCGGGGATAGTGATTTAATCCCGGGACAAGACAAGGTTTGGCTAAAAGGTACCAGAGGCTCGAAAGTTGCGAGTCGCGAAACGACGAGTCTCCGATGAGGAGACGGATCGCGAAGCGATGTGTCTCCGATCGAGGAGCGAAGCACATCTGGCTATCGACCCCAGGTCCACTCGGTTACGTCGGTCACTGTGGCCTCTGGAACCAGGGTAGGTTAAACGTAAATAAAATTAATATAATGTAATGAATAGGATAAACAAATTAGACAGAGCCACTGGAGAGGGTCTAACTAATCACCCAAGCATCATAGATAAAACTCGGTCCAGTTGTTTGGTTAGCGCTTGTATTTGCTGTATCTTCAATCCTAGCCTCGTCGTAAACGACCAAGTAGTCATTTTAATACATAACTAAACTGGATATATATTATGATAGGCAACTAGTTCCTGTAAAAACTAGTTTTGGTCTGCGTCGGCGGGGAAGATAAACAATGGTATGTAATCAACTAAAGTCGATTGAGGTATGCTAACCGCCGTGGAAAGTGAGTAGCAGCTGACGTTTCGAGCGCTAGCCCTTCGTCAGAGCCTTTTTTTTGCTCTGACGAAGGGCTAGCGCTCGAAACGTCAGCTCCTACTCACTTTCCACGGCGGTTAGCATACCTCAATCGACTTTAGTTGATTACATACCATTGGATATATATTAAACTTTGTTACACGAGTCACTATCGGTGTTTGATAAGCATCGTAGTATTGCTCTGTAGTCGGAAGGCGAAGGTCCAAGACGAAATATTTGCTCCTCTTCATTTTGGTTGAAATTTGTATGTAGAATATCTTTTTGGAATTGGGGTAAGAGAGTGTTACTACTGGCTGACAGAATAATATTTTGAATAATTCATTAAAACCATCACCATGCATACCAATCCCTTCCTCAACTCTCCAATGAAGAAACGCAGAATAAGCATTTGTTTTCTGTTCCACTGTTCAGCGGTACAAAATCTGAACGAAGTTTACCGTCCCAAACAAGACACACTTTAAAGACTGCGTGCCACCTACGGTCAAAACCATCACAGACTGTCTACACAGGTCGAACCCGCAGGCGTATGAGGTCGTGCGAACTTAAAACCTTTCCAAAAAAACACGGGAGTTCAGGATGCGCGCAGCTTCTTGATTGAATATTAGTTTGAGTGCAGGACTACCTAGATAGGTGTAACTCTCTATCACTAAATATTATTACGCTCCCTGCCGAGCGAAAGCCATCGAGTTTACTCACGTGCTCGACACTTTTGCGCAGTGTTCCCTGACAATTGAAAAAGTGAAAAATCTGAAGTAAGTTCAGTTTTTTTTATTGATCAGCTTTATTTCGGATAATATTTATTTCTATTTTATATTAATACACTTTCAACCAAAGTTAATGGAGTAAAAGAACAGACTTAATTTTTAATAATTATAGTTCAGGACACTCTTTATACCTTTGAAGGGCTACAGCAAACCAACTAAAAACTGGATGTTTATCAACAAACCACATGTTCTATATTAATTACCAACTCGTCCAAATATATATATATATATTGGAGTCCACTAGAAAACGGAGGGAGTTTGATTGCTCCACAGTAAAACAAAGAAGACAACTTGGGCTAGCACATTTTCACATGGCAATGACGTGTAGGGTTTCCTTTATTTTTTACATCTTGACAAATACATTTTCAGCGCTACTAATTTCCCATATAGTTTTCACTATTTTCACCTGTTGGCCATCTTGGATTCAAAGCGAGGCAATCCTTTGTTTCTTGCTAGGTTAGCCTCGCTCTGAGGAATACCAGAACGAGTTTAGCATTGCCAAAACAAATATTGCCTCACTTTGAATCCAACATGGCTACTGTGTGAAAAGAGTGAAATACCTATTAATCAATGACCTTTGTGTTACATTTGCAGGTAATTGGATCATGTTTTACTCCGAAAAGGCGATGCATTTGCATCTGGCACTATTAAAGTATTTTCCAGGAGAGCAACGTAATTCTTTCCCCCTGCAGCTGCAATAGCAATGGTTAGGCTCCCACAGCTGTGTCATGTTATCGCAGTCCTGCCAACTCTTTGCGCATGTGCATTCACATGCCGTGTCATTGGTCATGGGTATAACCTGGGGGACATACCTGCCAAAGAGTATGTCGATGACCTGCACATTTACTGTTTCTGTGGACCTCACAGTACATTTCTGTATCGGGTTGCACGATCCAGCGCACCTGTAGAGCTCCACGTAATTGGGATACCAAATTACGTAGGTCTGAGGTGCCATAGGGACCGCAATGACACTCGGGTATGGTGCGCAGAACTTGTTGGTAAATACCGATGAGTCGGTGATCGGGTTTATGTTCACGGAGCGTTGGGTGGCTGATGATGAATAAAATTTCCGATCAACTCTGGTTTCGTATTTTGAAATTGTCGCTGTACGCGATGACTGCAGACTTTGAAGAGCTATGTAAAAAGTTTGTAAATTGTGAACATTTCTCTTGTAATTATGAACTCTGTAAATACTTAACTTTTCATGCGGCAAATTTAGTGATAACAGGAGCCCATTACCAGAAGCGTCCATCTTCCCCATTGGTTCCGTTCCCAGAACAGGCGTAGACGTGGCTTTATTTAGAATTGCATTTCACGCAAAAGAAACAAAGGCCATGTTGTCTTAGCCAATGAGATAGCTATACGTCATTTGTCATTATTATTCATTATTATTATTCTCACTTTTAACGCGGGAATTCGAATTCTAAATGTAGCCACATTTACTTCTGTGCTGGGGGCCCAGCCCATGATATAGGAACGCTCCTGGTAATGGGCTCCTGACGATAATGACTAAATCTATTGATAGAATTTACCCAGGGTGCCAGAGGCGTTTTGAAATAAAAGACGAGGAGGCGAAAGAAATAAGAGGAAAAAGAAGAGACTTCGATTTTAATCAATTAAAAATTCAGAGAATAAAAGCATATTTACAGACATTTTTAGCTTAGAGCTAAACTTACAAATGTTTAAAACTTTTGTAAAATTTATGTAAATGTACAAATTTACAGATTTCATAATTTACGAGAGAAATTTGCACATTTTACAAACGTTTTAAAGTCTGTAAATGGTGGAGTTTTCCAGTGCGCATAGCCTCCTCTTTATATTTTTATTTACAAACTTCACCACAAGTAGCAGGGAAGCCCCATAGAGCGTGGCTCCATACGGGGCCCATTAACAAAAACAAACATAGATGAAAACTACTCAAGCACGTTAAGGCCTGGTTCAGGGGTAAAATTCGAGTATGGTAAGTACACCAAATTTCTCACGATAATAGATATCGCCATTCTTGACTACCTTAAGTGCTTTGTGTGTAGTAAAACGTATTACGTGGTCTGTCACGTGATTTAGAACACAAAATCAGTAAATCAAAAACGCGGCTCTCAGTTTAAAACAGCTGGGATGATGAGTGGATTTGTTTATTTAAGGTTGAAGCCTTTTACCTAAATCAGCTTAGAAAAGATGACTACAATGTTTCGTTAACGAGTAATTAGGCGATAATATGCAAAATAGGTCACGTGAATTTTTGCACCCTTAATATATCTTTATCTTTACATGATAGTCGTGTTTTCTAAGCGTGGCCTGAAACACTGGGGAAGGAGTAATGTTTTAGCAGGGTTATTTTATATTCAATGTTATCGTCGTAGCCGCATTTCACTTAAATGATTTTATATAATTATGACGTCATCGATCACGTTATACGACAACCATCCACTTAGCAAATTTAAGGAAGTGAATATTAGTACTATGGTGTAATTATATTTTGTTTAAACTGTTATTTATGTTAGAAAACATTTTTTAACGTAAATCTATTTTTCGTTAAATGAATTCGAACCAGGCCTTAACATGCTTGAGCTTTAAAAGTACATAAATATGCTAACGACAGAGTATGTTAATTCAACTTGAAAGGGACGACACGAGTGACATTTTACACATATAGTTTTGAATGTTTAAGGAATTTAAACGTCATAAACATGTTCAGTAATAAAAATAATGTTTGAAAAGCTCCTTTTTAACTCTTGCATGCGCGCAAGCGCAGAACGAGTTATTAGGGTTAGTGGATCGGGCTAATTTATTCATCGTTTTATGGGGTGTACTTAGTTTTTTCTGTGTACATCGGGGACTCTCCGTTGGCTGTCCGAATAGTCCGAATAGTTTTCGATTTTCCGAAGATATAATGACGGAGTTTTATGGTACGCGTCCAAATTTGGTCATGCTGGAGAAGATGTATTGACGGTGCCCTTCTAATGCCAGACACTTCAAACCTGGACAGGCATGGTAGTGGGTCCCCACAAATCACTTAGTGGCGATGATGTAATGATGACGTCATCGGTGACATGATTTTAAGTACATGCCCATATCTCTCCGATATCTAACGCCAACCGGCTCAAACCTGGACAGACATAGTAGTGGATCCATCACTTAGTGGTGATTGATCGTAATTTCGGTTCCCATATTAACAAAGATTGTTAGGAATTTGCCGCCTGGGAGTCAGATTGTTTAGATTGTTCCGCAGATCCCGCTATAGCTGCAAAGGGTTTACTCCTAGTAAGTAAGTTTATAAAACCGCTAAGCTTTGGACGTGGTTTGGTTATGACCTGTCTGAATGTAAATAGTTTACTTGCTCATATTGACGAAATTAGAATCTTCATGAGTGTATACGTAAATAAAAAAAAATGATATTTTAGCTTTAAATGAAACTAAAATTGACCAAACCATATGTGACGAGAAAATCCATGTACCGGGCTTTGAAGTCGCAAGAAAAGACCGCAGTGTTAATGGCAGAAACGGCGGTGGTGTCTGCATGTATATCCGGAGCAATATAAATGTCCAAGACCTGAATTCGGATAAACTCGAATGCCGTACTGTTGAAATCGTCAAGCCCCGATCTAAGTCTTTTTGTGTGAGTACTTGGTATAGGCCTACACAGTCTCCCACAGAATTGTTTTCGACTTTCGAGGAGTTAATTGACAAATTCGATGCTCTAAATTTTGAGTTTTATTTACTAGGTGATCTGAACTGTAATTTGGCATTAGATCCACCTGACTATAATTCTTCAAATCTACTTAACATTATTGACATATATGGACTGACTCAGATGGTCACTGAACCAACGAGGATAACGCCTATATCGAAAACTTTAATTGATTTGTGTCTTAAAAACTGTTCGGAGAAAGTTTCAAATTCTGGCGTCGTCCACCTTGGTATCAGTGATCACTCATTAATTTTTATTACGCGCAAAATTGGTTATCCACGCTCCAGTGTCCACAAAACTATTGAAGTGAGACAGCTTAAGAATTTTAATAAGGAGTCTTTTCTCAAGGACCTACAACAAAAGAGCTGGTGTAAAATCTCAGAGCATACAAAACCCTAATGATATGTGGGATTATTGGAAAGAACTCGTAATGAGTACTATTGATAAAGATGCTCCTATAAGAATCAAAAGAACTTCCCAAAAATGTGGATTACTCAGGATTTAACTCGCAAAATAGATAAGGGACTTTTTAAAAAGAAAAGCGGTGTCGTCAAATGACCAAAATGAATGGGAACAATTCAAAAAAGCTAGGAATGTTGTTAATAGTACTATTAAGGAAGCTAAACGTAATTACTTTATAAGTAATCTCGAATGTACAAAAAACGATCCTAAAAAACTTGGAAACTAATTACTAATTATAATGAGCTTTAAAGTCGACAGTGTAAACAATCAAGAATCTCGGAAATCAAAGTAGGTGATTTAACTATTAACTCATCGCCTGATATTGCCGAGTCATTTAACTCGCATTTCACATCTGTTGGCCCTGACTTGGCACGCAAGATAGGTGCATGTGACGTGTATCCTCTTTCTTATATACCATCTTCGAATAAGTCATTCTCTTTAAAAAAAATCGAGGTTCATAATGTCTGTAAACTATTGCATGAAATTAATGGCAGAAAGGCCACTGGTCTAGACAAAATTCCATGCAAACTCATAAAAATAGCTGCAGACATTGTTGCTCCTTCTCTTACAAATATATTTCATCAATCCCTATTGTTGGAAATCTTCCCTTCGGAATGGAAACTAGCTGGAGTATCCCCCCGTACATAAGAAAGGCCCTAAAACGATCTAAATAACTATCGCCCGATATCGGTAATACCAATCGTCGCCACAATCTTTGAAAAATTAGTATATGATCAGTTTTACAAATATCTCAATGACAATAAACTTTTAACTAATCACCAGTCAGGATTCCGATCACTCCATAGTACCTTCTGCTCTACTTGAAGCTAACAACAACTTGTGCATTAACATTGATAAAGGTCTACTAAATGGTGTAATCTTTATCGATTTGAAAAAAAGCATTGGATACCATAGACCATAACATTGTTATGCTAAAATTGGCCAAATATGGAGTTCACCGGAACACCTTGACCTGGTTTGAGTCTTATCTAAGCTGGAGTCAAAAATCAAAAATGCATAGTTAATGGATATCTGTCTAGTGCACATCCCATAACGTGTGGTGTACCTCAAGAATCAATTATTGGTCCTTTACTTTTCCTTATCTATATTAATGATCTACCTAACTGTCTCAATGAAGGTTTCCCTATAATGTATGCAGACGATACGAGCATAAGCTTCAATGCTTTAAGCCAAAACGACCTCCAAATGAAAATCAATGACGAATTGAAAAATGTCAACACTTGGCTCAAGGCAAATAAACTGTCTTAATGTTGCCAAAACTGAATTCATGATCATTTGTTCTCGTCAAAAAAACTGCAAACACAAAATGAATCTCCAATCAACATACATATTGAAGTAAAGGAAATCAATAGGATAGACCACACCAATTCTCTTGGCTTATACATAGACCATACATTATCCTGGACGAAGCATATCAATGAAATCTATAAAAAAATCTCCCCTGGCATTGGTGCTCTAAAAAGAGTTAGGTCATTTATTGATATAAGTACTGCAGAAAAGATATACAAAGCCTTAATAGAGCCTCTCTTTCAATATTGCAGCTTGGGATGGCTTAGCCCTAAAGCTAACCGACAAACTACAGAAACTGCAAAACCGTGCTGCCAGATAGTAACTAAATCGAGTTGATACTAGTTCAGAATGTGTGCTTGATATGCTAGGTTGGGAGAAGCTCTCTCTAAAAAGAATTAAGCAAAATGCTATTACTATGTAGAAGTCCCTTCACTGATCTAACCCCAGGTTATCTCCAGGAAATATTTATCCCACATAAGACTAACTACCAATTACGGGACTCCGAAAATAAGCTCTCTCTTCCAAAACCACGCACCAACTAACTACATGAAACGTTCCTTCAGCTATAGTGGTGCAATCGTTTGGAACAATCTTCCATCTAATCTACGCATGGCTAACTCGCTTTCTACCTTTAAAAAAGGCACCGAAAAGCATTTTTCCAAATCGGACTCCCACACGGCAAATATGTAAAACAGTTTTTATTGCAGTTATAGTGTGTTGTAAATATTATTTATCTTAACTTTGTAACGACTGATATTTGTACCGTGTGTATAAATAAAGTATATGTATGTATGTATGACGCAACGATGACGCAACGATGACGTCCTGGTCACGTGATTTTAAGTAGATGCCCATATCTCCCTCATTTCTAATGCCAGACAGTTCAAACTTGGGCAGGCATGGTATTGGGTCCCCACAAATGACTTAGTGGTGATGACGTAATGATGACGTCATCGGTCACGTGATTTTTAGTATATGACAAAATAGCAAACTGACCTTCCACGAGCTGCTCTTAGGGGCGCTTGTTTTTAAAATAAACTGCCCTAATGACCAGTTGTGTCTCGCAAATATGGTGACGAGTGTTCCATATTCTCGAAGATCTACAATAGAAACTATTCTGAAAAGTTAGTGTTAATTTTTGGGATAATAATAATAATTCCTAACGGTAATCATAGAAATAATACAATCATTAATTAATTAATTAATGTTCGGTATCTAGCACATAGCTAATGGCATAAAAAACGGCCTATCTTATGTAATTTCACTCAACTAGATGAAAGTTTTGCGTACTAATTCGCGCAAATGAAGTTCAGGGGGGGGGGGGGGTAAGCCATTATGACATTTAGTTTTGGCTGTCATTCTGCTGCTTCACGTAGATTTGAACCAAATTCAGAGGGCCATTTCCAGTTTACGATGGGTAACACTTTAGTGAAAATCCCATGTTGCTACGACATTCCTTTCTACCCGTAAAAATCCATCGCCCTTTCACTTGGCCTAGCGGGGCGTGGGTAACCATTTAACTTTAATTTAGTAGTTATTTTCAGGACTTGAAATCTTGGAAACCGATCAATTTTGTCATGAATGATATTCCGAACATGTTTGCTATCACAAATGAAATATATCTTTTCCAGGGGGGTGGAGTAGGGAATATTTGTAATTCATGGTTTCCAGCTGTTAATGTTTGGTATGTTGCACATAGTGAAGGCGAATAAAAAACAGCCTATCTTATTAATATCACTCAACTAGATTTTTTTGTGATGTATTACTTGCGCAAATGAAATTCAGGAGGGGGGGGGGGGGGTTAAGCATTTTGAAATTTTATTTCGTCTGTCATTTTCTCCCTGAACTTTAATGCCAACCAAATTAAGAAGACCTCCTGCAGTTTCCTATGGGTAACATTTTGGTGAAAACCCCATGTCTCTACGATTTTCTTTTCTACCGGTAAAAAATCATCGCCCATTCCGTTTTAGCCGTAAAGCATGCTGGGAAAGTTCCATTTGCTATTTCCCAGTCCAGAACTGGATTAAATAAAGTTACAGCATTAAAATCGTAGTTTGGGTACTAAAATCAAATTTGGGGTAAGATCTGCGAACCTTGCAAAACTGTAAATAACGGTAACCTCCCCATTTAAAAGTGGATTAAAAGGAGTTACAGGTTAAAAATCATAGTTTTCGTTCTAAACACGACGAATACAACATATTGTTTGCAAATTGCGAGCCTTACAAAAATGAGGGGGGAGGGGTGGAAAAGCATATGCATTCCCTGTTAATAGTGGTACCCTCCCCCTTAAGAAGGGGATTGAATAAAGTTGCAGCATCCAAATCATAGTTTTGGTAGTAAACGCGATGAATACAACATATTGTGTGCTAATTTTGTATAAGAAATGAGAGCCTTACGAAAATGAGGGGGGAAGGGTGGAAAAGCATATGCGTTCCCTGTTAATAGTGGTACCCTCCCCCTTAAGAAAGGGATTGAATAAAGTTGCAGCATCAAAATCATAGTTTTGGTTAGGGCTGTCCACAAGTTGCTCGAAATTTCTTAAAACGTTGCTTGAGATTTCTCAAAAAGTTGCTCAACTGTTGCTCAAAAAATCCAGATAGTTGCCTTTTCTTAAGGAAGTCGCTTTTTCGTCATATGAAAATATGCTAAATTTGCCCTATAAGAGTAAGATTTCTAAGCGTTTTCATGCCAGTTTACTGCAACCGGAGTTACTAGCCTTTATTAAAACATTTTCAAGGCACTGAAAAAACCCAAAGTTTATCAATGTGTAAAGCGTTTTATCAGATATCACAGTAAGATACTCTCCTTTGAACTGATTTAATCTATCCCAAGAACTCACATTTGGATCGGCTGTTCCGCGGACATTCCGCTTGTTTTCAGCCTGTTGTCTGCACTTTACGTTCTCTTGATATGCCAGCTTTCTCGGGAATACTGAGCTTTGCTCCAGCTTGTGCTCTTCTGACTCACTGCCAGTGGAGCATGACAGATCGTCAGATTTTTTGAATATTCTTTAAAATAACCGTTGACCCGCCCAGATCGCGTTGACAACTAACCACAGGAAGACGAAACTGTTCCAACAGTAAGTCCTGCATGATCCTTTTATACAGCAAATTTCCAAAGTATCTAAATAGCCATTGTGGAACATGACAGTAAGACCAATTTAAACACTAAAAGCTGCTCCAATTTCTCAGTATGAGTAGAAATTCCTCAGAATGCAAATAGTTACTCGAAATGAAAAAAGTTGCACGAAGTAAAAACAAAGTTGCTCGAAATGGGAAGAGTTGCCAAAATGTTGCCGAGAAACTTGGACAGTCCTAGTTTTGGTACTAAACGCGATGAATACAACATATTGTTTGGAAGTTTTGTGTAAGATCTGCGAAGTTTACAAAAATCGTGGGGTGGAAACCATTGTATGATTATCGTTAGCGGTTTCGACTAATAATAATAATAAATAATAATAAATAATAATAAACAATATTCAAAAACTCATGAATAATTAATGAGCATTTTGTCCAATCAGATGAAGCAAATCAGTCACGTGCATGCTCCTTTATACCTGATAAAATCTCATCATTCTAAAAGGCCCGCGGAGGGATTTGAATTCTGTCCCATAGGGAAACGGGGTTAATGATTGAGACAATGGAATTTCTATTGATGTTTCAGCTTTCTCACTGAATTGCTAATTAGGATGAACGTTTTATATAAAGAATATTAATGAACATGAAATTTTATATAAAGTTTCATCCTAATTAAGAATTCACTGATAAAGACCCAAAGATGGCAAAAAGTACACGGAACATAAGGTACCTAGATAACAAATTTTGCACTAAATTTACTAATATCAGCAGACTACCGAGATACACAGATAATATTTTTAAAATGAAGTTATCCAACTACCATTACTTGTTTACCGAGCCACTGTTTAGTTCCAATTATTAAACCAAACTCAAAGCCGTAAAATTATAAAAACGTGCATTAAACTTACATATTTTGTGCCGGAGTCAAAAATTTAGAGTCTGCCGTCATATCAGTCACATCGCTTTCCAAGTCTTGAACTTTATCGAGGTAAACCACGACACCAAATCCTTCAAGTGCAGATTCTTCTTGCATTGCGAAATTCCGCTTCAAACAATATATTATGGTAATTTCTTCATGTCATTCCCTTGAGATGTTCGTAATTGCAGGCGGTGATTACTCGAATATTTTGCATGGCGTTGTGAATACAAAGGTTCAATGGTTCATTAAGTAACCATTCCCTTGAGATGTGCGTCTTTCTTTCATTGCATTCTTAAAGCGTTTTTGAAGCCGTTTAAAACACTCACAGCACGTGTTTTATCAAGTCTAAAAATTCTCGGGCTTCGCCCTAGAATTTTTAAACTTGATAAAACACTGCTGTTCGTGTTTTAAACAGTACATAATAATAATAATAAAAAGTCTTTATCTAATGAGGGTAGCACTAAATAGCAAAGCTAACAAAGTTGTGGCCCTCAATAACTGACAATACACATATTATATAAAAAGCTAAATTTCAAAACTATAGAAGATAAAAACGAGATCAATTTACAACTTCATTAAAATATTATTATACTATATATATACTTTGAGAGAAAGTGCATAAGCACGGAATAATTGAACAATAGAGATGTAACTAGCTATAATCAGAAATATAAGATAACACTAATACAAGGTCATTAAAGTATAAAATATACAGTACTTTAAAATATTAATGAAATAGAACATGGAAGACTGCCAACTATACAATAAAATGATTTAGAGATTGTTGCTGCCTAAAAACATAACTCCACATAGAACTCTTAAAGGAACTGATAGATTCTTTCTGTCTTAACGATAATGGTAGACTGTTCCAAAGCTGGCATGTTGTAATTAGCGGTAAGGGTCGAAAATAGTCAGATAGGCTAAGGTATAACCAAAAGCACTGTACACTTTTTTAGGCAAAATATCTTTTTATTTCCAAGAAAAATGCAATTAACCGAATAGTCCAGTTTCGTATTCGAAAATTACCGCTGAATGCAATGACAACAGACGCATGTACGTAGGGTTAGCCTCGGCATTCTGAAGTTAAACATTCTTAAATACCAGCGAGAAGGTGCAAAACGTGAAACTACAACAATACAGTGTTGTGAATAGCCCACCTTCTCGCTAGTATTAAGGATTGTTTAACTTCATAATGAGGCTAACCCTGCGTACATGCGTCTGTTGTCATTGCATTCAGCGGTAATTTTTGAATACGAAACTGGATTATTCAGTCGAAATGACTGTTTGAGAAGCAAAATTCTGACACGAGTTCGACGGTCTCGCGTACCAAACCAAAAAAAACAGTCATCTAAGCCGTGGTCACACTTGCGCTACGCAAAGTTCGTTGTTACTATAGAAATAGCGTACTCTGCCCGCGCTAGCATGTGTGACCTTCGAAATGAAGCAAACGTACGCTTTCTGTAACTCGACGCTGCTTAATACAAAACTTCTAATGCGCCGACGTGTTCTAGCAATTCCAGTACAACCACTCTAGAAGCGAGCTATGCAAACAAAATTTGACAGAGCTGTCATAATGCAAATTTCAGTCAGAACTGAACTTCATGCCGCGCTGTTTCGAAATCGAATCGAGTGCGTTTATAATCTACTGTCTTGTTACTAGTATGTTCCCTTTTCCAAATAACCAGCAACAAGAAAGCAACGATCAGCCACTATGGTCTGTTATACACCCTGGTGGATTCCTTTCTGCAGTGCAAGATGCGTCTGGTCGCGGATACGGCGCCAATTTTGGCTTCCAAAATCCTCACCCACCTCCTTCATATTTGCAATACGTTCCTCAAGGCCGCTCGCCAACATTTCAAGGAATCCCGCCTGCCCCATTTCATTGCCCGCCAAAACCGTTAACGCCGGCAAAACAGACAGGAGCATTTGTCTTCTATTTTGAAGACTCCTGATCCTGAAAAATCGAAGACGGCGTCTCATAGAAATTTTCCGTCGCAGTCTTGCTTGATGTCGACGCAGAGTAAAGAAAAGAAGCAAGAAAAGGAACACTGGCTATCGAAGATTTTTCTTTTGACAACAAACCTACTTCTGCTCTCGACTGTTGCCCCTGACACATGAAGTAACAATAATTTAAAATTAACACAAATGTGCTTCACCCCTGTTCACTCAAGCGCGAGGCTAAATAAACACGGCTAATTGCATGCTAGGTACGTATGCCTAGCGCAAGTGTGACCACGGCCCTATTCTTAAAAACGCTCAAATCGTATTCTATGATATCTAAATATCTAGCATTATACCTTTGAAAAATATTGTATTATTCTTTACATGAAAAATAATTTTATTCAGAAGCCATACATTTCACATTGATAAAGTATCTCGTAAATAAAATTAATTTTCACCATGTGCTAAATCTTTGAATGGATCAAGCTTCAGGTTTTTTTTATTTTCGTAAGATTATCCCTCGATTACTGTAACGATTTCTTTGGGCAAATAATTGTGTGCGATGTAGAGCTGTTCAAAGTCTGTTGAAAAACGTACATATTTAAATTTGAGAGGTCAACTGTCTGCCTACGGGTCCAGCGCATTTACGCCTATTGCACGCTTCTTAACAAACAAGAACCCACTAGGCTTTATACATTCATGCAGCCAGACACTCTTTAAGGTGAGCACACACTAGGGGATATTTTGCAGGGACATGTCGCTGCAAAATGCTGCAGTGTGTATTTCATGTGAGTCTTGTCGTAGGGACATTTCACGACATTTGCACCATTTCACGAAATAAAGTGTCGTGGAGACAAAGTTTTGTCCCTGCAACATGATTATTTCGAGAAATGGCACAGTACATACTAGGGGTGTCACTGCAATATGTCCTTGCAGCACGTTCCCACAAAATGTCCCCTAGTGTGTGTCCCACCTTTATAGAGGAAGGGTACTCCCATAAAGAAATTGTTTTCAGTGTCCAATGGAAGCACTATAATTAGAAATGTAAGGGGGGGGGGGGGGGGGGGGGATAGGCCGGACTTTCTAAAGATGCACGTTTTAGGCCCCTTTTTTGTGCAAGGCAGGTTTTTTCCTTGATATTTTGTGTTGCAGGATTTTTTTTTTTTATTTTGGACTACCCTTCTTCAGATGTCTGATGGTGTGTTCCCAATGAGATTGAAGATGAAATACACTTTCATTTTAAATCCTCTTAGTAATAACCAAAGGGAAGAAATATTAGCTGAATTTAGCAGTCATTATTCTTACGTATGAATTACAAAAGGATGCGTGACCATTCACAGATAGGAAGAGTTCCCCCCACCCCCGGGGGGGGGGGGGGGGAGGGGGGGAGGGGGTGAATGTGAACATCGCCTTTTTGAGAGATTACGAACTGAAAATTCGAGCATGCAAGCACATTGATATTATTCTGCGAGCAAATTAATGCAAAGGATAAATTTGACGAGCAATCCTGAATTTGAAGGAACCATATTTACCAGCCCTGTTATAAGACCGCCTGGTTATAAGCCCCCTTGGTTATAAACCCACCCAAAAACCCCTCTGAAATAAATTGGCTACCTGTCACTTTTGGATGACAGCTGTTTGTTAATATGTTCTGTGGAATCCTGCCACAAAGAAACATCTGAGGAATAAGCCAGGAAACTCCATGCTGATGATGCAGGAACTGAAGATTCCACACTAATATGACTAGAAACACCAGTGCAGAATTTCCCAGGGTATTCCTCAGACTTTCTTTTCTGCTAGGTAACTGTTTACTCAGAGAAGCCTCTCACTTGCTTTGTGAAGAACTGAAAATATAAAGTTAAAGTAACTTCTGCAAGTTTCAACTTGAAAGATTGGAAGTTATAGGCATACAGAGCGATAACAGCATTATCTGACAGATTCACAGTCAGTAGGCAGATAGCCTTCTAAGCACACCGTGGGAAACGTTATTTGGCTACAAGAGCACTTCATACTGTGAAAGGTACCAGCAGCTTTCAACTTAGCCGCCTAATTCTGTATGGGATGTTCAAAGTAACCCAGGTCCTCTGGCTAAGACTACTTTCAGGTACCCATGTAAAGAGTGCGGAAAAAGTGTTCGCAGCAACCAAGACGCCATTTTATGTTCCGAATGTAATATTTGGACACCGTGCAAAATGTCTTAATATGACCAAAGCCATATCCCAGTTCTACCTAGACTGGACATGTCTACTATGCTCTCTTCCGACAAGATCAGGAGACTTCTCATTCAATGAGGAATTTGTCACTGACACACAACCCAACCCAACCCAACCCAACCCAACCCAACCCAACCCACACACAACCCAACAGCGACGGATTCGGCGGTCTTACGGCACGACAACAGTGATTATTCGTCTACCTACGGCAAGGATTATCTTACCAAGATTGCCCATGCATGAACTCGATTCTGCCCCCCAAAGATCTCAGAGTTGCACATTTGAACATCTGCGGCCTTCGAAATCAATCAATCAATCAATCTTTATTTAGACACGGTGTGACTCAGGTAATAACATTTAGAGTAAAAGTTAAACAGACAAATATATAATAATTATATTAATTATAGTGATACGATATAAACTACTACTAACATTATGAAACTAATAATATTGGTATACTAAAATATTTCTACTAAAAAACTACTAAATATTGGTATGCTAAAAATACTACTACATAAAATAATTATAATTCTACTCTACAACTATACTAATTCCTGTTTTACATGAGCGCCGTGTGATCTGAAATAAGGTTGATGAGCTAGGAGTTATTCAAAAGGTCTGCCGATTTGATATCCTTGGCATTACAGAAAGTCACTTGAACTCGTCCATATCAGATACCGAGCTCCAAATTGACGGTCTTAAATTCATACGTCTTGACAGGACCAAATATAAAAGTGGTGGATGTGTGCTGGCACTACGCTGAACATCTGAAAGTAATTCACCGGAGAGACTTAACAAAAAATGACCTTGAAGCAATATGGATTCAGGTTAAGTTCCCATCGAGCTCAGCGTTATGTAAGAGTTAAATACCGAGAACGGAGGCAATAAGCCATATACTTGCCGACGTTCGAGGTATTTAAGTGTCTTATTTCATACTTGAGGAGGTTTTGCGCAACATTTTCATTGATGTAGCTCTTTTTAGGTAGATTTTGGGCGAGTACCAAGACGGAGAAAAGGTTCTAAATCATTATAGGGATATTTAGTAAGTTTGGCTGAAGCCAAGGTGAATGAATTCCTTGGAGAAAATAGTAAGCTAGAAACAACAAAATATCGGTGAATTGTATTGAATTGCTCGTTATAAATGCAAGGGATGTATGAGACAAGTTCCCGGGATGTATCTGGGAAATAAGACACTTAAATACCTTAAATGTATCTGAAATAAGACATCCGGCCCTCGGGATGTATATGGCTTATTGCCTCCGTTCGAGGTATTTACATGGAACTCTTACATAGGGATATTTAGAAACTCAGTACATCGGAAGTAAAGCCGTACAGGTCAGTTTTCATCCATAAAAACGCATTTTTACGTCGGAAAACAAACTGTTTTGAACGCCATAAGGTTGAACTTCAAGTGAAAGTCGTCGAGACTCAGTCTAATTTTAGATTGATTTCTATTCGCTCTTCAGTTTACCACGCAATGGGTTCCTGGCGCGTGCGTCAAAGTGGGATTTTATTCATTTTTGCCATATAATAAAAACCTTATTGACCAATCTTGTTCGGTCAAGATGGGGGAATATTGGCCTCGATCGACTTCGTCTCGGTCCATAAACACGCAAAAAATGAACATGGCCAATATCCCCCCATCTTGACCTCATGCTTGGTCAATAACCTCTACATCTATCCTCATCTCCCAGTCCCAAAACCTTACAGTCCGAGAATTGTTCCGACATTATTAATTACTCGGGCTGCCTGTGGGCAGGCCCGAGTCTTAAATCGCAAGTGTTTATTATTTGAGGAATTGGGGAGCCTCTACTTGAAAAAAAAATTCACTACGCTCAGCGTAGGAATCGAATCCAGGAAGCTAAGAGTTATAGAACGACTGACACAATCCTACCCAAACAGTAATCGCTAGACCACGAGTGACGAGATTATTGGCGCATGCTTAACTTTCGTTAGAGCTGTTAAACGAGAATCCTCTCACGAGCGAGGAAGGCTTCGAACAGTTCCCTTTATGTAACTCTGTAATATACACCAGTGACAAGACTGAATTTTTGTGAATGACGGTTATTTAGCTTTTTTTAGAGATAACCAACATGCATTTCAGTTATGAACACAGCAGATAAAGTTACACAGAGGCACACGAATTGACCACGAATACAATTAACATGACTGTAGAAAGAACAGTAGTGAAATATAGTGGCAGCTCTATCAGCAGGATGGACAGGATACAACTTATGATATGGGATAAATATAAACATTGAGACAATCATATTTTAGTACTCGGAGCCTCCAGTACAACAGAACAGACTGTAAATTGTAGACGTGTGCTACATGAATAAGTAGTGTTTACAGTAAAAGGTCAATTTCTTTAATTGACATACAAGAAAAACATATCTAATGTTCATATGATGAAAAACAAAAAAAATATTAAATTACGTAAATGTACTTGGGGAGCATAGAGCAGAAAGTCATCCCCTAGCCCACTCCTAATAAATAATAGGAGTGGAGTACCACCCCTCCCCTGTGACCACGCCTCAGAATGGAATGTAAAGAATGTAGAAAATAAAAATATAGAATGGTGACGCTTATGTGTATACAACCCGAGTTAAGGCTGTTCCCAGCCTCTTGTTATTGTTATTATTCATTGGAGATGCCCCCTTTATGTTTCACGATTCGCTCGCCGGGAAGGCTAGAGCAAAGTCTGTAAGAGTATTCAGGTCCTTATAAAAATGTGTGAGTTCCGTAGTCGACTGCAATTCATCCACGGCGCCCGCAAGACGGGAGCTTTCACTGTCATGGCTTAGAACCTTTGCCAGCTGCATCAGTATAGTATTGTGCCGTGTGCTGTCGCTTCCAACCCACCATGCATTGTCAGAAATCTATGCCACGCGTGCGCACTCGACACAAAATTAGAGCAATAAACAGATGTTGAGATGCTCAACATTTTACTGTAGTTTGTATGGAAGTTTGTGATTGAAGTTAAATTATCAGACGGTATTTTAACAAATCTCAATTAGCTGGTTTGATTCATTTTCTAAGCTATTTTGGTTACTATAAAATTTAAAGTTTAAACGAGTAATTCATACTTCCCAAGCTGTAATAAAAAGAGCTACTAACTGTCACTTATGGCCTCCATGTTTACTGTAATCTCGTTCCTTTTAGTCACTACCGTGGTTCCTCTGATCAACTTTGCAGTATAAAACTCGAGCGGTTATTGATTTGCCCCGATCAATTCTAGTAGTTCAAAGGACGTTTTATCATGTACATATATCCAAATGTGGCTTTACTTATTTGTGAGGATAAATATGAGTAATTCTGAGGTTTTTGTACAGCCGGTAATTGTTTGAACAGCATACTAAATCCCGTAAACACATATGACACATATATATGCTCTCACGATTTGCCAGAGCAGTTCGTCTGTAATTACTCTCTCGACTTGGCTGTAAAAGCCTGGTAACTTGTAGATTCTTAGCAGCTGTATGATTAGTTCTGTAGATTTTCAATATAAGAACTCTTTTTTTGGATTATAAAAATATACGCGAATTTATTTAAAAAATTATGTTAAAAAATAACATAATTGTTTACCTCTAAGAAGTCTCGGTTCTCGCTAAAATGATGATTTACGAAGATATTTCTAGCTGGTTTATTCCATACAGACAACACTTCTGGATTATTTGCCTAAAATCGTAGTCAATTACGAAATGTTTGCCTAAATATGTAGTAAAATTGGCCGCAACAACTGAGAAATCTGAGTACTTCGAGTCTGCCATAGCTTAACTCCGAACACACATAGCTCTAAGGCATGTTTTACGACAGAATACCCTAGTTGGAGAGTCTTTATGTTGGACCGAGAGCCCTTATACATGTCTATTAATATGGGGAAAGTTCAAGAAGATTAATTTGATGGCAGAAACCTTCATTCAGTTTTTACAGTCAAACATAGTCAAGCGTTCCTCCGTATATTTTCCAGCGGACCGTTTGACTCGTTATTACAGACAAATGTACTCAGGGGCATTAAGGCATGGGTCTCAAACGTTTTCAATATGGCCGCCGCAAATAAAGAGGGGGTGGTCTATCTCTTCGTGCTTGTTAGATATAGTCTCTGCACTTTTACAGATTCCATAAAGTCACAACCTTAATACCTTGTTGTGGAAGTTTCCATGGAAACGTGTTATGTGACCTTTGAACTCTAGTTTTAAGGAAAATTGGGAAAAGCCTCCTGGAGGTTGGTAAAAGTTGTTAATATAGTGGATATTTTCATGCAGGTGAATCAAGGTTAGTGCACACGTTCCTGCTCCAATTTGAAAAGTTGGTTATTTTAAGGGGAAGGCAATTTAAGGGAAGTGTGAAATTTGATATCCTCAAGTTTCCATCGAATTACCAAACATTCCAATGATAACCAACTTTTCAAATTGGAGCACCGAAGTGTGCCCTAACCTTGATTCATTAGCATGAAAATATCTACTATATCAACAACTTTTACCGACCTCCAGGAGGCTTTTCCCAATTTTCCTTAAAATTAAAGTTCAAAGGTCACATTACACGTTTCCATGGAAACTGTCACAAAACTGTGTTATGGTTGTGACTTTATCAAATCTGTCAAAGTGTCAAGATTATATCTCACAAGCACAAAGATATAGACCACCCCCTCTTGATTTGCGGCGGCCATATTGGAGACCCATGCCTTAACGCCCCTGAGTATGGAAAACTGAAAACACGATTGCACGCTACCCAGCACAGCTACATCCTTCAAATTTTGATCAGTTAATCTTTTACTTGGTATCTTAAGTTTACAGACCGTGAATATTTCAGAAATTCGATTTTACGGATTTTTTTGGGCATCGGATTCCCCTATATAACCACTTTATTTCGCGCCATGTTTGCACCCCTTTCAAAATGTCGGAATTAACCGCGAACTGGTCTATGGTACCTGGCTTTGTTGTTGGTCTGAACAGAAATTCGGCGTCGGATAGCTATATTTGTAACGTACGAGTTAACAAAATGTACCGTTCGACCGCTGCAACCGGAAATATTTTTGTGTTTGCACATCTCCTAACCCCCAAAACATGGGATCGGTCACCTCTAAGTGTTTTCCCCCACGTGTGGTTAAATAGCAGGCCATCGTCATGGGGGAACGGTCGGAGCATTTCGTTGGTCTTGACCTGCTTAAGATCCCCTTGTCTGTCTGTCCCACTAGAACTGCAGCATCTTGAAGTAAGCCTGGTCTCTCGCACATATGTGTACGGTAACTGGAATGTCACCCTCCGTCTGTAGGTGATTGTCAATGTGATATGCTAAGCGTGACAGTTTGTCAACAAAGATTGGCGTGGCTTGATTGGCAGTTATGCATGCCCCTGCTTGTTCTTCTTTGACTAACTTGACGAGTAAGGTTTTGTGTAAGAACATCCCGGACGTGAGAGTGGTATATGCACCTCACCAGCATTAAAACAGTCCTGGTCCCGTACTAGAAGTGCAGACGAATCGTCCTGGACAAAAGAGGGGTCAGGGTACGGTTCCTGGGTTGGTACCGAACCACTAGTCGCACGAACGTCAAATGGTACCCACTAAACTACACGATTATGTAAAGTTTCCAGCGAGAGTAGAGGGTCAAGCACGGCTTGTGTTTCCCAGGATGGTACAGTGTACAGCTTACGGAGCGGACGCTTCGAGGGAGGCGGAATAAAATCAGATACAAAAGAGGCTGTAAACGCTGTACTAAGCTTATATATATACTTTGTATATAGAAAGTGGTACTTTCTTAAATTCTTTATATCTATATGTATATTTATTATACGACTTGGCGTTTTCGAGTGCAAATACGGGCTAAAACGAGTGCAAATATGAGACGGTATTACACGGGTCGCAAACCGGTTTGCACAGGTTTATTCAACACTTAAAAGGTTTTGTAAGCGCGCGAGCCAATCGAAATGGGGCTGTTTGAGTAACAGCCAATCAGCTTTTAGCGCGCGAAAAAAAAATTCAGTGCGCGCCCGCCCCCGACGTGAGGCTGAGAGATTTCTTCTCTCGAGATTTCTTCTCTCAAGATTTTCTTCAAACAGAGCAGTAAGGTAAGCGAAAACAAACATGTTTTGTTCGTGTTAGCTGTCGTATAATAAACAATTTATTACACGAAGAGTTGTGTAATACGGCTGGGAATTTTTTCTCGCCTTTCAGTGTAATAAGCTCTTCATATATATATATATATATATGCATGAGAAGAATATCAGAAAGTACATATATATACAACTTGCATATATATAAAGAGGAAAAACCGAATTCGCCGCGTATAGTAGACGTCCTTGACTAGACTGTTGTGGGTTTGAACGACATTATACAACCGGTAGCGACAACAGCTATAATGACGACGATGCAGGTTAACACCGCAAGCGAGAGAAAGACTACGACATACATAAAAGACGCATTGGGACTAGTGGTAGGCAACAATCCCGGTACAACTACTAGAGTCGAGCGCAAAGGGCATTAGAATGCCCTGGAAAGGTCACCACTCAAAACAGAAAGAAATATATATATACACAATGTATGCAACGAAGGAGAAGAAAGATATATATGCTAATACCGCAACTACTACTAGTATAGAGGGAAACAAGAAACATCCTTTATAAAGGAAAACACAAGCGGCAACACCTGAAAACATGGTAAACTCGTGGATGTACAGTGTATATTAGTTTGTTATCACCTGGGTTACCTGTGTTAAGGGTGCATATGGTCATCAATGTGTAGATATACCTACTGTGACATTTATGTGTTTCCTACATGAAGTACTAACCTGACCTATTACTGGGTTACCTGTGTCAAGGGATGCATATGGTCATCTATGGTTATCGATGTGTACATATAGCTAATGAGGGCCATCGATGGTATACGATAACCAACATGTGACCTGTTTATTTGTGTGTTTTCTAAATGAAGTACCTACCACGGGCATGTAACTCATTTCTAATGCCAGGCGGCTCAAAGTTTTACAGACATAAAATCACGTTACCGCGATGACGTCAACTAAGTGATTGATGGGGACCCAATACAACGTCTGCCAATAATTAATATTAATATTAAGCGAGTTAGGCATGAAAACGAACAAGGGTTTTACGTCACCAATTTTCTCGTCTATTGTTCGTGCAACAGGCGAGACATCCGTACAGGACGCTGCACCCAATTCCACGCATAATTGTTACCTTAGCTTTATAATAAGAGTTCGCCTTTTCTCCAGAACAATTCTCTGTTCGACTTTCATTGTGCCGATTTTTCAATTCATCTGAAAACTGAAATAAAACAATCTAAATCGTAATTGCCTTATATCTACTATCGTAAAGGATAAATAATTTCACAGCATAGTTCTGGCAAGATTATTTTACAAGCGACAAAAATACTTGAAATAATTTTATTTATGCGACTGTTGTGTTCATGTCATGTCCGGCCATGCAGTTACAAATCCATGCTCCCCTGAAGTTCACAACATGATCCGACTTTCAGAGCCTTCTCGTCATCACACTTGATAATCGCTACAGTTAATGGCGGAATACTGATCCACAAAACTCCAGACAAATTATGACTGGGTATAGGGATGTCTTTGCTTTGTAAGAGTGTCATCTCCAGTGAACGGGAGCTATATCGATGTTGAGGCCAAAAGCTCTGGTCTATACATTGATTGTACTGAATCCCAATACATGTATAGGTTGACTGTAAGAGAATTTACTATCCCATAAGTTCACTATTTTGTGAACTACAAGCCATCAATGTTTCGCCAGCGTGGATATATAAATATAAGCTACCACCAAAAGTTCACTATCCGAACAGCGTACGGTATATATATTCCGATCTAAAACATAACTTCTATAATTTCCAGTGGTTTGAATTAGTTTAGCAAGATCAACAGAGACAACAGAGAAACTTCACATATGTAAAATATATGTCATTTCGGAATGTTTATCTTAGAAAGCGGCATATCTACAGCATGACCAAATGCTTTCGAAAACTTCGACGCGTCTTCCCCTATAAAAGTTTGTTCCTCACAGTCACAGCGACCACAAACGGCCGTCAACTTCGCTTTTTTTCTTGTGTTTCCTGCACACGTCCAACCCGTCCATGCACTCCTTCTGAAACTTGAACACTACTATAGTCACTTAGATCGAGAATTCATCATTCACATTCAAGAACACAAACCTGCTATGCACTCCTTCTGACACGCTTGTGTCTACTGTCTCAACACCGTGAGCAATGAAAATCTCATATCCCGAACATATTCCGAACATAAAAAGGATACGACATTCGGAAAAGGGCACGACAATCGGAAAAGGATACGGTATTCGGAAATGAAAATCCACCTAACCCCAATAAGTCCTTCCTGCACATGTAGGCATCCACGAGTTAAAAAGGGGAAACACCCACTCAGAGGAAAAGAGATAAGCGAATATCTGTTAAATTATATTTATTTCTCTTTGAGATTATTGGGATGCGTTAGCTACGCAGAGCCAACCGAGCATAAATGTCCACTATTGCGTTCCGATGTCGGGGCAATTATGGGGAAGTGCCCGATCTGAAATCCCTGCCAGGTGGTTGGCGCCTGGGATAGGGCCTCTCCTGAGGCCTCGAAATATTAATCCTGGATCCTTCGAAGCCCGAAACTCCCAGGGTCTAGCCTTGACCACGCTTTCAGTCCCGGGTGGACTGTCGCCTAAAACCTGGAACGCTGGGCGGAATCCTGCAGCCCAGAAATGATGGCCTATGGACTGAATCTAGACTTTCCACCTCGGCCCGTGCGGCCAACTAGCTAGAAGGACATTTAGCGGCCAAAACATGATAACCTAACGGTGAGACCACACATTCAGCCCTGGCCCGAACGGTCAATGGATTAAAACTTTGGAACGCTGAACGGATTCAACCGCCAAATAAGATAACCTACCGGTTAAGGCCAACTAACTAAAATTCGAGACGCTGACACCTACAAGCTGAGACCACACATTCAGCCACCACCCGAACGACCCACTAACTAAATTTCATATGCTGAATAAAATTCACTCAGCAACCGAAATTGATACTTACAGGCTGAGACGACACATTCAGCCACGGCCCGAACGGCCAACACGAATAATGATGAAAAGAAGCCTGAAACCACGTGCGTGGCGCACTGGTCAGTAAAAAAACAAATAGTAGTGCCGATGGAAGGAACATTAACTAACAGGTAACTGGTTCTGACTAAGCACATGGTTCTCTATTACGCGGAGAGGAAAACAACGAAAATAATAACTACATTTTTTTACCTGGTTGAACGCCGCCGTTTGTTGAGCTGGAGGGAGTGGCCGTTGAGCTTGTTGGACTTGTGGAGCCTGAACCGCTTGAGGAATGGGTGCTCGAAGGAGAATAGGCCGCTGTTAGGCCATCGTATATACGTACTAGAAAGAAGGGAAAGAAAAACACTTTGTTGAGCTCTCACTTTCGCTTCCGTTCCGCGGGGAGCAGATTGAGCACTAAAGAGGCCCAACCATTTGTTTTTTGGCTTTTTATACCTTTGCATATGATTGCGCTTGATTTCTCCTGAATCCGCTCTTGTGGAAATTCACGCTAATTCGAATAGCCAGTACTATTTCAGGTTCCGAGGAGGTGAAGGTCACCCTTTTTATAATGGCTTTTAATGTTTTTTTTTCGCGCTCAAAGGATTGCGGGTAAAAGTACAAGTCGCCATCTTTTCTTGGAAAACAAAGCAATATTTAGATAAAATTCAACGGATTTTTTTGGGTTTTAACCTCAAATCGCTTGATAGGTTTTGAAGGTATCCCAATTTTGGACTTCTTTAATTTGCTGGTAAGCTAAGGGTTCAAAAATTCGGAGGCTTAGGTTTTTACTTCGAAAGAGAGTCAGACATTCAGAAGATTTTTATTGATATTGGAAAGGGGGTAAGAATTTCGGAAACATTTTCCGAGCTTGGAAAGGCGGTCAGAAATTCGGATATTTCGCGGTGTTTTTTTATTTAGAAGTATTGGGCTTAACTTGCCACCACCGCAGAAACTGGGACTAAACAATTGAGTCCACTTGTCTGTAAAGTTGCGAGTTTATAGCGCTAGAGGCACGGCCGACAGCATTCAAAAATCAGTTTGATGCCGACATCTTAGTTGGTGTATAACTTTCTTGCCATTCAATAGTGGGCATATGCATTTGAAGGTTTATCGGAGGACCTGGTCTATGAAGGTGGTTCACGGACTGGGGTCCTGATGTTTTGCCCTTTCCAGTTTGTTACGCGTTATTCATGTCTATAAAAAAATACCAAAGCTGAGTTAAGTATTCAGTATTCATTACTCGTGTCACTATTACCCTTTGGCAGGAATCTCAGCCATGTGTGCAGTGCAAAATATAGATATTGTTATATGAATATAGGACCGGTCCAGCGTAACGAATAAACGATTCAGAATTGTCTTCAGCCATCATAAATAGTCGAGTGCTGTAGACAGGATGAATGTTGTGCAACAATGACATTTATAAATCCAACTGTAAGCAGATAAGTTACCGTGCTAAACCATACCTGATAGAATAGTAAACCCAACTTTTAGCTTGGACAAATTTATATTGTGTCGGATTATATTTACTCAGTATGGTTTCTGTCGATGTTTTCACACAATAAATGTTTACCTAGGTTAGTAAACTCAACCGTTACCTCAGTAAAAGTCCCATGTGTTAACACGGTATTAAATAGCTCCAGTGTTTGGTAATTCACTAATTTAATTACTGCAACTCAGGCAAAACCGAAAAGATATCCGCCTCTAAGAAGAAGAACTCAAAATCCAACAAGGTCAGCAAAGAAGTGGGAGACTTTGACATCTCCGAGATGATCAAAAGGGATTTTGAAGTATATTTGAAATCTGATACCTTCAAGGAAACTATTAACAACTCCGTGGCAGCGCGTTACAAAGCACGATCGAGGCTACAGTTGAAAGCAAAGTCAAATCAGTAGTCGAAGCGGCAGTGCAATACAATACTTTATTTCACATTTCACAATGATTTTTTTCCAGTTACATTTTCTATATTTAGTTAGAATTGTTTTTATTATATTATTATTATTATTACAAAAATATACTAAATATAGTAACACAGAAGGAAATGCCTGAGTCTAAATAAACCGTGAGGTTATCGAGTTAGATACTAGACTGTTATGTTAAATTTGAAATGTAGCGCACACACATAATTAGTAATCTGAATTTGAATAACAATAGAAAGGGGAAAAAATATCGATGTATATACATACATATGTATACACATACATAGCATGCTAATCATGCTATATCTAACACACTAACTAGTAGTTACGAAGGAGAAAAGTTGAAGATTAAAAAAAAAAGTAGATGGAGGAAATTTGACAAATAAATTAAGTTGATCAAAGAAATTAATTTTGCTTAAAGAACGTACAGTTGTTGTTTAACTTTTTTTGAGAAACTGAGTTTGTTGAGCTGTTTTAATTCATAGGGAAGTTGTTGCCATAAGCCAGTTGCCATGGGGGAAATAGTTTGTTTGCCAGTATTGGTTATATAGTGAGCCTTATAAAAAAAATATTTTGATGCAAATCGGGTATTATATGAATGTATAATATTGGCATAACGAAAATAGTTATCAAAAATTCCTGGTAATTGTTTTTTATGCCATTGATGAATACATTTTAGGGCCTGAAGTTTGTATACATTGTCAACTGTCAAAATATCTAGCAAGTTTAGTAGTGGTAAAGCACTTTCAGTGTTTTTTTTCCATATAGAGTGGCAAAAAAAACAGGATTCTAACAAGATGATTTTGTTTGGTTTGGATTTTTTTCAAGTGGGATTTATAGGCACTGCCCCAGGCAGGGATCGCGTATGAGACGTATGGATAAATGAGGTTATAATAGAGTTGTTTCGTTTGCTGTAGAGAGATATAGTTTATAAAATATGCCAATATTTCTTGATATACGTGAACAGATAAATGAGATTTGTTATTTCCAGGAAACAGTATCATCTATCATCACACCTAAGTATTTTATATGGTCTTTTTTCTCCAGGGAATAACTGGTGCCATCATTCTTATTTAGTTTTGTTAATAGGTGAGTTCAGTTTCTTTTTGGGGGATTTTATGATCATGAAATTTGTTTTCTTAAGGTTTATTGAAAGTTTATTTAAGTCACACCATTCTTTTACTTTGATTAGTTCTTGGTTCATCATGGTTTCCAATTCAGAGCTGTTGTGGGAGGAGGCAAATAAATTTGTATCATCTGCAAATATTCTAAAAGACAGTTTGTTTGAGAAGTTTGAAATATCATTTATATATAATAAATATAACAGGGGGCCTAACGAGCTACCCTGGGGAATTCCACAGACTATTGTCTGTTTAGTTGATTGAAAGTTATCTAGGGATACATACTGGTGTCTATTGGTTAGATAGCTGGTGAACCATTGAAGGGGGATTCCCCTAATTCCATACTTTTTTAGTTTTTCTAATAACATTGAATGGTTTACAGTATCAAAGGCTTTGGCAAAATCTAGAAACACTCCACAAGTGAATAAGTTATTATCTATTGCATTTTTTAAATTGTCTGTGATTTCAGTAATCGCCTGTTCAGTGGATCTGCCTTTTCTAAACCCAAACGGGAATTCGCACAGGATTTCATATTTCTCTATATAACTAATAAGTTGTCTGTGTACAAGTTTTTCGAATAACTGTGTGAACACTAAGTGTGGAGATGGGTTGGTAATTTGTTGGGTGTATAGTTTCTCCACCTTTGTCAACAGGTGTCACTTTTGATATTTTTAATATATCAATGACAATACCCTCCAAGAGAGACTGATTATAAATCAGAGCCAAAGGTTCACTTAATTGATTACTTGCCAACTTTATACACTTTGAGGGAATGCCTATTGTAGACTTGTTTACATTTAGGGCCATTATTAAGTCATGGACTTCATGTATTAAAATTCCTCGGAACATGAAGCTGCTCTGAAAAGTTCTCTTTATGAATTTAGTGGGATTGGGGTTTTCATAGGTAGGTATTTGTGCAGCTAGATTTGGTCCTACATTGATGAAATAGGAGTTTAGTTTATTGCAAATACTAGCTTTATCTATGTAACATTTATTATTATGAATTCGTTTTGAGATAGGAGAGCCCTTATTTGTCCTCCTCTTAATTAGCATACCAATCAGCTTCCATGTCATTTTAATGTTATCTTTGTTTATAGTAAATTGTGTTTCAAAGTACATTTTTTTAGCTGTAGCTTTAATTTTATTCAATTTATTATTGTAAATCTTGTATTCCTTTACTTTCATGGGGTATCTAGTGAGGTAATGGGTCTTAAATAACTTTTGTCTTTTTTTAATTGACACAAGTATACTCTTTGATATCCAGGGTTCTCTAAGTTTTTTTTTTTAGAGTTAGGTACCTTTCTGATAGGTGCATGTTTATCAGTTTTCTCCTGCATTGTGTTTATTTGATTTAATTCCTCAATAAACAAATCATTATTGAAAGAGAAGAAATCTCTATAATATTTTCCCCCTCGAACGAGAGGAAGTCTTGTTGCTATTGTACAAAAACAAGGTAAACGATCGGAGTTGTCAGCAAGGCAGATGCCAGATTGTATGACTTTTTCTGGTGAGTTAGTATAAATGTGATCAATAAGTGTGGCCGAGTGGTTAGTTATTCTAGTGGCTTTAGTGATTATTGGCATAAATCTTAGATTTAGCAGTATATCAAGGTATTCAGAAGTAAATTTATCAGAGCTATAGTTGAAGAAATTTATGTTTATATCACCGGCAATAAAGGCCTCAAATCCTAAACTATTTATATAGTTAAGTTTCAAACTTAGAAGCTCTTGAAAGGTTTCAGGATTACTAGATGGATGCCTGTAAATACATCCAATAATTATATTGTTCTGTTGGTTTCTTGGTATTTCAATAAAGCAAGTTTCCATTTCATCACAGTTAATTTCCAGGTCTTGTCGCCGAATGAAATTAATACTCTCAATAACATATAGCCCCACCCCCCGGCATTTTATGAACCACAAGCCATCGATGTTTCGCCAGCGTGGATATATAAATATGAGCTACCACCAAAAGTTGACTATCAGAATAGCGTACGAGTATATATATTCCGATCTAAAACATAACTTCTATAATTTCCAGTGGTTTGAATTAGTTTAGCAAGATCAACAGAGACAACAGAGAAACTTCACATATGTAAAATATATGTCATTTCGGAATGTTTATCTTAGAAAGCGGCATATCTACAGCATGACCAAATGCTTTCGAAAACTTCGACGCGTCTTCCCCTATAAAAGTTTGTTCCTCACAGTCACAGCGACCACAAACGGCCGTCAACTTCAAGATCGCTTTTTTTCTTGTGTTTCCTGCACACGTCCAACCCGTCCATGCACTCCTTCTGAAACTTGAACACTACTATAGTCACTTAGATCGAGAATTCATCATTCACATTCAAGAACACAAACCTGCTATGCACTCCTTCTGACACGCTTGTGTCTACTGTCTCAACACCGTGAGCAATGAAAATCTCATATCCCGAACATATTCCGAACATAAAAAGGATACGACATTCGGAAAAGGGCACGACAATCGGAAAAGGATACGGTATTCGGAAATGAAAATCCACCTAACCCCAATAAGTCCTTCCTGCACATGTAGGCATCCACGAGTTAAAAAGGGGAAACACCCACTCAGAGGAAAAGAGATAAGCGAATATCTGTTAAATTATATTTATTTCTCTTTGAGATTATTGGGATGCGTTAGCTACGCAGAGACAATCGAGCATAAATGTTCACTATTGCGTTCCGATGTCGGGGCAATTATGGGGAAGTGCCCGATCTGAAATCCCTGCTAGGTGGTTGGCGCCTGGGATAGGGCCTCTCCTGAGGCCTCGAAATATTAATCCTGGATCCTTCGAAGCCCCCAAACTCCCAGGGTCTAGCCTTGACCACGCTTTCAGTCCCGGGTGGACTGCCGCCTAAAACCTGGAACGCTGGGCGGAATCCCGCATCCCAGAAATGATGGCCTATGGACTGAATCTAGACTTTCTACCCCGGCCCGTGCGGCCAACTAGCTAGAAGGACATTTAGCGGCCAAAACATGATAACCTAATGGTGACACCACACATTTAGCCCTGGCCCGAACGGTCAATGAATTAAATGTTTGGAACGCTGAACGGGATTCAACCGCCAAATAAGATAACCTACCGGTTAAGACCCCACTTTCAGCCCTGGTCCGAATGGCCAACTAACTAAAATTCGAGACGCTGACACCTAAAAGCGGAGACCACACATTCAGCCACGACCCGAACGACCCACTAACTAAAATTTCATATGCTGAATAAAATTCACTCAGCAACCGAAATTGATACTTACAGGCTGAGACGACACATTCAGCCACGGCCCGAACGGCCAACACGAATAATGATGAAAAGAAGCCTGAAACCACGTGCGTGGCGGACTGGTCAGTAAAAAAACAAATAGTAGTGCCGATGGAAGGAAAACTAACAGGTAACTGGTTCTGACTAAGCACATGGTTCTCTATTACACGGAGAGGAAAACAACGAAAATAATAACTACAGTTTTTTTACCTGGTAGATCGCCGCCGTTTGCTGAGCTGGAGGGAGTGGCCGTTGAGCTTGTTGGACTTGTGGAGCCTGAACCGCTTGAGGAATGGGTGCTCGAAGGAGAATAGGCCGCTGTTAGGCCATCGTATATACGTACTAGAAAGAAGGGAGAGAAAAACACTTCGTTGAGCTCTCACTTTCGTTTCGGATCCCCGGGGAGCAGATTGAGCACTAAAGAGGCCCAACCATTTGTTTTTTTGGCTTTTTATACCTTTGCATATGATTGCGCTTGATTTCTCCTGAATCCGCTCTTGTGGAAATTCACGCTAATTCGAATAGCCAGTACTATTCCAGGTTGCGAGGAGGTGAAGGTCACCCTTTTTATAATGGCTTTTAATGTTTTTTCGCGCTCAAAGGATTGCGGGTAAAAGTACAAGTCGCCATCGTTTCTTGGAAAACAAAGCAATATTTAGATAAAATGCAATGGATTTTTTTTGGTTTTAACCTCAAATCGCTTGGTAGGTTTTGAAGGTATCCCAATTTTAGACTTCTCTAAGTTGTTGGTAAGCTAAGGGTTCAAAAATTCGGAGGGTTAGGTTTTTACTTCGAAAGAGAGTCAGACATTCAGAAGATTTTTATTGATATTGGAAAGGAGGTAAGAAATTCGGAAACATTTTCCGAGCTTGGAAAGGCGGTCAGAAATTCGGATATTTCGCGGTGTTTTTTTATTTAGAAGTATTGGGCTTAGCTTGCCACCACCGCAGAAACTGGGACTAAACAAGCGAGTCCACTTGTCTGTAAAGTTGTGAGCTTATAGCGCTTAGAGGCACGGCCGACAGCATTCAAAAATCAGTTTGATGCCGACATCTTAGTTCGTGTATAACTTTCTTGTCATTCAGTAGTGGGCATATGCATTTGAAGGTTTATCGGAGGACCTGGTCCATGAAGGTGGTTCACGGACTGGGGTCCTGATGTTTTGCCCTTTCCCGTTTGTTACGCATTATTCATGTCTATATTTGCATTCGAACAGAGTTTAACCAAGGCGCAGGGGCGTAGGAGAAGAGCAATGATAACGTATAATATTCACGGAGGCAGAAAATTCGAATATTTGGTATTGATGAAGAAGAGGAGGAGCACTGCGAAGAGATGGTCGTGGCCGTTAAACTCAACGAAAGGGTCAGTTGATTGGGCCCACCGTGTGGGAAAACGAAAATCCGATGGCAAACCTCGAGCGATCATCGTAAAGCTACAACAATAGTACTACGTCACAAAGGCAACCGTTATGAAATGTAAGTCAAGATTAAGGAGTACAAGCAGTTCTTCGTAAATGAAGACCTAACGGCTTATAATATGCACACTGTTATTTTCAGGGAGTTAATTTAACTATAAAAAGGGAGTTAAAAAAGGTACAGGACAACTCACTTTTGCGTGACAACGCCAGCGTTTTTATGGAGTTGATTTAACTATTGCCAGAGAGTCAGTATGACTCTTCTATTGGAGTATAATTAACTCTTATTTGGGAGTTAAATTAACCCTTAAAATGGAGTTGGTGAAATAGGTGCATGGTTACTCCCTTTTGGAGTTGTTTTAACTCCAGCATTTTAAACTCCTCCAAAGAGTTAGATCAGCTCACTCATAAGGGGTGAAATTAACTCTTGATGTGGAGTAAAACATTTTACATACTATATGCAAAACAAGGAATCTGATGTACATTACATTCATATTTTATTGTTCTTTTAAGATAATTACACTTCAATTTACATAAATGTTTATGTTTTCTACATGAATGACTTCCAGCACTTAGTATGAATAAAACAGCAAGTAGAAACAATAAAACTTAAACATTGGAGTGAAAAAAACTAATAGCATCTTTACACTCATTGTATCCTTACACCATGATCAAGAAGTATTTCAAGTATTATTATATCTGGATCATGCAATCTGCTAAAAAATAGACATAACTTACATTTACGCGCCCAGCATTTATTCGAGACCAAAATGCTTATTGAAAACCCAGTCTTACTTCCCATATAATATTATAGACAGATGAAGAATAGTCTCCTTCGCAGCCAGTCCTAGGGTCATCACACAAGCACTAGCCCCACTAACGGCTGCTTACACCAGCCAGACATTCCATTCCTGATTGTTTGTATAAGCCAATCAAGACCGTTATAACATAACATGAGTTGAACAGCAACGGTTTGCTTATGTCAACACTCATCAGTACAGTGTCAAAACGAACAATTTCTTCTAAACTCTATCTCCTTTCTTGAGAAAAACTAAGAACAGAATATATACAAAACTATTTGATCTGATTTCATATAAAATTTAGCCTCATCAGACAGTTCTGGAACGAGTGGTTTTTTGATTCTGAGAACTGAATTCTGATTGGTCGTGCGGTTGGAATGGTATGTCTGGCTGGTGTAAGCAGCCGTTACTGGGACTAGCATTTGCGTGACAACCCTAATAATGGCTGCGAAGGAGACTACGGAAAGAAGACTGACTAAATTATGTTCCTGGTTTTCAAAGGCCTACAAAAATGAGTGGTAAAGAAAATATGAAAAACAGTGTTCATGTTTAAAAATACTGCATGAGTCCCAAATAAATGGCAGGTTCAAATAAATGCCAGGGTCCAGTTGTTCAAAGGTTGAACAACTTTATCCAATGGATAAATCCTTATCCAGTGGATATTAAGTATTAACCAAAGTAGCTAATTTTATCCACTAGATAACAATTTATTCAGTGGATAAAGTTAACAATGATCCATCCTTTGAACAACTTTGAACATCCTTATGAATAAATGCCAGGGGCTTATATTTGAGAAAATACAACTTACATGTACATGTTCTGCAATACATTTTAGTCATGTAACCTCTTCAGTAATTCAAGTAACTCTGTATTTTCTCAAACAAATACCCAGGCTTTATTTCAAATTTTAGGCATAAAAATAAATAATAATATGATAATATTTTTGTTGTTAAACACGAAGTTCCGGTATAAACAGGTTAGCCCCTCCTCTTTTCGCGCATGGCGAGCTGGAAATTTAAAATTCAGATTGCTGAGCAGCGAAGAAAGCAAGCGATCATATCAGCCTCTCCTTTGAAATGCTAGATTTTTAATGTTTAAAATTAAACAAGCCAAAATATCCCAAGTCATGCAGTGATCAGAGCAATTGTATCAACTTTGAAAACACAAGTGAAATTAATCCTTAAAGGGAATCTTGGCTGAAAAACAATGTTGGCTCTCAAATGATTGTTATACATGCCTACCATACAAGTCTGTTCCTGTGTTTGCCTCCAATAAATTGTACACTAAATGTCATTTATGCACTGATTTTCCTGTCGATAACACTCATTTGAATTTGCTGTATGCTGCCATCTTGGATTTTATGATGTCACAGTGTTGCCCCAATTGTCAGAAAACAATAGTGACAATACTGTGACAGCATGATCCAAGTTGGCAGGGTGCAGGATATTCAAATGAGTTTTATCGACAGGAAGATTGGTGCATAAATGACATCTAAATGTAGTGTACAATTTGTTGGAGACAGACAGCAATGCATTTAGGCATCTACAAACACACACTTAAGAGCAAACATTGTTTTTCAGCCAAGGTTAACTTCAACAATTATTTTACGAGGACCCATGTTATTACTTGTTAAAGGGATACCTGAGTGAAAAACACATTTGGGCTCAAAAGCATCTTTCAGATTTGTTCATAAAATGTATTAAAATTTGATAAAACATTTTCAGAGTTGAAAACGAACCCCTCAAAGTTGGACCTGTGAAGACCTGGGCTCCACCATCTTGTTGACATATAATTCCTATGACGTTTATTACATCACTTCATCCCACCAGAGTCTTGCGATTAACTTGTAGTAACTTTGTTTCTTTGTATAATTTTCACATGCTCGGAATTAGAGTAGATTTTCATCGATATGGCAGAGCAATTTCGTACTAGAACAAAAATATGATGAAGACAATATTGTGCGAAGTTCAGAAGACTGGGAGGACGAAGAAAAGCATGTGGAAGGCGAGAATATCAGACAAACAACAAAAGGTGACTACCGAGCTAGTGCAAAAACTGGTGTTGTGCCACGATGTAAAGATTCGCTGTGTGTGTTTTTGTATGGAACTTGTCAACCTTAAACACAAAAAAAGTAGATTTTGAAAATATTGATATCGGCATATCAATCGAAACTTGTTTCATTTGACCCAGAGAGATAATCAGAGTGTAGCAAGCCACATAATTTTAATTTCGTTTACCTAACTGATATGCTGTAAACAGCACGCGCCAAGTTCCACCACAAACATGCCGGGCTTGATTGCGCCAATGCTTATTTTTGCAAGAAAATTGCTCCGAGTGTCTCGTTCTTGTGTCATTGCCTATATTCTGTTATGTTGGGCTAGTTATGATCGGTTTTTAAAGGGAGGTTTTAACTTTTCATGTGTTTCGTTTCAGTTGCACAAAGCCATGCAGTCACCCCAGTAAAAATATTCTGTGATCACACTGTGATCACGGTTTTGGGTGTGATCACACCTAAAATTGTGATCACATCTGAGTCATGCTGTGATCTGCAATCAAAGTGTGATCACAGGTGTGATCACACAGAGTAAAATGTGATCACAAAAATAACGTGATCACAATAACAACATGTGATCACAATAACAAACTGTGATCATGCACAAGTGCAATATCATTATCATGAGTACATACACTTAATAATTAATTTTCTATTCTTATATAGTTAATTGTTCCAATGTATTTAGCTACATTTCTATTGTTAATTCCCTCTAGATTTTGTCACCATTTGGCTATTTTACAAGAGCCCCTTTGGTGAGCCTGACTACAGCTCTTGGGAAATTGCATTGAATAAATCTGTTCAAATAAAGAAAAGTCGAATGTACATGTAGCGACCAAGAAAGCTAGGCTGCATGCAGTTAAAACAATGTACTCATATCATTAGTAAAATCACATGTAAAAAAATAAGTAGCTTGCCTGATCCCATGAAACAGCTATAAGTTATGTTCAACAATATTTGGAAACTAGAATATAATAACCAGAATAGAATTCAGAATAATCATCGAGTTCACACGTCCATTGGCTGACGAATATGATTCATGCCTCTCCAAAATAGGCCGCTGATGCAAGTTAAGCACATTAAATGTTTGACAACTAATCCATTTAATTACGCATTAATACTTTAGGAATACATTTCTAAAGTGTCCATTTTATCTAGAAGAATTAACTAATAGTAATAAGCTTATAATTACATGTAAGCTTACGACATTTACACGGTTGACTTCTGAAAGCTGGATTCTGGTTGTAGTTTTAAATACGCAACCCACCCAGCCTCAGGTTTTTCTTGCTTTCCCAGACAGAGGAGTAAGTAAACCAGTTCATTAGAGTCTTAGATTCCTCAGAGACATAGCCATCTGGACCATTTTCCAATCCTTAATTCCATTACTATTAGACGAAGACATCCCTACCTTCACCCTACAAACCAATATGGCCGCCATGAATCGATCCCATGATGCACTGCTTTTTATAATGCCGCTGACCTGAATCGTGCGGGCGGTTTCAGAAACCTCGTGGCGCAATCGTTCAAAAAAGCTGTTAGAGGACTTTAGCATAGTGAAGAATAGTCTAGAAAAGGAAAGTCAACGAGCAGCATTATGGTACACGGATAACTACCTCCTAGCGAACTCGGACAAGTTTCAGGCATTGACCATTAACCCTAGGAACGTGGACACGAACGCTCAGAGTTTTGATATACATATAGATGGTCATATTATCAATACTACTAATCATATTAAATTACTAGGGGTATATATCGACGAGATTATCAATTTTAGTAGTCACATTAGCGAGCTGTGCAAGAAGGCTTGTAAGAAAGTAGGAGTGCTTATGCGCCTGCGCAATTTGATCCCATGCACAGCCAAACTAACGCTTTACAAGTCGGCCATTCTTCCGTTTCTTACTTACTGCCATGTAATATGGCAGTTCTGTAAGGCTTCAGATGGTAGAAAAGTAGAGCGTATCCAAGAACGTGCGTTAAGAGCAGTTTATAGAACCAAGACAGACTCTTATGAAACACTCCTTAAGCTAGCTCGGTTGCCATCGTTACATAACAGGAGACTACAGGATACAGCAATCTATATGTACAAAGTAAAAAATCAACTTGTAACTAGTAGCGTAGCAGAAATATTTTGTTTTAAACAAAAGAAATAGTGATTTTAATATACCTAGATATAATACCGTTAATTACGGCAAGCATTCACTACGGTATTTTGGACCAGTGTTATGGTCAAGGTTGAGCAATGACATCAGGAACTCAACAAGCCTTTAAATACGTTTAAGGCTAACATACGTAAGCTAGACATCAAAAGCATGTTGGACAATAACTGTAACTGCTGTGACCTTTGCAGGGCATGAATCAATCAATTATGCAATGCCTGGATTGTTTTAGGAATACCTTATGTATGTTATACAATATAAAGTTTTAGTCTGCATTTATAATTAAGTATATAGATTCTGTTTTCACGGCGGGCACAAAGAACGTCAAAAACGGCATCAATAAACGTGACCAAATAATTGAAATTAGCACCATTTCTTTACTTATAGTTTAAATTTGAAGAAATGTTGGTGACTTGGTAACAAAATGAAACTACATATTTTAGGTGTTTTATGTTTGTATGATGACGTCGTTATGACGTCATAAGCGATGCCTCCTTTTTTGGTGAAATTCCCCCTTCAATAAACGTTACAAACAGACTACTCCATCAAAAGGCCTTCGTTACACACATTCATTTGGTGAAAATTTGAACATTCTACGACGATTACAGCCAAAGTTATAGAGGAATGACTGTTGCTATGACGTCACATTTAGTGACGTCAGGAGTCGTACCTAAATAAGGCTGCCTATTGTGAAAAAATCAAGAAAAGAAACCAATGTGATTTTTGTTTGCCAGACTAGTACATTTCATCATTAAAACTCGAAAATCACTCAAAGGCTTTTTTCTAAGGGCATGTATAAAATAATATGACGTCATAATGACGTTTTCGAAAATATGACTCCCATTTTAAGCCGGTTATGGACAAAAAAAATCAAAATTCTAAAAACATACGATTTTAGCCACCAACGTATTTTATGACTGGACAAAATGCAACCGTATTTAAAACTCTGAAAGATGAATGAAGCGATATTTTCATAAATGCTTTTGTGTTGTTTATTTCCCGCCATATTTTGGCGGGAAAATTAACAAAATTCAAACTTTCATAACTTTTGATTTCCTTAACCAATCGAGATCGGGTTTTCGTTTCCTTCATTCTCATCATGAGGAGATTTTAACAATATACGACTTACGGTTTTTAGAGGTAATGAACAGTTATAAGAAACGTATTACAAATGGGCAAATGACGTCATTGTGACGTCATAATAGTACTAACATAGCTTAAATTATCAGGTTATATTCCTTTTACGATTCTACACCAACCTACCAAAATTCAATCGTCTGCATTGAATTTTTTTATAATATATAACTCATGCCGTTTTTATGGTCGTTTGTGCCCACCGTGTTTATTCATATCTATTTTTAATCTTTTTACTATACACTTCGATATTTTTAGCAAATTGGCCAGGTTAGATAGATAAGTTAGATAGGACAGTGTCCCCAATTAGCTTGTCAAAGCTAAATAACCTAGACACTTAAATAAAGTTTATTATTATTATTATTATTATCTCTTGTAAAATCTGTATAATAGGCCTTCCAAACTTGGCAAAATAATCTTCAAAACACCTGAAAGTTTAGAAAACTACAAAGGTAAGATGTGATAGTAAAATTTTATGGTTTGTAACAAGGAAAAAAGGGAATTTCACGCTAATTTAGGTTAAAATTATCATGCACAGTCATACTACGAGTCGTACTACTCATATCATGCATACCCCATCACTTTTAATGAGCAAATCCGGAATTTTATCAAGTTTTATGTATATAGAATACAATTTAGCGAAGTGATCGATCACAGGAGATCAGGCTTTTTCGGAGTTCTTAAAACTTACACTTAAAGTACACTCTGAGAGTGTCAGTGACTGCCTTTAAAGACAGTCTACACAGAAAGCCATATAAATGAGTAATGTCATGATTTGTGAATGCTATTGAGGAGGAAAGAGGAGGTTCAAATTCTTTGAAATTGCTTGATTACCAGAGAACAAGAAGGTCATCATCTGCTGGCACATCAGGCAACTAAAATTCACTTTAAGGTGAAGAAAATTACAGAGATATTTCACAAATCGCAAATTCCTATACATGCAGTTAATAAATACACTAGCCTTATAATTTTTGACCACACAAATCGATCCTGGGCTAATTAATCCTGTGCTGCTGCGTGAGTAGATTAGCATCCTCCACATGTACATGATACATTTACAATGTACATTGACATCATCAACAATTGAAATTAGGGCATGCTGTAAGTGCTTCGAGAACAAGAGCAATCAATATTGGAAATCATGACAGTACCGTGGTGTCATTCAGTGTATAATTGCAGTTCATAATGACCTGCTGGCTGCCCATGACAATTAATATGCAATCTAATGGACATTTATAACAGCTAGTACAGCCTACAAATGTAAGTTAATTAACAGTTTTCTTACATGATTGTATTTAATCTTTAATGTTTTGCCAGGTAGAGGTCTGTATAAGAGGTTCAAGTGTAGAGCATGGCCAGGACAACCTTTGACATTACATGTATCTGAATATTTCTTAAAAAAATATGATTCAGCGAAATAATAATTGTAATTAATTGTGTTACATTATTTAAATATTTACTGGGCAGGCATATTTACCTCTGCTTATCATTATTTAGTATTACAGTTGGCAATTAAGACATGATTCTGTAACTTACAGAGGTGTTTGCTATATATTTTATATACATGTACGTTGTTAATGAATCATAATTAAACTTTATTGAATTTGCATCAGATCATATGTGTGATCAAAATTATCATGAAGGAATTTAGTGTACACATGTAAGCGTGATCACACTTGTGATCACACTTCCTCGCTTCCTTCACTCCAGACATTTGTGATCACAGTATCACCGTGATCACATGTAAAAGTTTTTACACGTGATCACAACTGTACGTGTGATCACGGTGTGATCACAGCATATTTTCACTGGGGTTCTGTGATCACACCATGATCACACCGTGATCACATGTAAAAGTTTTTACGCACAGTTTACTAAGGATGTGATCACATGTGTGATCACAGCGTGATCACAATATATTTTTACTGGGGCAGTACAGATCGAACCGGATAACTCATAAATTATATAGCTCCAATAATACATAATTTTCGAAAGCAATGCCAATATCGTCATGATCTACCTTAGTCTTGCGTTTAAGGCTGACAAGTTCGGATCAAGTGTAGTTTACGACTCCAATCGAACATTATTTTCCAATTGAGAATCACTAGAAAATCAAACACTTTCGAACGACAAAATCCCCAAATGTTGACAGCTAGGGGATGGCAAGTTCCATACAAAAACACACAGCGAATCTTTACATCATAGCACAACACCAGTGTAGCACTAGCTCGGTAGTCACCTTTTGTTGTTCGTCTGATATTCTCCCTTCCACATGCTTTTCTTCGTCCTCCCAGTCTTCTGAACTTCTCTCACAATATCATATTTTTGTTCTAGTACAAAATTGCTCTGCCATATCGATGAAAATCTACTTTAATTTCCGATCGTGTGAAAATTATACAAGGAAAACAAGTCCCTACAAGTTAATCGCAAGACTCCAGTGGGACCAAGTGACATACGAAACGTCATAGGAATTAATGTCAACAAGATGGCAGTGCCCAGGTCTTTGCAGGGCCAACTTTGAGGGACTCGTTATCAACTCTGATTTAAAAAAAAAAGGAAATTTGGATACATTTTCGGAACAAAATACATCTGAAAGATGCTGTTGAGCCCGAATGTGTTTTTCACTTGGTATCCCTTAAAGAAATGATCTGTGTAAAAAGTATGATAAATGCCATTGTTCTGCAGTATTGAGCCTCCCTCACATGAAATGTGTCCAGTTTGTTTTAGAACACAAGAACACTGGGTGATATTTATGAATATTCTGAAATAGAAGTAGTAGAAAGTCTTAGTTTCATGCCAAATTTATGGACAAGTTCTCTTTCAATTACATGTATTACTAGGAGCAGCCAAAAACAACAGCTACAAAAGTACAGGACAGGCACGATTGACAACATTCCAAACCGCAATGAAAAGACTAGTTTATGTTTTTATAAGTCTTATCTGTGGTCTTCTCCCATGTGTACTCAGCAAACCAGCAATCTTGTTGCTACATGTAAGTGCTTTCCATACTGTACACGTATGCCTACCAGTCCTGATCTATCTTCGCTTTTCTGGCATACACATATGCAACTGTGCAACTGTTAGCAGTGCTTTAGCCACTTAATTTACATTATGTTGATAAATAAAGAATTATAATTTTATTTTCGAGTTGTTTGTGTTGCCACTGGAAGCCCCACTAACAAAGAAAGTGTCTAATGTTAATTTAATTGAGAAATTAAAACAAAAATCCAAATTCTAAAGATTACACTGGTATCTTAGTCATGAAATGACCTGAAGATACACTTTTTTCTAACTAAATAAATAATTACTAGCAAACAACTGATAGACAAATGTAAACAATTATGCAATATTAACCCTCAACATACAGATTACATGTATATACAGTCTGTACATGTAGCTATTATAAATCAGGACTGAACATGAGGCCAAGAATATTTTTAATGATTATACAGGCCAACCGAAGTTCTCAAAGGAGTCCAGCCTACACAAACATTTACCTATTCATCCAAAAAACAGACCATGCGAAAAACTACAGAGGTGCATGTTGACAGATAAAAATAACCTTGAATTTGTAACAGGACCTGGAACAACCATGGGGATGATCTAAGCCAGGATCCGGCTAAATCACTGATCAAATTGGAATTAATAGCCCGTTGGTTTTTATGGAGGGAGGAAAAATGGTGAATCCCCAAAAAAACACTTGGAGCAAAGGCAAAATACCAACAAACTCAACTCACAAATGTTGCCGCAATTGAGAATCAAACCTGGGGCCACAGTGAGGAGCAAAATAACATCCCGAAAATATATGGATTCACCAAGGCCAATGGCTGGTTTACAAATTCAAATTGTTGGCATTAAAGTGGGCCATACAGTATTCAAATAAAAGCTTAGTTTACAAATCGGAGCAATTGCAGAATACCCCCTCCCCCTCCCCACTAAAGTATATTAGGTGAAGACGCCAACATGTCAACGTGTTAGTCCTATATGGTTATCTCTCTAGAGAGATATGTCTGGGTGTTAATGAGTCTCAGTCTCTGCTCAAGGTAGTAGAACGAAGCAACATGTATGATGTCAACGCATCAATGTTGGTGTCAATATCTATGTACTTGAGTGGGGGGGGGGGGATATTATGCAGTCTAGCCTACAAATCCATTTGAAAACATCTTAGAACAACAAGTTCTGATAGAAAGATCATGCTGAATTTTGTTCTAAAATGTTAGATTAATTGCAAGTGATTTTTACTTGATCCTTGAGATACTGATTGTAGTCAAATGTATATTAAGTTTATATGCATGTGGCCATTGTCCCTGACATTGTTATTTTGTCTATTTAGTAGCTTAAAGACCCTTTAGCACGCCCCGTGATGCTTTGCGCGAAACAAGTATTTTCGTGGACCACGAAATTCAGTTCTGTGACCGGCAATGTCTACATGTAAAGAATCTGCTTGCATCGTCGTTGTTACCGCTGATAGTTACTATTATATATGCACATACGATGAATACTCTTCTTAAGAACTTATTTAGGGCATTCTTTTAAATATTGAACCAAATTTGCTGACAGATTTTGTGTGACATCCAACGGCTTAGCAAATTCGAGATGGCGCCAGCGAAGAACAACCGCCGAGAACATTGTCACGGTCTGTCTTACTTCCTAAAACGAAGGTAAGAAGATCATTCGCCGTTAATTCTCCGATCTTCCAGTTAGGGAAACACAAGCAACTGCGCTGAGTTTGGAGAGTCCTATGCATTCTTGCATTTCTGGGTACATTTGTAAATAGCCGGCAGCTTAGCGGATGCCGAGCGGATGACTCTGGCTGTTCAAAGGACTGTCGATTCTCCAACGGTATGATATTTGTGGTTCAGTTTTCTAGTTGCGTGTATATCAGTGGATAAACTCAATGAATACCTTGCCGTTCCTCCGTTGTATCCGTGCTCACTAATTCCGATATTTAGTAGCTTGTAAGTGTTCAAACCGAAGTCAAGTCAACGCAAATACTTTGTAGCGATCGGTCAGTACACACTATTATAATATTCTCCTCAGCGAACAAATAAAGTTATTGCTGCTGTATGTTGTTGCTTGACTTATTCCTCATCTAGATTATTAGTTAGATGTGTATTTGATCAATAATCGAACTGTTTGTGCTCTATAATTTGATATGAAATGCATGTAAGTGTTCGTGCATCAATTTTAAAATCGTAGAACGCGCTGAATAATTAAATAACGTCCAGCATCAAGTTCTCTTCCAAGTTCTACCTTTGTGGATGTTTGATTAATGAATAAGTCTCCGCTTTCAACGCTGAATCGATTTTAGGGCTTTCTTAAACTAGGCATTATTTCCGTTTATATAAAGTTTCATAGAGGTCCATAGAATTTTGACGACGGTTGTTGAGTTAGGCGCTCGTCACAGTCAGTGAACACGAAATCAAAACAAAAACACGGGTTTCGCGCAAAGTATCACGGGGCGTGCTAAAGGGTCTTTAACGAAAGTATGGGCTGGAAATTATCATATGATTAACATATCGGTGCCCGCGAAGACTTCTGGGTAGAGCTGAGACACGAGGTCACTATGATTTTATGTTATTCTTATCATTATTTACTCGCTTGGTGTTATAGAAACGTCCTTGTTAACTGAGAAATATACTCAAACACAACGCAATGTCCTAAGCTTGTAACTAGATGGTTAATTCGAGTCGCCGATGTGTATTTAAGTTGTAATGAGACTTCATGTTTTCACTCCTCTGCTAGTCAAGCAAGGTGAGAGAGCTTTGCAGCAGTTGGACTCTATATCTGCCGTCTCTGGCCACATCTATATACGTTGTTTGCATAGTTAGTTCGTCCACTGTCATTTACTTTTTTTAGCATTATTAAGGGACCGACTGGTCAACATATCTACTTGTAGGTAAATTAGGAATTACTTTAAAACTGATGAAAAAGGCTTACCGTACTATCATCTTCGAACTGTTTTTAGTGTTTCATTTTCCTCCACGGATACCAGCCATAAATAGCCATTCAGGGTCCACACGACGTTTTAATGAGTTCTTAGCTTGGTTCCAAAACTCTTTAAGTAGCTAACCTTCTGTAAATCCATTGAATTTATAGGAAAAGACAACTCAGAAAGTGCTTCGTCGTGGAACCGTTGAAGTTCGTTTTGCCCGCCGAAACCTGATATGCTCACGAGCGTTGCCGCTGACCGATTTGCTTTACTGTAGTTACCAGTCTCTACTTGTGTATCAGGAGGCACGGTTGTACTCGCGGAACGACCTCGGACTTGATCGATCTTCCGGACTATTTTCATAATATTATTTAGTACTATAGTATTATTTTTCATTTATTAATGCATAAGCAATTTACATGCTAACTTGCTCACAAAGTAGATATTATTTAAAGTGCCAATGAAATGAAAAAATGGATCCCGTTCATTTTAATTTATCAAATTCTAGGTTTCTGTTAGTCATTTTGTACAAATAAAAATCAATATGGAGAGCGCGAACATATTTTTTGGTCGTATCGAAGTCAGGCGGAATATCCAAAATCTGTCGACAATTTTTATGTCGTTAAAGATATGGTAATCATATGCACGACGTCACAAGGTGTACTCATTTATATTCGTCCCCATAAATACTACGAAATAAGTGCCTTTTTGGCCAGTTTTCAATTTAAATATGTAATACTTCGAGAAACCTTGAAGATGGCCATATTATTTTATAGAATCCTTACAGTCGGCTTTGTGAATATAAATGAGTATACCTTGTGACGTCACGCATGTGATTAGCATATCTTTAACAGCGTAAAAATTGTCGCAAGATTTTGGCAATTCCACCTGAATTCGATACGAAATATAATCATGCTCGTGCACTCCAAATTGATTTTTAATTGCACAAAATCGCTAAGGGAAATCTATAATTTAATAAAATAAAATAAAAACGGAATCGTTTTTTTTCATTTCATTGGCACTTTAAATAGTTCTCCGCATTTGATAAAATTTCCGGTGTTTAATGTTATACCCACTCGATCGATGCGGTTTCAAAGAAATTTTAGTTAACTCCAAGGAAGAGTTAATTCAACTCCTTCGGATGAGTGATTTTAACTCCTTAAATGTTACCCCAAAGTGGGAGTTATTTCAACTCTATCTCTGAAACCGCAAGAGTTAAAACAACTCCTAACTTTGAGTTAAATTTTAAGCATTGTAATAACTCTTATGGGGGCGTTAAATTGTCTCCAGTAGCGAGTATAGTAAAGTTCAACTCCCATGTTTGTTATTTTAACCCCCTTAGGGGAGTAAAAATAACTCCCTGAAAATAACAGTGCAGGTATTCCATCAATCCAGAAGAAATTATGGCGACCGTGTTTGGTCTACAGAGGGCAATATTGTTTTGGTCGTGGCCGTTAAACTCAACGAAAGGGTCAGTTGATAGGGCCCACCGTGTGGGAAAACGAAAATCCGATGGCAAACCTCGAGCGATCATCGTAAAGCTCCATCAATAGTACTACGTCACAAAGGCAACCGTTATGAAATGTAAGTCAAGATTAAGGAGTACAAGCAGTTCTTCGTAAATGAAGACCTAACGGCTTATAATATGCAGGTATTCCATCAATCCAGAAGAAATTGTGGCGACCGTATTTGGTCTACAGAGGGCAATATTTTTTGTCCGTCCGAATGAAGGTGCTCAGGTGAGCCAGATCAAAAGCTGCCGAGATCTAGAACGCTTCGCAGTTCGAGATGTCCTCGAATAATTTGACTTTAAATATGACTTTAAATATGACTTTAAATATGACTGGACTTTGGACTTTGTCAGTGTGTTAATATCTCACTTAATCTTTCTACATAGGTTGTAATCTATTAACTTCACTTATCGTCCTTATGTTTATATTCGTATTTACCTTGCTACTATATATAATTATTATGGTACAGGTACAACACGAGGCGTGTTTCTATTCCTTATTTTAAATGGAAATTTCTTTAGCTTTATATCTGGCAGCTACTGGGTTATTTAACTGCTACAGAATTTCAATTCATCATTTTATCATTTCTGGGAATAATTTCTGGAAATATTGAACTGAATCGTGGGCCTCGATTATCGTCACTATTGTTGGGGCATTTGAATGCTCGTAGTTAATATGCTCGCCCAGCTATGTCATACATTGCGCATGCGTGGCTACATCAGGTAGTTAATTATGCAGACCGCAAGTGAAATAACAAAACCATAATATCCTTCTCTTTCTGTAGTAGATGAAAAAAATAATTAAACAAGTCTGCTACAGGTGTTCTGATTCTGGAACAGTATAACAAGTCATTACGAATAACAATTATATGGTCTGTTGACTAATTAAATGTTTTCAAATGTGATAAAATAAATGACAGCTTCATGACAAATAGTCAACACTAAGCAATAAATTGTGAGAACTAAAATGTATCTGTGAAGATAGTTCACAAATCCAATCTTTGGGGAGGTTTATGAACTCTTGTAGAACGGCGACAGTGCTGGATTGGTAACACCAATGGGTGATGAGCTGGATTCTTCTGCAGTAGCTGGTTGGGGTTATCCAATACCTGCATCAGAGTTGCTCCGACTCAAACGTTTCACCAGTGGGGTGGTGTGACGAACTCACGCCAATTCGGTGGGCTCCCTAATGTCTTAAAACCGCAAGAAAGCAACCCTTCCCATAATGCACCATACATCTACTTTTTCTTGTTTTTCTTTACTATACAATAACATTATTACTGTTACTAAATAATAAATAAAATTTATAATGATATTGACAAATAACAACTAATGCTAATGAAACTAGTTGAAAGTTCTAATTAATAACGCCTCGATAAGCTACGTTAGGTTAAGTTAATGCTAAGCTATATATCATTAAATGATGTCGCTTAAATATTAAATAACACTACAATTTCTACTGAATTCTATGTACTACTAAATGATAATCTTCCTGTAATATTATTAGATAACCGTTCTAATATTCTTTAGTTATGTGATATTAATACTACGAGCTAGTTTGGTTTTTATTCTTTCTTAATTCTATGTCTTTTGCTTGTTCCACAGTCCGTATAATCCAGCAGTTCCAACTGAACAGTTCCAAACAAAATTGTCCAGCAATTCCAGCAGTTCACACAAGCCAATATTACTCCAGTTAATTTCCAGTCCAACGTTCCTGCTTCGTGGCCGCTGTTGAATCTCCAATACGTTTAGTAGATCCTTTTCTTGAATTTCGGTTGATCCAACTCAAACGTACGATTCAGTTTAATCCAACTTCATTCACGTATACGCACTTCACTTACGTTTACTCGCTTTGCGTTTGTCATTCGTTTCACATTGACTAGGCCATCCCGGCAAATGAATTTTGTCCTGATTAAGGATGGGCTCGCACTAATTAAGCAATATAACACGCTTTCCATGTCTTTGTTCTCTTATATAAACACGCGGGATATGTTGGGAGAACAAAGAAAAACTTGAAAATCACGAGCCGCTAGGCGAGTGATTTTCATGTTTTTCTGCGTTCTCCCAACATATCCCAAGTGTTTATATAAGAAAACAAAGACATGATAAGCGTGTTATATTGCTTTTATAAAATAACGAACAGGAAAAACACGAGAGAAAATCGTACGCACGCACGATCAGAAGATCAATTCTCCTAACCGTAACAGTCGTCAGAAATCGACCGACGGTGAGTTTGCACAGCGCGGGAAATCCCCCGATACAGAACTGAGAGAAACTGAGAGAAACGAAGGAATGCTCTGTGTCCTCTAGCTCTGTGTTAGTGTGTAGCTCTATTTTAAAAAAAAACATCTGCTTCAACAGTCCCCGAAAAGACTAACTCGGAATTCAAGACATGCTTTCACGGAAATTTAAGGCGAAAGGCATTCAAGGAGTGGCACGGTGGGCACAAACGACCATAAAAACGGCATCAGTTCTTTATTTTAAGAAGGATGTAGAATCGCAAAAGGAATATAACCTGATTTTTGAAGCTATGTTACTAGCATCGTGACGTCACAATGACGTCATTTAACCATTTGTAATACGTTTCTTGCAACTGTTCATTATCTCTAAAAACGAAATGTCGTATATTGTTAAAATCTACTCGTGATGAGAATGAAGGAATCGAAAACCCGATGTCGATTGGTTAAGGAAATCAAAAGTTATGAAAGTTTGAATTTTGTCCATTTTCCCGCCAAAATTTGGCGGGAAATAAACAACACAAAAGCTTTTATGAAAACATCGCTTCATTCAATTGGTGGTTTTCATCGTCATGACACGCGATCGCAAAATTGGTTTGCATTCAGTAAAATCAAATAAAACATCTTGGTCCTTGTAGAACTACCAAAAATACACTTATAAACCAAATATAGGAACATTAGCTTATTTCTCAACGGAGCTGTGGGTCAATGAAAGTACGACAATTTTACAGTACTTTGTATGCGGCCGCCATCTTGGTGTCCATCTCTGGGGCACCAACATGGCGGCCATAAAACGAAAATACATATAAAGCTTAATTTCCCATCAAAATCATTGAGTTTCACATCAAAACTCTTTGAATGCAACTTTTAAAGATTTATCGAGTTAAAAAAAGGAAATTGACTCAATTACATGGATTTTTATGCCTTACGGAAAACACGGCTGGGTTGTACTGTCATAAAACTCAACATTTATTTACTCCGGAACAATACACCCTATCGACGTGAAATTTTCTGTGTAGGCTTTTATTATCGATGTCTAGAATATATACAAAGAACAGCTTTGTAGGACTTATAGTTTAAATTTTAGTTTTTTGATGACGTCACATGAAAACCAAGAATTTTTAGAGTTGTAAATATTGTTGCATGACATTTTGACCAATCATAAAACACGTTGGTGGCTAAAATCGTATGTTTTTTGAATTTTGATTTTTTTTGTCCATAACCGGCTTAAAATTGAAGTCATATTTTCGGCAACGTCATACTTTTTTATACATGCCCTTAGAAAAAAATCCTTTGAGTGATTTTCGAGTTTTAGTGATGAAATGCGCTAGTCTGGCACTCAAAACCCACATTATTTTCTTTTCTTGATTTTGTAACAATAGGCAGCCTTATTTTGGTATGACACCTGACGTCACTAAATATGACGTCATAGCAACAGTCATTCCTCTATAACTTTTGCTATTATAGTCGTAGAACGTTCAAATTTGCGCCAAAGGAATGTGTGTCATGAAGGCCCTTTGATGGTGTAGTCTGTTTGTAACATCTACTAAAGGGGGAATTTTACCAAAAAAGGAGGCATCACTTATGACGTCACAACAACGTCATCATACTAACATAAAACACCTAAAATATGTAGTTTCATTTTATTAACAAGTCACCAACATTTCTTCAAATTGAGACTATAAGTAAAGAAATGGTGTTAATTTTAATTATTTGTCCACGCTCACTGATGCCGATTTTGACGTACTTCATGCCCGACGTGGGAGGATTTGAACTGGGTGTTTTTGTCGCTGAACATGATTCCCCTGTTGAACTTTGAAGCAGGTTTTAGTTGAATGAACTTTTATTTTCACCAAACTCAATGGAAAGATCTAGCTGTTGGAACTTTCCTTCCAATGAGATGAGGCTAAGAGTGCAAGGTTAGAGGGAAAAACTCGTTTTGTTCTGTGAAAAATCAACAAAATATCAACTTAACTCACAACTGTCGCACGTGAGTTTGAAAATTCATCATTTGATGTAGTTGTTCATAAAATGGCAAGGAGAAAGCTAAAAACCTTATCTGAATTATCTAAGACCAAACAGGGTGAATGATAACAATTGGCCTTATATGAAGGCTTATTATTTCGTGACTTCGTCGCCGACAAATACGTATATGTCCTTTTAGTTTTTAATAGTTTGGGATTTTTGAAAGAGTGTTGCCTTGCTTTTCCCTCTCGTCTACTCTAGTCTCTAGCTCCATTCCTTGCTGTATTCGTCTATAAGGAGGTTGTTTAAAAACTAGACTTGTTAGTCGTTTGTGTGTTTTAGTTTTACCATCAAAAATATGGGAAACAGTACCAATCGAGATAAAATGTTTGCCTCATAACAATTTTAAAAAACAATATAAGCTCTTCCTCCTTGAAAGCCAGATATAAAATGTTAGCTGCATTTATGATATATGTATATATCAATTATTATTTATAAATACTTACTGTAAATGTCTACATTATTCTGTATTGTAAAATTACCATATATCCAAACCTAGTTTGTACATGTAAGCAGCCTTTATTTTATTTTATTTTATTTTATTTTATTCCTCTTTTCTCATTATAACCAATAGTCATACTTTTTAAAACCCTGTAAAGATACAATCAAGCCTATTCGTTTGTTTATTCCTCCCCTCATTAACTTTCAAAATGGTAGTGGTTAACTCGAAAGCTTTCGCTCCTTTGACCACTACACACTATTATCTAAAGATTGTAATTACTATCTCCTATTTATTTTTATTTTTCTCATGACTTGTTATATTCAACCAATAATTGTAACATAAACAAGTGTGAATAAATTGAACTTGAACTTGAACTTGTACGAAATAAGTTAAACGAAAAGTGGTTTCGACTTTTGTTTGTTGGACCACAAATAAAAATATCTTGGCCGGGATGGTTAGCAAATTTGATAACTTCGTCGGTTGGCTGTATTTTTGTTAAATATATATGTCGGTTTTGCTGATTACAATCATATTATTGAAAGTCAACGTTTGGTGAAAACATTCTTCCTTGTCGTTTGCCATTTTGATCAGTTCATTCACAATCGCGTGCCAGCGAATTTCCATGTCTATGGACTCTCATATAAACACGGCTTTCAGCCAATCAGCGCGCGAGTTTCCTCTGGGTTATTTTATAATGATTCTTAGTGGTGAGTGTCTCTGTGTCTTACGCTTTTCTTCTACGTCTTCAGCGGTCCTTAAACCTTCGCACTCCTCAGCTCCCAAAACTGACTGCTCTCTAAACATTGTTAAACCGCCTATGTTTATACGGCTGAGTTCGTACGTTGTGGCTTTTGTTTCTTCTCTAATTACATTGTTCTCTTTTGTTTTAACCTATTGTCTAAACGGGAAATTTATCGAGCTCATTAAATCACTGTTATTTCTAGGCTAATATTGCCTTCTATTATTCGGAAACCAATTATAACCAAATACCGCATTTCCAAATTGCAAAATTGAGATAAAGATTTAATTAGTCTCTCGAGACTACAAGCTACAAAGAGAGTAAGGCAATTACTGTATACGTCTTTGTTTTAAGAAGCAACTATTATATCACTCTTAATATTCATTACTACGTAGCATAAGCTACAACGTAACAGGTGTAGGTGATGCCGATTACGTCTTACTATGTTACCATTTTCCATGGCAACCAGATAGGACTGGGGTACTTAGTAATGTTCTTAACAATACCTGGCTCCCAGGTGTGGTACTGTGGATTTAAGATACGAACAGAGTCATGTGGGTATACTGTTAGTAGAGAAACATATACTGCTTTCTGTCCATCTTGTCTGAGATGAACAGTGTCATCTGCTATTCCAGTAACGCCTGTAAGGTCAATAAATGTCTCAGCAACATTTTCTCTGAAAGATGTCTTGTGCACATGCACACTAATACAAAGGGAAGTCTATGAAATCGATACCTTCCAAATGGTGTATTGAATGTGGTGTAGTATGAACTTTGCTCATCCACTTTGATATTCCAATGACCACTTCGAGCATCGATGATAGAGAAGTATTTGCCTCCATTGAGCTTTGGCAGTGATGTGGCCGCTTAATGGCCTTTACGAGGTCTTTTGGGTCTAGACACAGTTTGATAGCAATTTTTTTAGTGGTTCACGAACAGCTTCGGGTACACGCCGTGGTGAGTGCACAACAGGTGGAATTGAAGGATCAAGAGTGATGTGATATTCTCCTTCAAAATATCCAATGCCACAGAAACAGTTCTCGTATTTACTGAGAAGCTCTGTTTTTGCTTGGGGCTTTCCTTTCAGCTGGCATTTTGCTGGTTGTGTAAGGCCCTAGAATCTAAACTGAAAGAGACAACCCAAAGTCTACTAAACGAAATTGACCACGTAAGGATTGAACTCTTATCCCGAGACGATGTAAATTTCCCGCCAAAACGACAATCAGTTTCAGTTTCATTTTATTTCGCACTATTTGCAACACAATAATTACATATACAAAGATAAGCAATTGTAAAAAAAGTTACATTAAATTATAAGATTAAATAAATAATAAAGATGTGCGCAGTCAACCACTGCAACATTATTTTAAATATAGAAAGAGATTAAGCTAACGAAAAATCAAATTGTATTTTATGTCTGATATTTTTTAAGGATATTTGTATACTGTTTTTTAAAAACAGAACGAAAGAGGAAGAATGTTTAACAGAAGTGTCAATAGTTTCCCAAATAGTTGAGATATGGGTATACAAGTGCATAATATAATTGCCTTAACATATTGAATTCGACAAAATGTCTAAGTTTACTTATAATTCCTAGATTTTTGGCAATTTTATTATTTATATGTTTTATTTGGTAATTCCAGTTAAGGTGTTCATCTAAATAAATTCCTAAAAATTTTATATTGGACTTTTGTTCAATATTTGAATTTTTTATACTAGCTGTTTTCTTCTTTGCTGATGCTATAACAATACAATTGGTTTTCGTTAAATTAACGGATAGTTTATTAACAGCACAGTAATGTAATAATAGTTCAAACTCTTCATTCATAACCGTTTCTAAATCACTAACATTATCAGCGGAGTAAAAATATTTGTATCGTCTGCAAAAATGTGAAAGGATTTTCAGACTTTTTAGAACAGTTTAGCATATCATTTATATACAACAAAAAAGTAGTGGTCCAAGTGTAGAACGCGAGATACTCCACATGTAATATCGAGCATTTGGGATTCAGTATTGCCAATTTTAACGTATTGCTTTCTATTTTGCAGATACTTATTAAACCAGGACAATTGATTACCTCGAATTCCATATTTGTTTAGTTTAGAAATAATGATCTGGTGATTGACAGTATCAAAGGCCTTAGAAAAATCTAAAAATAGTCCACATGTTAAAAGTTTATTATCAATAGCATTGTTTAAGCTGTCAGTTATTTCAAGAATTGCCTGCTCAGTAGAATAATTTTTCCTAAAGCCGAATTGGTAGTCAAAAAGGATGTTACGTTTTTCCAAAAAAACGCGTAAGCTGGTCATTTTACTAAAGGGAGACAAAGTTGACATAGGTCTGTAATTATTAGGATCAGTTACAACGCCAGTTTTGTAGATGGGAGTAACTCTTGATATTTTGAACATATCAGGTACAATACCTGTTTTAATAGATTCGTTATAAATATAAGTGAAAGGAATTGAAAGCTGTTCGCTAGCTATTATAATCAGTTTATTAGGAATATCTAATGAAGCTTTATTTTCTTTCAGACCAGCAAACAGTTTCTGCACCTCAAGCAGATGAACTGGAGACATTACAAAGCTCGAAACAGGGGGATTATGTATATAACTAATTGGATTGTCGTCTACGTTTTTAATTTCACTTGATTCGCAATATCCAATGAATTTGTAAAAGTCTTGTTGGATATAATTGACCTTTTGATTTCCTTGTAATCAATGTTCCAATTAGTTTCCATGTGGCTTTCAAATTGTCTTTATATCGTTCAATGTTAGTCCTATAGTACTGTTTTTTGCTTTGACTCTTTATTTGATTCAATTTGTTCGCATATGATTTATAGTAATTAACCTTTTGTGTGTAGTACAACTTCTGTTTAGTCTTAATTGATTTTAAAATTCCGTTTGTTATCCATGGTTTGGTCCATTGTTTAATTTTATTACGAGGTGTTATAGGAGCATGTTTGTTTACAATTGTAGTTATAACATTCATTACATTAGTTGATGATTCATTAAGATGAGAACTAGCATTGTATGTAACATTGTTCAAGTTTACTGAATTAATATCATTTAAATAAGCATCTTTGTCAAATTTACTGTAGTCTCTAAAAAGGGCGTTCTTTATTTCGCTTTATTGACATATTAATAATACAAAAAATTGGTACATGGTCCGAAATATCGAAAAGTCCAATCCCGGAAGTAATATTATCAATCGAACTATTGGTGTAAATAGGGTCAATCAGAGTCTTACTATGGTCTGTTAATCTAGTCGGTTTGGTTATTATTGGTAGGAAATTATTAGTATAGAGCATATCTAGATATATTTCCGTTGGCAAGTGATCTGTATATTTAAACAAGTCAATATTAATATCACCTAGTATATACAATTGGTGATTTGCAGTGGTTTAAATGTTTAAGCAACTCATCTAGTTTTTTGGTAAATTGTTCTATGTTTGCTTTAGGGTGTCTATAGACAGAATCAACTATAATATTTGTACCTTGACAAGTATCGATCTCGACCCAGCAGGTTTCAACTTGATGTCAATTCGTATATCAGGCCTAGGAATGGGTTTCAGGTCGCTTGATACATACATGTATATTCCAGCCCCACCGGCAGAAGTTGGCGAATATTATGAAAATAATTATAGCCTAATATTTCAATACTAGCAGGGACCCGCGGAACTTACATGAAATCAACCAATATGATATAGTAACATAGTCTAAGCGGCTGACCGACTCCGGACACAATGCATGCAATGGCGCCAGATTGTGTACTGGAGGTTTTTAGCGTGTTGATGTTTTAAAAGTTGTATTTTGATAAAAAAAGACAATAATATCTTACGAATCTCAGTTAATTTCTCAAACCAATGAGCACAATTATACCTATTGTCGAAAAAGTACCAAAATTGACGGTCACAGGCAGCTCGAGTCATGGATTAGTGTGACGAAACCAAATATGGTCGCCGAAAGAGCATTAATCGAAGCAAGAAAACGGAATAAAAACAATAATCAAAAGCCAAGTTATTTGAATGTTCGAGAATGTCTTGTAGTGAGTTTCTGGTCTGAAGAGCCTACAATAGTTGGGCAAGGAAACAGTTGCTTTTTATATCTAAGAACACAGAAAACTACAGAGTACTCAATATCAGGATATCGATCGAGGGAGCCTGGGTAAGAGCGTTACACACACACACACTTAGCGTATTATTATATACGATTAGAGCATTCAGTCTAGTTTCGGTGAGTGCTACAATATCAGGTTTCTTTGAGAGACTTCTAATGTTGCAGTGGAATAGCAAAAGAGATGTTGAACCTTTATTTACAAGAGTCCTGTTAATTTTATCAGCTTCGTTGGAGTACTTAGCATAATACCCGAGTCAATCTCCTCGAATGTATCAGGGTTAGACATCCATATCCATATCGGAGATCCATATCGGAATCTAATTCACGGTACTAGGTACCGTTAACAGCTGTATTAAATTCGTAATCCGTTAAACTATGGAATGGTAAACATTCTAAATTCCACTTACTTCCCATTGAATATACATGTCCAGTTAATATAAATTTGCATTACAAAGTCTCTACATTTCGGCGCTTTCAGCTCGGCGTGAAATTCTCAGCAAACACGTCAAATTCCTCGACGCTTGTAAATCCAGAGATTGCTGACGAGTCAGATTCACGAAGTAGTATTTTCCCATTCGACTTCCATATATATTTGAAGTGATTCAACCTCTTGAATTCGTTTATCTTCCTAAATAAACGTTTGCGACAGGCTGTCAGTGACTCGTTTATGTGAATTTTCTCAGCGGTCATAATGCTCTTGTCAAATTCTTGAGTGATTAACGGCAGATCTTTGGTTGATTTCCCCGCCAATCTATCCCTTCTCCGATAAAATTCCTCTCTCATGTCCCTGTGAACAAATTTAACTATGATTCTGTCCTTCACTTTCTTGGTGGGAGGTAATCGATGAGAAACAGAAATATAGTGTACAGTCAAACCATTAATTCCCATTAGTCCACCGAGTTCAACGGTCAGCTGCTTTGGGTCGTCTGTCGGCAATACCGGAACACCAGTAATTTCGATGCAATCTCTCCGCGAGTATTGTCGTATCTCATCCAGTGTGGCGTTGCAGTCTTTCATAGCGACCTCTAACTCTTCGGTTGTCTTTCTCTGTATCTTCATAGCTTGTTCGATTTCGGTCGTTTGGTTCTTGGTGCTTTGTAAAACCTTCAGAACGTTGTCGTATTTGTCAGCCAGAAATGATTGGCTTCTTTAAATCTCCTCGCAATTCAATCTAACTGCCTTAAAGACCCACGACGGACCATTACGCTTTGCGCGCTTAGACGCTGGCCGCCATCTTTTGTCGTTGTTAAAAAATGCACAATTTTCAATCGCTCTATGGAATCCATTTCCATCGGCCGTTTTTCCAATCTGACTTTCAGTACATTTATTTTCGCATGTTGCCAAATTGTAAGGCATCATTTCTGTAGCATTTTAAAGGCATTTAGGCCACAATGTGATAGTCTGAAGCATTCACTGACGGGATATGTCAGAAATATGTAAAGCGCCATGTGACTGTGGTGATATGGCGCTATATAAATATGGCCTATTATAATGTAGGTGAAATTTTTGTTACAAAGAATGTGATGTATGTTTATGAAGAGGGCATCATGGCGGACCGTCGATAGGAAGACTACGTTAGCTTGGCTCTGTTCGGCAAATAAGACTCTGTTCTTCTGTATTTTACCATCGGAACGGGAGGAAGCCACATCTGGGTTTTTCAGGGAAAAGTATCATTGCATTTTGCGTTGTGCTGTGCCACTGTAATCAACGGTAAGCAGTCTTCAGTGATCTTATAAACTGATCGAGTGATTCGCCACTGGCACTATCCTAACACGTTGCAAGTCAATGCTGGAGAAGTGCAGTGGATTTTCTAAGCGTATTTTTGACGAGCCGATGGGCATGATTGGGAGTTTGTCTGTGAATTACATGTATGTGAACCGTCGCCTTCGGCGGACTGAACTGAAGCAACAACAACAAACAGTATACTATACGTTCATTACAACAAATATTTACCAGAGACGTTTCTAAATTCACAATTAATTATTATAGCTGAAACATGAATTAATTTTATAATAAAAATATTGTAGGTGAGAAAGCCAAGAATCATTCCACCTCCCTGCAAGAATATAGTCCAAACATTTTGAGACATGCATTTCAGTGACTGTTGGAAATGACAATATTAGAAACTTCACATTATAGCGAAGTATTTATATAAAAATATTGATTCTAACTATGGAGTGGCAAAGAAATTGGAACAATTTGAGTGTTTATAAGGCTTATACTAGCATGTTTTTATAAACAAGGCACTACAAATTTTGACCTATAAGGATGTATATTTTAGAAAAAAATAGTTGTGGTTTAATGAGCATTAAGTATAGCCTGCGTCGCATCCAAACTGAACCCTGGTTAAGTCCAGGGTTCAGTTCGTATGCGACGCAGGCTAGATTGAGTAGTGCATTTCTAACCATTACTAGTGCAGCATGACATGTTTTACCAAAAGAACCAGAATCCTCAGGACTATATCATTGCTTCAAATAAGGGCTCTGCTCTATAGTTTTCAAGTTTTAGGAAAAAGAGATAAAATACTTTAGTGAGATTAAAATAATATGACATGTTGACGTTATCCATAAAACTTCAGTCATATTAATTTTATCCTTTCCTCTTCATTTCTGGCCTTGTAGTCATATAATACATGACCCAGGAAGGGATGCACAGGAAGAATGGTATATGCAGTTTGTTTTGGTATTTCAGTAGTTATAATCAGAAAATAAATTGGAGAACAGTATTTATAACAATGATAATTAAGATAACTAAACATGGCAATTCAGTAAGGTTTTGGTAAAAGTGCTGAAATCAAAAATGTACCTAAAGTTTCATACACCCTACTTACTGCCACCAATTCAACATATATGTTATGAAGGTAACTCCAATTTTCTGGGCACAATATCTTAGATACTATAAGTGACAATTTGAATTGGCAGTAGGTATCTATTTTGATGATTAAATCTCTTCAGATATATAATAATCAGTCCAAAATGCACGCTCTGAGGTCGATAGCCATGTTTCATTAAAGTACAGATCGATGCACAGATGATGTCATGAGTGCACGCAACCAATTTCTCAATTCGTTTTGATTGGATTTTTCATAGGGTTTAGTCTTTGATTATTAAATAAAACAAATAGATTCCATTCTAGCTGCCATCCGTCTGGCCTCTTATAGATGCACAGATGACGGCAAAACACAAAGAGAACATCAATTACGCCACTCGACTGTCTCGTGGCGCACTTTGTTCTCTTCACGTTGTGACGTCATCTGTGCATCTATAAGAGGACAGACGCGAGGCAGAATGGAATATATTTGTTAATTATTAGAAAACTTGAAATAATCACAATATTTGGAACTTTACTTAACTCACATTATTTTTCACAGGTTTTCTACACAATTCTTGGGATTCACAGGTTTTTTCACAGGTCCTTCTCGAAATTATTTTGCACAATTTTGATAAAAACAAATTCGCAGTTTTTTCACAGGTTCTGCAATAATTGATATACTACAAAAATGATTCACAGGTTTTCAAAATTCAAAGGTTTTTTCACAGGTTTCCAAATTCACAGGTTTTTTCACAGGTTCTCAAATTTGAGGACAAGAGTGGAAAATGTGCAGAATTGGGCTGTTGCAGAATTCACAGGTTTTTCACAGGTTGTTTTTGACTCACAGGTATTTTCACAGGTATTTCACAGGTTTTTATCCAGTAGTGCTAATTTGTCCAGAAACCCATTAGCTTCTGTGCTGTAAGGGGATACCCGTATACCATAATTTTATCTTTCAAACACACGGGTATGCATGGCATTGGACTTTCAGCCATCCGATCAGCCTTGCAGTCTTCATAATACAAGTCCACCTTCAAACTGTCCCAATCTATACAAAATAATCTTAGTAAAAAATATGTAGGAGGTGATGCGGTCCACTCGATCTCGGACCCAAAAATAGATTTCGTTTATCTATCCTTACTACAAAAATGTAGTTAGATTGATTGAAAAGTTTATTTTACTCCCATTTTGAGGGGTTGAATGGTTAGTCCTGCTAACAGGCCAAAAAGTGCTTATAAATTATGGAAACATGCTAATGTAACTCCTGTCCACAAGGATGGTGATCGGGAACCAGCTGAGAATTAGAGGCATTTCACTTTTGACTATCCCTGGTAAATGCCTGGAGAGAATAGTGTACCAAGCAGTGTATGGGCAGGTGATACAGTTTATACACAGCTCTCATCATAGATTTCTGAAGGGAAGATCCTGTACAACACAGCTGCTTCTGGTACATCATGACTGGACTAAGATTCTTGATAACAGAGGCCAAGTTGATGTAGTCTTCCTCGATTTCTCTAAGGCGTTTGACCTAGTGAACCATAGTATCCTTCTATCTAAGCTACATAAGTATGGAATTCGTGGTAGCCTCCTAAATTGGTGTAAGGACTATCTGACCAATCGACAACATAGAGTGGTCGTACATGGTGAGGTTTCTGACTGGTTATCAATTACCTCTGGAGTTCCTCAAGGTTCCTTATTAGGGCCTTTGTTCTTCATTGTTTACATAAATGATCTACCCGGAATAATCAGTAAGGATAGTAATATTGCTTTGTATGCTGACGATAGTAAGATGTATAAAATAATTAACACACCAAATGATCAATTAGCATTTCAGAGAGACCTGGATAAGATCTCTATTTGGTGTGATGTGAACAGAATGAGAATCAATACAAAGAAGTGTAAGATCATGAGAATTACTAGAAAAAATAACCCTATCATTAGTGATTATCATATAAATGAGTAAACAGTACATTAAGGATTTAGGTGTAATTACTACCTCTGATCTATCATGGAATACACATATAGATTCCATAACAGCAAAGGCCAATAAAGTGCTAGAAACGTTTGATTAAAAAGTGTACTTCTATTGATGAAAAAGTGTTTGTTCTAAATGCCCCACAGTAACGTCCATGCCTTTATCCCCTCCCCCCTAAACGTCCGTTGTGCGTTAAGCGGGGCATTTCGAATATGTCGACGGCCCCTTACCGTTGATGTGAGATTTGGACATTTAAATGCTCAAAATAGGACGAAAATTTAATTTTAATCGACCCCATTCAAAGAGTAACTCGATCAGCCCAAAATTATAGCTTTTCAAAAATGCAGAATTCTCACTTGTGGCACCTAGGCCAGACCTAGATATCCATTCTAGGCATAGATTAATAACTATTTTGTAGAATTATGCAATAAAACCTGCGGCACAATGCGATTTCGAGGAGTAGGTTTCAAGTTAATTTAGCCGTTAATTTATTCATGTCGCTAACTTCTCTGGCGTGACACAACTCCCATTTCAGACTTATGACTATTTAACTGGTCCTTTATTGACTCAGCTAAAACTATTTCGGTTTATAAAAAGGTTATCCGTTAATACTGGAACAATTATAACCCATAGAGTGCGTTGTGTGTTTCGGTTCCATCAACATAATAATTCAGGTCCTTCACTCGGACTTAGTCGCGGTGGTGTTGTGTGACTCTCCACTGACTTTGGTCTTCTGTCGAGTCCCTAGTTTCGAACACGTTAAATACATTTTTCTTGTGGTCCTTAAATTGTTGGAGGAAGGAATTCGGTTAATCAGGTATTAAACTCAAACCAGTTGATCGAAATCCAGAGGAAAACTCATGAAAAGCGCATGTAGGTGCGATATCTGCAGAATATCGGATATTTATCAGATATTTGTCATTCGTCTAATATCACCTCAATATCATCTATTATCCTATAAATATTATATTTCAGCCAATCAGAGCTCAGCTTTACTATGAAATACAGGGCGGTATTTCATTGTTTTTCTATGAAATACAGAGCGGTATTTCATGGCTAGGTCAAGGCCAATCAAAATGCAGGAAATTTCGCGCCATTTATTTATCAGCCAATAAGAATTCACCATTTTGAATACATAAATAGTCTGCAGACGTGCGCGGTCGCCACTCGAAATTTGTGTTTTCCGGCAAGAAAATTCGCAGTCTATCGTTCGGTAGGTCTTTGTTTTCGTGATAAATCTTTTTGTAAATTTGTAAATTTGATAATATGGTTATTTCATGGTTTTCTATGGAATACTGGCGAAAATGTAACTCGAAATTCATATTATTTTCGGTATACAACTCGCCTAAAGGCTCGTTGTATACTAAATAATACAAATTTCTCGTGAAATATTCGCCCGTATTCCATAGAAAACCATGAAATAACCAGTATCTGATATTTTTCATGAAATATTTTAGAAAGAAATATCCGATATTTATAGTGGAAGTGAAGAATATTGATATGTAAGATACTATCACATATTTATATTTTAGATCTAATATCATATTAATATCCTGTATTATCTCATATTTTTCATAAAATATCTTAGAAAGAGAGACCTTTATCTTATAATTTGAAAACAGTCGATAATATCGAATATCAACCTCCTTCACAGAGGAGAGAGATCGACGGCGTTTATCTAATAAATGTATAATTAGAAAACAGTCGATAATATCGAATATCAACCTCCTTCACAGAGGAGAGACATCGACGTTTATCTAATAGATGTCTAATTAGAAAATACTCGATAATTAACAATTATAACTGAAGTGGAGGTGAATAGTGGTGGATATTTACCGAACCGCTTCGGCGAGGTAAATATCCACCACTACTCACCGACACTACTTCATACTTCATACTTTATTCATCTTTCCTTAAAAAGGCTTTTCAAAGACAAAATACAAATACAATACAACTACAGTGTACATGATAATTTGAATTACATCTATTAATTTAACCTATTTTGAGTTTGATATAATTTGCTCTTCAGCTTTCGCTTGAAACTTAAAACGTCTTTACTTAATTTCAGTTCATTATCTAGTGAGTTCCATATTTTTACTGTTCTGTAATAAAAACTTCTCTGACCACTCGCAGATTTGAATAAGGGGATTTGTAATAATTGCGAGTTTCGAGTTTCACGACCACTAATATTGAAGCGCTTCGTGAATTTAGATATTAAATAACCTGGTGCGGAATCAGTCATGCATTTGAATGCCAGAGTGGCACTTCTAAAATACACTAGCTTATCTACTGGGAGCCAATTTAGCTCTTTTAGTATAGGTGTAATATGGTTATACTTTTTGGCCCCGCTAACAATACGACAGGCATAGTTTTGACATGATTGTAGCTTACGTATGTTTCTATTAGATGCATTTGCCCATACATTCGAGCAGTAAAGCAACTTACTAAATACTAATGTATTAATAACAGTAATTAGAGTGTTCTTATTAAACGCGTGTTTAACACGGTTTATTTGTGCTAGTCGAGAAAAGCATGAAGAAACGGTCTTAGTAATGTGTTCATCGTAGGTTAAGTTCGTGTCTAAGATCACGGCCAAGTCTTTGGCACTGGATACTGGTAAAATATTCTAGTTCAGCTAATATCTTCTGTTTATTACCAAATACTAAGAGTTTAGTTTTATCTGGGTGAATAATTGAGGTGAATAATTGTTTTAGTATATACCACACTGCAGGTGAATAGCCAGCACCAAATAGCTACTTTATTTTCTGTCAAATGAAAAAAAACTCGCGCGAGGTGATCGCTGCTTCGCTCGGAGGTGAATATGAAATCTTATTACATGGCAGCTCCGTGAGCGGGCAAGATGACTCTGAATGCTGCAATCTGATTGGTTGCTCAGCGGGCAAGATTTTTCCATCTTGCCCGCTCAGGATTTTACAAAACCGCTCACAATTCTTCGTAAACAAATAGCGATAGAACCCATACATTTTGAAAGAAACTAAACAATTTGTGACATGAAGGCAAATACTAATTTAAAAATCGTTCTGCTTTTTCGTTTACAGCTAAAATTCACCTTTTTAGAGGGATTGAATGCAGTTTTTTCTGGCTCTCGCAAGTTCGATGAAAACAACTGCAGCAAAAGCGACTGAATTGAACGAAGCTGGACTTACGGAGATAAAAAACTATAGCGAAGCTGAAATGGCCGTGACTTCAAAAACACAAAGAAAAGTTCGGCTACTACAATCGTGGTACAAATAAATAAAATTATTACGGAAACGAGTAAGCTTAGCACACAGTTTCATCAAAGAAAGCAGGTTTTATATTGTATGAGCTAAGAAATTCAGCATTTACATTTGGTAAATGGCTTACAAATTAAGAGTATTTACTAGATTAATACTTACAAGTTTGTTTGTATTCTTCTACAGCTCTATTTATCAAGTTTTGCAGTGTGCTTATCTGAGTTATCGCCACTCGAGTGATTTCAACGCCGGTTTTCAACTTTCAAATCTTCCACAAATATGCACATTTTTGTTTCTAGTTAATACATTCGGCCTTCCTGATGAAGTTTACCACGCAATGGGTTCCTGGCGCGTGTGTCAAAGTGTGATTTTATTCATTTGTGCCATATAATAAAAACCTTATTGACCAAGCTTGTTCGGTCAACATGGGGGGATATTGGCCTCGTTCATTTTTTGCGTTTTTATGGACCTCGACTCCGTCTCGGTCCATACAAACGCAAAACATGAACTCGACCAATATCCCCCCATCTTGACCGAACAAGCTTGGTCAATAACCTCTACATATTCACTGTTTGAGTAGCCAATCAGAGCGCGGGAAAAGTGATATTCACTGGTGTGGTATATAGAGATTATTACATGTTAGAGCGGATTTCAATTGAGTGTCGGAAGTGTTTTGGTTGTGTGTTTACTAAGCTCTCCTATTGGCTGAGAAAGTAAACCAACCAATCAGAATCCAAAGTAAAACCAAACGCAAATTGGTTTTGGTTTTGCTTTGGTTTGTCATTGGCTCACAGGGAAACCATTTATGAGTTACTTGTGATTACTCGCTCCTGTGATTGGCTGGCTGTGGGTAATTTGCGTTTGGTTTTACTACACTCAACTGAAAACCGCTCTAAGAGCTTGATATCGCTTTTATTCACGAGGTTTTCGTATCATATCGCGAACGAGCGAGTCCTCGCTCGCGGACTCGCTCGTTCGCGATATGATACGAAAACCTCGCGAATAAAAACGATACCAGGCTCTTAACATGTCATAATTTGTTTATTATACATTTAAAGTGAATACAATAACACAAAATTAAGCATAACAAAATTTATTTCTAAAAGCAATAGTACAGCGAAGTGATATATCGTATCACTTCACTGATATGGTTTTTATTCACGGCTTTATCACACGGATATCAACCCCAAATGTGTACTAAATACTAATATCGAATATCAACCTCCTTTATAGAGGAGAGATACCTTTATCTAATATATATGTTGTAGTTAAAATATATACATTGGTTTAAATATATTTAAACCAGTTAATGTTTTTGGAAAACTTTAAAACTGGTTAATTTTGTTTCTAAAATTTTAAAACTGGTTTAATTTTTTCAAAAAGATTAAACTGGTTCATAAACTTCGACTAGTTATCTTTTCAAGATTGTGAAAAGGAACTTACTAAGGTTAGGTTTATTTAAATAGACAATATTCGTATTCTCACGGACGAGCTGGAACGAGTACTCAATGGAGGCTCATGCGGGGGAATTTGCTATAAGCTATTTAGCATTAGAAAAGAATCCCCCGCATGAGCCTCCACTGAGTACTCGTTCCAGCTCGTCCGTGAGAATACGAATATTGCCTATTGTGGGTTTGGATTACAAATGTAGTTCACAGGACCATTGAAGAAGCATAATTTTTCGGCGAGACTGCAGAATACCCTACCACGTAATCTACCTTACAGGTTGACAGTCAACGTACGCGTTCACGCGTTGTCACGGTGAAACATGTACATGAATCGAGTTGGTGTGACGGTCAACGCGTCAACGAATAAAATACTCTGTCTCGCTGAATATCTTTGTAATACAATCAACCGCAGTCTACTCGTTGATGCAATGACTCGTTGACATGAATAAAGTGTACTCTATATATTACTACCTTAGTTTTACAATCAAGATGCTTGAAAAATCTCCTGCAAAGTCATGCTTGCTTCACCCCGTTCCTGCACACATTATGAAGAAAGATCTTGATTTTCTCGTTCCTCAAGTTACTAAAATATTCAATGCATCTATGCCTGAGGGCGTATTCCCTTAGCTTCGTCTCAGAAAACTGGCATCATACACCCATCCCCGAAAAAGTCCAACCTTGACATGGAGGAATTTCCAAGTTACCGTCCGTAGCATTGCTGTCCCCGTACTGTGAAATAGTCTATATGCTGACTGGAATTTAGCAAGCAGACCATTCCCTAAGAGGTAGTTCATCGTCTGTGTAGAGGCAACCCGTTCCAGTAAGTTAGACAGAAAGGTTATATTTGTGATCGCGTATGCGTGATGAACGTCATTCTCCGCGCCATCGATTCTCGGCGTGAGGTGGTCTTAGTTTTTCTTGACTTATACTCCGCATTTGACACTTCAGCATCGTTATGAGATAAAAGGCACAGTGCTAGTATGGTTCCGGGCACACCTCACTAACAGAGTACAATCAGTCGTTGTCGGTAATACCGTCCCCACCAGTAAGACAATACAGTATGGCGTACTAGAGTGTTCTGTACTGGGGCCGTTGGAGGATTTGATCAAGGCGCATAACCTCGATTGCATGATGTATGCAGATGACACTCAACTCTATGTAACTGTTAACTCTATACATATGATCGATCTGCTACATTAGCCAATGTGTTAAAGATATCTTAATCTGGTGCACCGCCAAAAAACTCGCGTGTAATCCACGTAAGACTGAGATCGTCGATCTCTCATCTCGGTTGATACAGCGTGAGCCGTCGTTTACACAATGACGCGTTGCCATGGTTGACTCGACATTCAGCTCTCTTCGTTGGCTGTGTATTCCACTCAAGTAGACGCGTAGACGCGTTGACATTTCTACAATACAGCTTACTCTGAATTCAGTGATCTAGCCCTAAAAAGCCTAATTTTACTATTGCTCTAAAAATCCTAAATTATTGAGGACTTGGGTTTATATTGAGGTTATTTTTTTTATGTTGAGCTAGGACTTAGATTGTGTTAGGAATGAGTTTGCTTGGAATGGAGTGTTAACTGGCTTTCACAAATCTGCTTGTTAGTGGCCCGGCTAATGTTCGGCATGGATTAGCTGGTTCGTGACTTGGATCGATCAGCCCCTATGGTTGTTTCAAGTCTCGTTAGAAATTCAGAGTTTTTTTAAGCCACTTCTTTGTTGTCAGGAGTTAGAAGTTTGTTATTTGCGCACTTCCATTTTCTTTTAGTCAGTGCTTTATTCCAATTGGAAAGCAGAGTCTAACGGGTACTACGAGGAATAACTTGCAGATCCTCGGCACTTGTTACTTTAAGATACTGTTTACCTCTTTCCTAGAATATTTCTTCTAGATAAAATGTTGAGGTGGATGGTGGAGAAAGTAGAAGGGAGGGTTGGGGAGTCCGATAGTATCGAATATCAACCTCCTTCACAGAGGAGAGAGATATTTATCTAATAGATGTCTAATTAGAAAATAGTCGATAATATCCGATAATATCGAACATCAACCTCCTTCATCAAGGATAGAGACCTTTATCTAATAGATATATATTAGATATCTAATTAGATAATAGTCGATAATATCCGATAGTATTGAATATCAACCTCATTCACAGAGGAGAGAGACCTTTATCTTTTCTCCCGGACATTGAGCCGGATAGGGGTGTGTCTCAGAGGTGTCAGAACCCTGATCCTATTTAAGGGTGAAACATCGGAAACTTGAAAGGGTGAATTGATGCATCTATTTGTTTCATGCATGTCATGTTAGATTCTCATATAGGTGTGATTAAACTTCAAATCCAAAATGTGTCAAAATGGCTATTTTGCCTGGACCCCGGCCCTAGACAGTCTAACCTTCCGCACTATCAAAAATAGTTATCCTCCTAACTAATATAAGTTAAAATACATGTGAGTGTTAATATATGTGGACCAAACTACACTTATAAATGTGTGTTCGATATCGAAATAATATCGTTTGTTGTTCAAACATTGTTTCGTAAGACAAAAGATGCTGAAGCCAAGGCCGTTGCTCGTTTGAAAGAAATAGATGCTCAAAGGTCCAAACCTTGCCGAGCACGTCAATGGGGACAGGCCACCTTTCCACATAGTTCATAAGTCCATCAGTCTGGAACATAAAATTGCCGCTATTAGCCCTCTCCTCCACACTTTCTCACCTCTTTTAATGTACCAAAGGAAGCGTTTAATAAGGATATGATCGTATCATTTTCTGTTAATTCATTTCAGAACGTTTTTGTCATTCCCGTTATGCCAAAGCCCCCACCTGAAAACTATTTAGGAAGTTGTATAAGGCCAGGACCTAGAAGCGGGTTTCAGTACGTATTTCTCGAAAGATATACCTTGCCCTTGGAGTAACCAGTCTACAGGTGACGCGTATGATTGGTGCTGAGGGTACTTGTGGTCTTGGTTGCCATGTGAGTTGGCCATCTCGTATCGTGTGTACGGTAGTGTCGTATAGTTAGTTTTATTTTCTAGTTTTCACAACACATACGCGGACCGGACTACGCAGACACGGTGATAAGCGACCTCCTATTTTGTGTAAAAGGTCCATTTTACACTACACTGATTTTTTTGGCCATGGCTCGGAAAAAGTGGTACGGGTACCAAAAATATCGGTTTGCTACCTCGTTTACACTATTGTTTTCTTGGCAAATGTTTGGTACTGTCTATTTACTTCAGAACGCATGCGCTGTTCGTCCATGCATCCTAGGTGGATAAAGAAAGTTTGGAAGTCTGTAGATTTGGTAAAGGTATGAAAAAGGCGTCAAAGAAACGGCAGGGGAAGAAAGGGACTCAGACTGTTCACGAGGTTAGCGACTACGCTGGCTCTCCTTCTTCGGTGTTTTTGCGTTTTCAAGGCTTCATGTCATGGTTTTTTCTTTCATTATTTTGAGAAGTTCCGCCGAAGTGTAAACTTCGGCGTGTGACCGCTTGCCAATACGAACGAAGGCTATGGATTAAAATCGCCTTTGGCTCGGATGATAGTGTACACTGCAAATTTTACCCGAGTTGAGCTTGTATTTCTGGTACCCGTACCTATTTTACGCGTGCTTGTACTACCTATAAAGGTAAAGGCATAGCGGCCTTATTTAACTTCGGTAACCACAGGTATCCCAGGCTCATTATGCGTAAAACGGTTATTTCCCGGATATTTGAAATTACAGTAAATGTATGGAGTTTTAGTTCGAATGGCCGTTTGCTCTAAAATAAAATTCAATAAATCGTCAAAATAGTCTTACCTGTCTCTTGTGTATTCCTTTCAGTTTCTGTGAAGTTTCAAGCCATTCCGTTCAATATTGAGTGAGTTACAGCAATTTTCCTTCCCTTAGTATAATTATTGGGAAGGTAGCAAACTCGAGGCCGATCAGCCGCCGATCAGCTGCAGAAAATCGCCTCGAATTCCCACAAAAATCCCGTATATCGCCAAAATTCCTTCAAATAACGGTTGACTAAACACAGGTCCTTCACCACACTCAGCTTCACTTTCACTGCTTTACTCTAACCGGAGAAAAATGCCACGTAGTTTGCAGTTTTCGAGTTTCGCGGATGTTCTTGTCCATCTTCCACGGTTATATTTCTAGATTTTGCAAAGGCGTTCGATACCATTAATCTACAACCCCTGCCATTTAAGACGGACCTCTTCAGCAATTTCCGGCTATTTTTAACACAATCCCCCTCCCCCATTTCAATGTTGGTTTTCGAGAAGACCGAAATGTTGCCTTTCTATCCCAACATTGTGAAGGGGGAGGGGGGACAAGCGAAGTCATAAAAAATGCCCGCGATGTGTCAGAGGAGTTCGTTCAGTGTTCGGAATAGCCTTATTTTGTCGGGCGGTCCGTACTTAAATGGCGAAGGTTGTCTGAGGCGAGATGTTAGGTAGCTCACATGGTATAATTGTTAATAACGTCCAGGGAATTTAACGAAAACAGCTCAAAACGAGAGGGGGCAGTAAGCACTTGGTGGGAATACGGATGCGCTTGTCAATGCAAATTTGATGAAAAAGCCCGATACCCCGGGTAAAATAATATCCGAGGGCGTATCCAAATATTTTACTTAATTGTTTTCGCACAATTAGATTCAGTGATCACACTCAATGCTCAAAAAAGTGGATAAAGGGGATGCTGTAGATGTATCCGATGCTGTAGATGTATCCGTTTCTACTGTTTTCAGTATTAATTCCGGTGCAGCATTTGCGTTTCATCAAATGTTCAAATTGTTTCATCAGTCTAGAAGCATGCGTGTTTCACAAAGCCCTTCAATCTATATATAGCTACTCAGTATAGAAACAGAATTCCACCGGATTCCGCCTCGCAGTGCTGATCTCAATCCGATAGAGAATTGTTTCAACATAATTAAGTCATCTTTAGAGAAAGACGCTATCAAACAGAAAATTACGCGCGAGTCGTTCGAGCAATTCAAAGCTCGTGTATCCCGGCATCTGAATAATATCCCACTACAGTTCGTTGACAACGCTGTTGAAAGCATGCCAAAAAGATTGCAGACTGTTGTAGAACAGAAGGGACATAGGACCAGATACTAGAGATGGAAAAGGTCAACAACGGTTGCATATCCTGAGAACTGTCACTGCCGATTTATTCGTGGTAACTGTAACCGTTACGTTACCCACTGAGCGTAGTGTAAAACTGTTCCCGGACTCGGCCGATCAAGCCTGCTCTTACAAATTTATTCATAACCCACTCCTGTCTAATATATAACAAATAACACAGTTTATAAAATGTTAATCCGTTCCAGAACTATTGCTATGGCTTGTTGGCCTTTTTCCCCGTTCGGCCCTGCATTTCAGCCGTGTCACGGCAGCAGTCACACAACAGCATAAGCTGCTGCTTTCCATCGGCATTTCTCCTCACCATTTCTCCATGCAAAGTCACTTATTTAGATGTATTTCCATGCACTTATACCGTTAAAACGTTTTCATAACATATATACTGTTTAAGTTGTGTCATATAAAGCGTTCTAGAAGTACATAGGATGCGCCGAAATGCTGGTTTGAACATTTCTCCGTTGTAACGGTTAATAAATTCAAATTTTAGATGGAGTTTCATTTACAATGAGGGGAGAAATGAGCAAACTCTAAGTTGAAAGCCTGTATCACACAAAGTACTCAGTTCATCGTGTTCAGCGTCCAAAACTCATACTATAGAGCAAGTTTTCTAGGCTGAGGCTTGCAGTTACAGGCAGAAATCATCGTTTTGTGTTGGAGAAATGAACGGAGAATTGTAGAGATGATCACTTCCGGCTACTGTCACGCGCGCTAAAAGTACAGTGAGTCCGTTACAACTGTTGCTTTTGCATTTTATTATTTGTTTTCGACTACGATAGATATCTTTTTACATACAACCACCTTGATTTCGTCTTTAACATCAGAGCCATGTGATAGTGGTAGCGATTCGTTTCCAGATTTGGCACTTCAAGCTCTGCGTGAACCTCTAAAGAAACCAGCCATTGAATAACCTTGTTGTTATTTTGCTCCCATCCTTCGATAACGGCTTGGGCAAAGCTTTCTTTGTTGGGAAATTTCTCAGTGTCGGCCCTACTATAAGTCAGTAGATATATTGTTCGCTGAATTCGGCCCTCAAGCTCGGCATTATTAACACAGCTGATATGAGTCGTGATCGAAAATTCGTTAGCCGTTTCAAAGTTTGGCACATGCACGGCTTTAATAAATGAATATTCACAAGCTATTGTGACTTTGAAATCGTAAATGTGTATCGGTATTAATAAATTTAGTAAAAATGTATTTAATTTTAGAATTTTATTTTTTAAAGCCGTAATTCTATATATTTTTTCATATGCACGCCACCCCTCCCCCCTACTTTTATGACGTCATATAGGCATGACGTCACTGTATGTATGGTCATATTAAGAATTTCATTTGGTGCCCATTTAGAGACAAAGACGGCTCAAAAAAGCTGGCACAATCTACTGAAGCTAATTAAATGCCCTGGACGTGGGTGTCGTTCGCTCAGACAACCCCTGCCATTTAAGACGGACCTCTTCAGCAATTTCCGGCTATCTTTAACACAATCCCCCTCCCCCATTTCAATGTTGGTTTTCGAGAAGACCGAAATGTTGCCTTTCTATCCCAACATTGTGAAGGGGGAGGGGGGACAAGCGAAGTCATAAAAAATGCCCGCGATGTGTCAGAGGAGTTCGTTCAGTGTTCGGAATAGCCTTATTTTGTCGGGCGGTCCGTACTTAAATGGCGAAGGTTGTAGATATATTAATTGATAAATTAGAATCTTACGGCATTAGAGGAATTCCTCTAACATGGTTTAAGTCTTACCTCAAAGACAGAAAACAACTTGTATCCATTAATGATAGCTTATCCTCAAAACTAACTGTACAATGTGGTGTACCCCAAGGTTCTGTCTTAGGCCCCATAATGTTCTTACTTTATATAAATGACATTCCAAATTCAATTAAGAACCTGAAATGTTTCCTATTTGCTGATGATACAAGTCTCTTTTACTCTAGTAATGACATTAAAGAACTGGAAACCACAATAAACTATGATCTTAGCCAAGTTCAGGAATGGCTCCTATCAAATAAGCTATCTCTTAATGTATCCAAGTCGAATCTAGTCAATTTTTATTCAAGACAAAAAAAAAGACATACCTCTCCAATCATAACAATAAATTCGGAAGTAATTAAGGAAAAAGATAATACCAAATACTTAGGAATAATACTCGATAAAAATCTGAACTGGAAAGACCACATTGCCTCAATTAGGATTAAACTTGCTAAAATACTAGGTATATTATATAAAACAAAACATTATGCTCCTCCAGAAGTTTTAAAACAATTATATTACTCCCTGTTTTACCCACATTTAAACTATTCAATTTTACTCTGGGGTAATACATACTCTTCTACAATCGAACCCCTTCGAATTCTTCAAAGAAAGGCAATTCGTATAATCTCAAATGCAAATTTCTATGCACATACCCCACCACTATTCTACAAATTAGGCACCCTGACTCTTGATGATCTACATAAATTACATGCAAGCCTATTCATGTATGACATATACCATAAAATAATAAACAGCACTTTCACTAAAATGTTTACTCCACTTTCAGACATTCATCACCATCAAACTCGCCAAACTAGTAAACAAACTTATTTTATTAACTTTGCCAGAACAAATCACAAATTGAGCTTCATCACATACCATGGTATCAAGATCTGGGAGAAAATCCCTCTTGAACTAAGAGATCTAAAAAGAAAAATCTTTAAGAAGAGACTAAAGGCCATATTTCTTGAAGGCTACCATTGAAAATAGATTGTCAATAAGTACTACAAAGATCCATAAAAAAAAAAAAAAAAAAAAAAAAAAACTTCATCGTATGTTACTCAGTAATACGTAATTAGTCTAACCTTATTTAACCTTATTTGATGTTATTATTTCCTGTCTCCTTTCGTCCGCCGAGTGTTCCTGACTTGACAGCCTATAAGGTTTTTTTCAGGTCCACCTCTCTCTTATTTTCCTTATTTTAGATTAATATCATAAATTGTAAATAGACTACCCTCTAAGAGTAAATAAAAAAATGTTGTTGTTGTTGTTGTTATCTGAGCTGCAACGGGCTCAGACCTCAACATATATATACCTTAATTTCAATAAGCGGTTTAATGGCCCAGTGGTTAAAATTATGCGCTTTTGATCCAACGACCGGAGTTCGATTCGTACACCGCGCACTAAAAAAAAAAATTTTTAATTCTTTTTCTCTTTTCTCACTTTTATTTAATCTTTTCGTCTATTTTAGGTATTAGAGCCGCCTTCTACACTAAAAGTAAACAAAATATTGATATATATGTTTGAGGTCTGAGCGTGGCATTTTTCTCCGGTTAGAGTAAAGCAGTGAAAGTGAAGCTGAGTGTGGTGAAGGACCTGTGTTTAGGCAACCGTTATTTGAAGGAATTTTGGCGATGTACGGGATTTTTGTGGGAATTCGAGGCGATTTTCTGCAGCTGATCGGCGGCTGATCGGCCTCGAGTTTGCTACCTTCCCAATAATTATACTAAGAGAAGGAAAATTGCTGCAACTCACTCAATATTGAACGGAATGGCTTGAAACTTCACAGAAACTGAAAGGAACACACAATAGACAGGTAAGACTATTTTGACGATTTACTGAATTTTATTTTAGAGCAAACGGCCATTCGAACTAAAACTCCATACATTTACTGTAATTTCAAATATCCGGGAAATAACCGTTTTACGCATAATGAGCCTGGGGTACCTGTGCGGTAACTCGTGACAGTCTTGTTAGACTGATAAACTTGAGGTCGACGTGGGACCTACGATTTAACGTCCTTATCCGAGAAGACGTGAAGGTGTAACAATTTGCAGTTCGTGAACGAGATTGTTTCACAAAGGCAGCACCTTCTAATCAGTTATTTTAAGACCCTGAGTGTTGGTCCGGCCTCGGTTGAATCCGCGACCTCCAGCACACAACAGACGGCGGAGCTTAATTACTGAGCTAACTGGGAGGCGGTAAATAGAAGGGTAAAGAGAAGTATTTAGAAGGGCCAGGTACAGGTAAAATGTCTGGTTTGGCACGGGTAAAATTAGGCGTGGGAAACCATTTACGCTGCAAAATTCATCCGAGCCTCCGTTTTTATGGTACGACAGAACACCAAAGTTAGTGGGGGGAGTCACACAACACCACCGCGACTAAGTCTAAGTGAAGGACCTGAATTATTGTGTTGATGGAACCGAAACACACAAAACACTCTATGGGTTGTTCCATAATTAACGGATAACCTTTTTATAAACCGAAATAGTTCTAGCTGAGTCAATAAAGGACCAGTTAAATAGTCATAAGTATGAAATGGGAGTTGTGTCACGCCAGAAAAGTTATCGAAATGAATAAATTAACGGCAAAATTTACTTGAAACCTACTCCTCGAAATCGCATTGTGCCGCAGGTTTTATTGCATAATTCTACAAAATAGTTATTAATCTATGCCTAGAATGGATATTTAGGTCTGGCCTAGGTGCCACAAGTGAGAATTCTGCATTTTTGAAAAGCTATAATTTTGGGCTGATCGAGTTACTCTTTGAATGGGTTCGATTAAAATTTAATTTTCGTCCTTTTTCCGAGCATTTAAATGTCCAAATCTCACATCTAGGGGAAAACGAAGTAATAATCTATTGAATGTGTGTAAAATTTGAAAGTTGAAATGCTGCGAAGAATGTTTGAGTGGACCCTAAAAACCAGTGTCACGGCACTGAAAATAAGCACTTTTTGGCCTTTTAGCAGGACTAACCATTCAAGCCCTCGAAATGGGGTAGTATCGTCGTGTACCGTTTAACCAACTGCGTCATAAAATTCCCTTTGTTACCCACGTTCGCTATGAATAATTGGAGACTCAGAAATTTTATACGAACATCCGAATCGACACTTAGAAATTTTAGAACGATTATACGTTATCCTCACTATAAAAAAATACAGCCTGAACCGGGATTCGAACTCGGGCCGGCCGGTTAAGAATCAATACAATGGCTTACCCACCACCAACCAAAACCCTAACCATTAGACCACGAGAGAATTCGCTGATTGAAATCGTTTCTTTTACCAGATTTATATCAACTTCATTAGCATGTTCATAAAAATTCTATTATAGTATAATATATACTATAATAGCGGTACGACAACCCTCCGAGCGCGCGAGGTGTGATTCCCCACGGATCTCAACGGTACACGACGATACTACCGAAACGGGAGTAAAATAAACTTTTCAATCAATCTAACTACATTTTAGTAGTAAGGATAGATAGTACCATTCATGGTAGAAAGATAAACAAAATCCATTTTTGGGTCCGAGCTCTTACAGAGGCAGCCTCTTAATGATACTCTCGTGAATGCTTGGAAGTAGTTCTTCGTTCCACAAATTCATGAAAGGATCCTTACTTAAACTTTTAGCCATGTCTTAAATGATATTCTATTGATTTTAGCTTAAGCTCTCAGTAACCACGACCGGCCGCCATAACCAGTCATGCGCAGTGAAACTAAGATAAACAGCTTCAACTGTTAAACTACAAAAGGAAATCGAAGATCTTAAACAACAACTCTGTGAATCTGATATTCGTTACGAGAAGTTACAGATAAGGGCAAAACGAATCCATGACAAAAATTAGATCCTGATGACCACTCTACAACTTCTAAACAACGAGATCTCCAACGGAAAGAATAGTAGAGAACCCAGTGAAAATACAAAGTGCGAAAATAAACAAGAACCAGCTAATGAAGACCTATGCTGGATAAAACAAACAACAAACAAAAGAGGGGAAAAACAAAGAACGAAACCATCAACACCGCGCAGTTGAGGGAGCTCAACAGCAATCATGAGCTTCGACCTCCCAGCAAAATTTCCCATCCCGTTCTTCTCAGTCAGCGCCTATAGATATCCCAGCAAAGTCACCTAGTATTATCTTCATCGCTGGTGACTCCGTATGCAAGAAAATCGAAGGGTGGAAAATGTCGCGCACTCATAAAGTAAAAGTCCACTCGTTTCCGGGTGTACTACCCAATATATATCGAACCATATAAAGCCCCTCCTTCGAAGGAAACCAAATGAAGTAATTATCCACGTTGGCGCAAATAGTATCAGCTTGCCGGCGTTTCGCAAAGATCGTGTGGTTAAGAAATCGTAGACCTGGCCAACTATATTGCAAGAGAGTCCCCAAGTAGAAAAACCAACATCTCAGGTATAATTACGCGAACCGATCTCGATGGCGTATCCAGAAAAATAACAGAAGTAAACAAAATCTTACTCAAATTCTGCAAGTAGAACAAATATCTCTTCCTTCCAAACTCAAACATCCGAAGCGGGCTGCTCCTGTCTAAAGCAGGAGGCCTTCATCTCTCAAAACCTGGCATTTTATTGGACCCCATTGGGCTGCACTGACAACGAATTCCATTGTTTTAGGGTTAGGGTTTGTATTGTTTCAGGGTTAGGCATTGTTTGGATAGCCAGTACTATTCCAGGTTCCTAGGAGGTGAAGGCCGCCCCGTCTAAAGAGGGAACCTCTCAACTCCGTTCCCTTTGTTCAGCTTTAAACAAAGGTTTATTCAGCGGAAGTGATGTCATACACTTAACGCTCGCCTGCAGAACACAACGCCTGGAGCCGTATTTTTACTAAAAACGTCTTCACGTACATTAGAAGAAAGTTATATTTATCTTTACGAGGTTGGCTACTTTTTTATGAACACTATTTCTCACAACGAGGTTGTCGTGTTAAGTGTATGACATCACTTCCGCTGAATACTGAGAACGGCTTCCAGTAATGGCGGACAGGATTTACCGGTAAACTCTCCTAAAATTTTGTGGTTTAAGGGTGCGTTTACCAATTGTTTTGGGCCGTTGCTAAGTAGAATTTAAAACGCCATAAAACGCCAACAATTTGAGTAAAATAATTAATAAATCACTCAGGAACTCCTGGGAGACGGACCTTTTTAGTTTGATGACGTCATCGTATGACGTCATTATTACGTCATCAAGGCAGAAAAATTCAATCAACTCATGATTACTTTGGGATAGTGCTTTCATATTTGCATATATCATTGGTCTGGGTTAGGCACAAAAGGTGTAGCATGCGTTTTACGATATACCGAAAATTGATCGTTTTAGAATTTTTTCCCGTGAATTTTAACAGTAAGATGCTCATAACTTCCGTGTTTTAATTTTTTTCGCTAAACCCATGCTTGGCTCTGTGCAATGCGACTTCAGGACAATTTTTATGTGAAAAAGGATTGACTTTTCTTTGTTTCACGAACTCAGTTTCATTTTTTGTGAAACCGGAAGTATAATATTGTTACCAGGGCCCACGGGGCGGTCCACGAGGCGCGGCCACGTTTGGGTGGTTACAAAGCAATTATCTTTACATACATGGATTCTCGTGTACCGATGGAATTTGCGAGGGCAAAGCTAAAGGCATTGGACAAGAAAATGAAATCAGTAAAATTGAAACAGAGCTGCATTATCAGACATCTAATTCCAGTGGTTTATTCACGCAAAGAAGTCGATTTGCACCATAATCAGTCACATGTCTAACCGCCTTCCGGTTGTAATAAGCGCCGGTCTGTCGAGCGGGAGGTCGCAGGTTCAAACCCCGGCCGGACCAACACTCAGGGTCTTAAAATAACTGAGTAGAAGGTGTTTCCTTTACATAATACAGTAAACGGTTAGACCTTCACGTCTTCTTGGATAAGGACGTATAAAAATCGTAGGACTAGTGGCATGTCCCCAATTAGCTGCAAAGCTAAATACATTGACACTTAAATAAAGTCACTCACTTTTATACTTTACGTCGCGTCGAGGAGAAACAACCCGATTCAACTTACGGTAAGCTTACATCAAAATCTGACTCAGTTTTCTATCCTATTGCAATCAAAAACACTGCTAAATATGTTAATTCTAGAGGAATATCTTGCTATAATGTGTAATATCATTCGCACATGTTCGTAATCCTTATAATATTCTCCATTGATCAATAAAGAAATAATTACAAAATTCGGCAAGTAGGCCTTAGGCTATGTTCGCCCTAAAGGAATGGTCGCCATCGTCCGTTTCCGTATTTATGTTTAACTTTCGCATTTTTCACAGACATTTGCGGCCTTAGAAATAGTTGACGAATTGTTCAAGCAAGCAACCGTGAACGACAATCTACGTTCTACGTTGTATCGGTCTTTGCTTCTTTATAGTTAGAAATAGTGTCCAGGGTATCAGAACACTCTGGTATCAGAATATATGAAAACGTTTTGGTCATTATTAACCGATTACTTCCAGTCAAGTCCCTAGTATCGTGACGAGCCGCCGTAAAAATGGAGTTGATTTCTCTTTCGTTGGCACTGTATTTTTCTTCGCTACTTTCTTGTGAAAGTGGCTCAAAATCAAACTCTTCGAAGACTCCTCTCACGTGTAGCTGCTCACTTGTAACTGAGTACATTCCGGCTGACTCCCCTCGTTATCAACAAGCTCTTTCCGACTCCGAGCACTTTCCAAACTTTCTTTGTCGAAATCCGAACGAAAATTAGTTTGCACTTGACACCCGAATTCCACGTACTGACATCGGAATTTTCCCTCGTCCAGCGACCCTCCGCAGCTACATGTAGAATGGTTTTCTCGGTTTTCTCGCTCTTTTTCGGCATTATATTAAGTAAACTTGAAGCATGGAAAGTAAAAAAAAACCGGGTTCAAGTAGCAAAAACAACTTCATTGTAACTTTTACGAAATGTAAACAAAACTGAAGGAGTGGAGCATTGCAAAGCGCGCGCGTTGCTTTTTCACTAAACCGGAAGTAAGTTTTTCCCGCCATTGCATGAGCGCGCGCGCGCGCCGACCCTTCATAGCAACGTCGCTGCTTAGCGACGAAATTGGTAAACGCACCCTTAACATGCCCATTTGGGAATATTTTTTACCATTTCGGATATTTATAATACTGATTGACCTATTCAAACTTAAAAAGCGGAAATCTAAATGGTAAATTTTCATCGTAGTGGCACTTTAAATGGCTAGGAGGTTTGCAATGACATAAAGCTCAGGGACGCTCTGAGGAGGTAAACTGTTTCTGAATTTAAGATTCAGATGCAACATACGTAAATATGTAATTGATTGTAGTATTATTGATAGTATTATTATTTTATATGTCTAAAATTTAACTTTAAAAACTTCTTTGTTTGATCTGCATAAAATGCGTAAAGCAAACACAAAGCTTGGGTGAGAAAGTCCACATGCAGTCTCTTGATTTCACACCAACCACCTCCCTTACAGAACTGACTGCATAGTCAAGTCCCACACAACATAATTAGTATCACCCCTCTTCTAACATGAACAAAATTAAATGAACACAAAACTGCTCTGCCAAAGGCATTCGATTACAACTATGTTTTATTGTTGGCTTTCTGAAAAGAGAACAATTATAAAAAGTTTTTACATGTAATGCTTCATTTTAAAGCAAAATTAAAAATCGTTTTCTTTACACTGGTAAAACAATCAACTAATTCCTCAAAATGCCGATGTGAACCATAATAACCAAATCAAGTGATATATTGTACAATAGAGGTTTTGCACCAACACGTGATGGCAGCCATGTTGGTGGCCAGAACAATAGAATGTTATTCCTTTGAGATTTAATTTTTCACATGATTGAACAAATCTCATTGTTCTGGCCACCAACATGGCTGCCATCACGTGGTGGTGCAAAACCTCTATTTCCTGATAAAAGCTCTGTAGATTTACTTACAGTCTTTGATAATGCGGATCGTCGTTCCAGGATTTCTACTGCTGTAGACAGTCTAGTCACTTAACTGTAACTTCAAATGCTACGTTTAAAAAATGGTATCAAAATCTCGAATATGATATTTTATATGTTGAAAACCATTACCTCCTTAGTTCTCGACCGAAGTACAACAGGGCCGCCCACTTTTTTGCCAAAAACATATTTTGCCTAGTTACTTCTTAATCAGTTTCAGACTTTAGTTTGGTCATACCAGCTCAATGACAATTTTTAGTCCCCCCACTTTTTTTTAGCCCCCACCCCAACTTGAAGAAAAGAAAATGGGAGGCTAAAGAGCAGGTTCGTTTATATGTTTAGTATTCAGTGGTTATACCGTGAGGAGGAAACAAAGGCGAGACAGGTTGTCCATCAGTCTGACAATGCCATTAATTCTACACATTTAGAAAGAATACCAGCAATATTTCTGAAAGTCATGAATATATATCTAACGGTCCATCTATGAACTGTTAAATGGTATTATTTCGAGTATAACGATGAGGTTCAAACAAGAAATTAAAATTATAAGTGTTTGTGGAATTATAAATTCACCTCAGTTTACCTTTGCTTATTTGACTTTCTAATGTGCAATTAATACCATTCAGCAATACTAATTATCTTGGTGTGAAACATTCACCAAGTAGCCACTGAAAAATAACTAATATCACTGACTTACAGAAAAATTAGTTTATAGGGAAACATATTATTAAAATTAGCCCTGTTAAATGTGCATGTGAACTGCAACTTTCGATGGTCGTGTCGGCTGAACAATACGACGCTGACATCTTTGGAACTGATATCCAATGCAGTCCGTTCACAGGCGAACATATTGAAAGTCAATCAGAAGAGCAAATATACGGTCAATATAATCTGCAGACTTCAGACTGAGTATAAAATGCAAACCGGGATATAAAGCTAAGACGAATTAAAGGAATGAAATATATATAAATTATTACATGCATCCGTACTTCATGTTTAATTAATGAATTGCTTAGTATATTTGGCCGAACGAGACACCGTAAATTTTGATGACATAAATGTCAGTAAAATATGATTTCGATGCCTTGAATTATTTCCTTTTCATTCCCCCGTCTCAAGCACGTTAATACCTGGGTTATGGTTAATATATGAAGCATGTTAACAAGAAACGGGTCTGCCTATCTAAAGCCCTTTTCACGTTAACGCGCGTCAACTCGTGTAACCTAAACTTCAAAGTGGCGCCATTTATCGAGGTTTTAATCGATTTCAATGCGCTATATGGTAAAAAAAAAATTCTTTTCATTTTAATTCATATTAGCATAGATAAGATCTACTTATTTTGAAATAGCCGGAAAAGTCTGTGGTTCTAACCTAACGCTAACATCGAGCTCTCACTGAACTAAAGAGCTTATGGGATAGAACTCAGACAAAGGCATTATGGGATAGAAAGGCCAGAAATGTCAGAGACTTGCTCTTCAAATAAAACACTGTAAAATGCATTATATTATTATCTCCTAAAGCGAACAAGCACACAAGAATTGATAGAACACTGTTGTCGATATTTCAGAATTTTCTCTCTTTATGCGCTTATGAATTTTCGGTCGTTACAATGTCGATACTTCAGTATTTTCTCTCTTTATTAAAAGCCTATATGCGCTCGCGAGTTTTATCGCTCGTTACGATGCATTTCGCGTTGCAGAACTGGCCTCCCTGGAAATGCCGCGGGGCATGATGCCAAATAGCTTAGAAGTGCTCATGGAGTCATCCTACTTTGCATTGAAGTGTACCTTCAGACTTAGACGCCGATTGATCCGATGGTATGTAACGTTTTGCAGTGCACCCTGGGACTGCAGTCTGAACTATAGGTAAAACTGCCCACATCATGAGCGGAGTTATCACAAAAAGGCTACTACTACGCACCATACTTGGCTGGCATGCACGCAGTTCTTGGTCTCCCGGCGTTTCTCGTTTTCTCAGTCCTTAATCGGTTTTATTATCAGAGGGGTGTTAGATGTGGGTCCTCCTTTTGTGTTAACATTGCTCATATATATATAAATTATTGAAGGCTAATGTGTAGCCACAGTCATAAAAGTGCTCAATGCGGATGCAGAGTGGTAATAAAATGTTAAAAACTTTAAAAATGGAAACACTTAAAAAGCTGTAGGTTACTCGGGTTTCACGCTCGAAGCGATCATCAGACTAAAAATGTGCGTAGATTACGGAGGCTTATAACTGGCAGCATAGAATTTGCTTTCATGTCGGTATTTAGCTAAGAGTTCGGATCTGGCTTTCTTTAATTCCCAAATTGAATCGAAGGAAGCCAACACCAATTTTACGATTAAATGGTCAATTATGAAACGGGCCAATGCCTACAAGAGTGGTTCCAAACAATGCAACCTGTGTTTAGCGAAAAAACTTTGTATTCTAAAAGCCAAAAAAGAAAAACTTTTGAACAAAAGATCCGAACTCTTAGCTAAATGCCGACATGAAAACAAATTATATGCTGCCAGTTATAAGTATCCGTAATCTACGCACACTTTTAGTCTGATGATCGCTTCGAGCGTGAAACTCGAGTAACCTCCTTTTTTTTCCCTCCATTTTTAAAGTTTTTAACATATGTATATAATGTCCAAATGTCTTCAGCCAACGGCTAGTCCAGCCAAGAGGATCAATAAAAATTGATTCCAAGTTCTTGTCCACAGTAGTTGTTATTAGTTACTTAATATTTACAAATGTTGATCTAATCAATTTTTTGCCCAGTAAAGGTGAGGGCAAGGAAAACGGAACATGTTCATAAATCTATATGTGTAAACCAAAGGACGGAAGGCGGCATGGGGAGGAGGTGGGAAATTAGTTTCACACGTCCTCTCTCAATGAGATATCAAAGAGAATGACTGACAAACAACCACCAAAGGTCATATGATCATTCTGTAACCATATAGGGTGGTCAATTATAATGACACTTGTAATCCCAAGGAGCCTACAACATGGCATTGTGTATGAAATACCAAGCATTTAATAATTACAATCAGAAGGAGGAAGGCATTTATTTTATTTATGCCTCCCCCCTTCATTCAAAGCGTAATACCAAAAGTGCTGCATTCACTGAGCTTGTTTGCTGGGCAAGATACTATAACTCACATACAGGTATGATTTGGAGAAATATGGCTATGAGCCAAAGCCCATAGCCGCTTTTAATAAAAAAAAAATTCATTTAAATAGTAATTAGTTACTTATTTACAAATGTTGATCTAATCAATTTTTTTGCCCAGTAAAGGTGAGGGCAAGGGAAACTCCAAAAGCATCACGATGAAAGAAGTCATGCTGCCTCACCCCAGGCGAATGCAGCACTGACAAATGTTGATAATATAATAATAATGGTCTACTGGTTGCCCCTGCCAACCATTTAGTTTAAAATTAACAATATAATACTAATTGCTACTGGCCTAATAGAATGGTTGCCCTTGCTAACCATTCAGTATAAAATTGATCTTAATATAATTGCTACTGGTCTAATAAAAGGGTTGCCCTTGCTAACCATTTAGTAAATTAATAGATACTGCAATACGAATAAAATTGTTAATAGCCGATAGCTAATAGAATGGTTGTCCTTGCTAACAGCTTACTAGCCCAATATAATGTATAGTCACCACTGCTAAACAATTATTTGGACTAATTAAGATAATGGTATTCAATAATAATATTGAAAACTAGCTACATGTATAAAGCAAGTGTTGCCTTAATGTGTTTACCATTTTCTTGGGTACGTAATAATAAAGCTTAAATTAAAATTTTACCTTTGCACTAATAGCCCTTATCAAGACCACTGTTTGATATAACTTGGCAGAAGGCAGACATGAATATGGGGAAGTTTAAGAAGTCAAACTATAGACACGGATGTAGTTTTGGAAGGCATTAGACTTCCAACGCCCTAGAATTCTAATTTGTACATCAGACATCCCCCGATCTGCAGCATGGGAAACAGAATAATTATAGTTTGATAACGTAAGAGCTTTTACCATTTAGCATGGGTACTGAGTTATCTCTAGATGGCCATTTTCACATCTTAACCAATATGGTAAATAGTGCCTATTGTATAGTACAATGTTTTGTAATCCTGTTATTTTTAACGCACGCTAGATTGTAACAAATTATACTTAATAGTTATATATACTTTAAAATAGTTTAAAAGTTGACTTACGTGGTGGTGCATGATCATTCTTTGTGGTCAGTAGTACAGACACTACAATAACAATTCCCAGGACACAGACACCAGAGACAACCGATCCTAGGAAGAATTTCCTAGTCCAACAGGGATGTACACCTTGTTCACCTTCAGACGAACACTCAGCAGGAGAAGGAAGAATGGTTAAATACTCTGGTTCAGAGGCGTCAGCATTATTCTGCCAGTTGGATGAGCTTGGCCCAGGAATTTCTTCATACATCGGTTCTTCCTGTTCCTCTGTAGGTGTCGTAGTGTTGTTAGTAGACAGTGGCTCGGAAATGGCAATGCTCGGTCGTGGCCTTGCGCCTCCATCATTGGCAGTTTCTGTACTAACTGTGTTCACATGTATTAATTCAATATTGACTTTTGGCCACACATTGCTAGTACATTCTGTATTACCAGCAGCCTTCACGCACTGCTGCATCTGCAAAGCTTCGACGGCATCTTGCTTTTCCGTTGCCGTTCTTTCATTTCTTCCACTATCAACAAGTGTCTCTCTGTTTTGCAGGCGACTAGAGTCCTGCCTAGAGTTTCCAGCCTTTTTACTAGAGTTTATTTCCACGACTGAGCCATCATATCTCACTGACATTGTGTTCTGACTTGCCTTTGTATTGCCGCCATACTCCTCGCAGTTTTGAACAGAACTAGAGAGGGTTTCTTGTTTGGCTTTTTCGTTGTCGACAGGAATTTCATAGTGATGTTCAACATCACAAACTTGTTCTCGTGGTATGAGATCGGATTCTTCACTCTGCTCCTCATTATCGTAATCCACGTCAGGCAAGGCACCTGGTGCTTCATCTTTGCTTCTGTTTTTATCTTTTACATCAACAGAAGAATCTTCATATTGAACAAAGCCCCCTAAATCCTGAAGGTTTTGAGATGATGGTTGGTTACTTCGATTCGTGCTGTCTGTTTTCTTTCTCGACCCAAAAATATCGGATTGTTCCTGCTCTTTCGACTCCATCTCAGTTTGTTGATTCTTCCCATTAAGATTATTTGCCATTTTCCTACCTGTGGTAGATTGTTTTAGAAAAGAGTGTGTTAATTAAGCTCCCAAAAGAATGAACAAAATTGCATACAGCCATTACCTTTTAAGAAACAACCTGTGCCAAAAGTCAAACTGCGATTAGAAACAGCTGAATGTTTCTATCTCGTTAATAATTCCCTAAAATTGTAAATTGAAAAGAAAAGAAAATGGAAGGCTAAAGAGCAGGTTCATTTATATGTTTAGTATTCAGTGGTTATACCGTGAGGAGGAAACAAAGGCGAGACAGGTTGTCCATCAGTCTGACAATTTTCATTAATTCTACACATTTAGAAAGAATACCAGCAACATTTCTGGAAGTCATGAATATATATCTAACGGTCCATCTATGAACTGTTAAATGGCATTATTTCGAGTATAACGATGAGGTTCAAACAAGAAATTAAAATTATAAGTGTTTGTGGAATTATAAATTCACCTCAGTTTACCTTTGCTTATTTGACTTTCTAATGTGTAATTAATACCACTCAGCAATACTAATTATCTTGGTGTGAAACATTCGCTAAGTAGCCACTGAAAAAATAACTTATATCACTGACTTACAGAAAAATTAGTTTATAGGGAAACATATTATTAAAATTAGCCCTGTTAAATGTGCATGTGAACTGCCACTTTCGATGGTCGTGTCGGCTGAACAATACGACGCTGACATCTTTGGAACTGATATCCAATGCAGTCCGTTCACAGGCAAACATATTGAAAGTCAATCAGAAGAGCAAATATGACGGTCAATATAATCTGCAGACTTCAGACTGAGTATAAATTGCAAACCGGGATATAAAGCTAGGACAAATTAAAGGAATGATATATATATATAAATTATTCATCGCCAAGAATGGCCATTGTACGATTGATATCATTAATTTTTTTGAATACATAAGGTCGTTTAATTTGAAATTCATGAGACTGGAGATTCGCCTTATGATTGGCTAACGTTTAACTGTTCTGGGAGCTCTAAATCCCTCGACACTTAAATGTGCTAAAGCCGTTTTTTTTAAAAGTTAGCGGGAAGGTAATGATTACTGATAATCAACTTAAAAGTTTACAATCTTCAGCTAACATACTTCATGAGTTGTCTTTCTTAGAAATTCTTCCAAATAAACTTTACATAAGCCACGACCTGCTAGCAATCTTCGCCGGTTAACTTTTATTCTCGTTTATTCTCCGTCAGTTGTCTTGCAGTACTAAACACCGCTGTTCACGTTCTTATTGACTAACGAAGCCAACTGCTTCAAGATAAACATTCTTTCAAAAACTCATGAATAATTAATGAGCATTTTGTCCAATCAGATGAAGCAAATCAGTCACGTGCATGCTCCTTTATACCTGATAAAATCTCATCATTCTAAAAGGCCCGCGGAGGGATTTCAATTCTGTCCCAGAGGGAAACGGGGTTAATGATTGAGACAATGGAATTTCTATTGATGTTTCAGCTTTCTCACTGAATTGCTAATTAGGATGAACGTTTTATATAAAGAATATTAATGAACATGAAATATTATATAAAGTTTCATCCTAATTAAGAATTCACTGATAAAGACCCAAAGATAGCAAAAAGTACACGGAACATAAGGTACCTAGATAATAAATTTTGCACTAAATTTACTATTATCAGCAGACTACCGAGATACACAGATAATATTTTTAAAATGAAGTTATCCAACTACCATTACTTGTTTACCGAGCCACTGTTTAGTTCCAATTATTAAACCAAACTCAAAGCCGTAACATTATAAAAACGTGCATTATACTTACATATTTTGTGCCGGAGTCAAAAATTTAGAGTCTGTCGTCATGTCAGTCACATCGCTTTCCAAGTCTTGAACTTTATCGAGGTAAACCACGATACCAAATCCTTCAAGTGCAGATTCTTCTTGCATTGCGAAACGCGCTTCAAACAACATAGTATGGTAATTTCTTCATGTCATTCCCTTGAGATGTTCGTAATTGCAGGCGGTGATTACTCGAATATTTTGCATGGCGTTGTGAATACAAAGGTTCAATGGTTCATTAAGTAACCATTCCCTTGAGATGTGCGTCTTTCTTTCATTGCATTCTTAAAGCGTTTTTGAAGCCGTTTAAAACACTCACAGCACGTGTTTTATCAAGTCTAAAAATTCTCGGGCTTCGCCCTCGAATTTTTAAACTTGATAAAACACTGCTGTTCGTGTTTTAAACAGTACTTAAGACACGGCCCGCTAACAATCTTCGTCGATCTCAAATAAGAACGTCTTGCAGCTCCGCAAATGCCTCCACGTCCAGAGCGCAGTTCCACATACTTCCCGGCAAATAATGTGATCAAAACGAATCGCCAAATATTTTAAAAGGGTAGTATACATTAAAAGCTTTCAAATGATATAAGTTTCAGTGTATTAATTATGCTTTAAAAGTGAGATAAGTTGTGAAGTGAATATTTATAAAATCGGTCGGTTTCACAACGTTTTTTTCTCTGATTTTAGTAGCCTGGGAAACCAGCCGACTCTTGTCGCTCCCTATTCGCGAAAAAGACGTCTGGGGAGCGAGGCAGAAAATCCCATACTGATGACGTAGTAGATAGCCGTTAGTAGTTAGGACACTCATTATAGATCAAATACGGCCTCCTGATTGGTCGATAGCGTCAAAATGACGTCACAAGCGATGACGTCACAAGCGACCGCCGCCGCCGCCATGACCGATATAGATCAAATCCAGGCTCGGGATTGGTCGGAATTTTATAGATCAAATCCAGGCTCGGGATTGGCCGGGATTATAGAGCAAATACAGGCTCGGGATTGGCCGGGATTATAGAGCAAATACAGGCTCGAGATTGGGAGGGATCTATAGAGCAAATACAGGTTCGGGATTGGCCGTCATTATAGAGCTAATACAGGTTCCTGAGTGGCCGACCGGGAACCTCCCAGGGAGTATAAAAAAGTGAACCTCCTTTGTAAAGTTAGTGTGAACGATGACCCCTACTTGCTTTTGTGGGTTCTACGCTAAAGTCGTAAAAGGATTAGCCGGAACTCCAGAGTTTCCCAAGTGTGGCCATAATTTGTGGATGAAAGTAGGAGTGAGCGGAAGTGAGAAAAATCCGAACCGCGTGTTCTTTACGTGTACGGCTCCGGCGCCCAACCCGAAGTGTGCGTATCCTCTTGGGTTTATGTGGGCCGGCCCTCCCGCACAACCTATTGTGGACGGAACCCCACCCCCCAAGAAAACACAATTCTACGCTTCGCCATGGACACCACAGGCCCCCCAAGACCAGCCACCCGTCGCTTGGTCCAGTCCCACCTCCACTATGCCTCTTACGGGGCCGCCCGCGGAGATGACCCAGGAACCTCCCCTGGGGACTACATTGCTCCCGACAGGGACCCCCCTGACACCCTCCGTACCCCCTACTGGTACAATGGCCGTGGGATCCCCGCCATCCCCACCCCCTATAAACATCCCGACAGCGCACTGGACACCCCAGCCCAAATACCAGGGACAAGCGGTGTAATACCCGGTAGCCAAGAAGACCCAGGTTTGGTCACTATGCCGGATAACCGGGACGACGCTACTACAAAAGCCGGGTGGGCTTTGTACAAAACGCTCTACGTCATGGTATGTGTCCGAGAATGCATGCGACAACGTGAACGGACCTGTGAGGGGTGTATTTATACCCAACAGGGACAACAGGACGTACGTTACCATTCCTGCTTATGGTCTTTTACCGAGGAAAGTTTCAACACGCGTGTGGCGGAGGTCCGGTCTCATATTACCCTAGAGGCTCTACGGGATACGGGCGTACGGGATTTGCAGAGTTTGCACCTCGCGGGGATTATTGTTCCCTTACTTATGCCGTGTTTGAACAGCTGCAAAAACTAAAGGAGGTTGAGATTTACAAATATTATAAATTGTATTATTTTGAAGAATGCGAAGACCCCCTCATTACTTACAAGAATCGTATTTAGCATGCTTTAGGACAAGCTTTGATCTACGAAGACAATCCCCAGGACTATATCGAAATTGGAGTGTCAACTCTTTTGGCTTTATTGTTGTCAGCCAATTATATGTAAGAATAGCGAGACAATAAAAGAGACTTGTGTTTGGGTAACAACAACTTTGTTTTCACTTTTCATAATAATAAAGTACATATGGACATTCCAAAGAAATAAAAAATAATTAATAATAAATAAATAAATAAAAATCATTACAAGGGCGTTGGACCCCTTTCAGGCCCAACAGAGTGAGAGAGAAATTAGTACATGTATTTGAAAAAAATTCATAGGCCTTCGCCCAATTTTCCACTCAAGCATGTTAAGGCGTTCTGATAAAACATTCAAAATTCGTTATCTTTGTTGTTTATGTATGAAATACCCTATAACTTTGGAATAATACGGTACTCGTGTGTCTTAACATTTAAGTATCGGTATTTTGGTGTTTTGAAGGTCACGTGACCTTAAGGCTGATAAAACAAAGAAATCAAAATGGGGTGGCGGAAGTTATTGTTTTGTTTCAGATTTTCGATTCGAAATGTTAAGCTTGTTATGGGAAATGAGACTGTGTCCGGAATGGTTGACTTTTTATCACTGAAGAGGATATAAATGGCGAAAAATGGTTCCAAGAATAGGTCACGTGACCTGTTTTTTTAATATTTTCGCCTTAGCAGTCTATCAGGGCCAACCATTCCGGACTGATCTTTAACGTCAACCACAAGTGTAATCAGATAAACACGAAATCGTTACTTAAAAAATGAAATGCACCACCCCGTTTTTAGTTTAATTTTCAACTTTTTGTGATCACGTGGTTGGTCACGTGATAGACATTTAACGATTTTTTTATATTAGGACGATTAAAAACGCTGAGATTAGTTATAACCACCATTGTTCTAGGATTTGAGCAAATTCAAATGACTCTATTCAAGAACATAGCTGTAGCCTCGTTTTCATGTTCAAACCATGCCTTAACATGCTTGAGCAATAAGATAAAAATATATAGGCCTCGCCCAATTTTAATATAAATTGAAAATTTAATAGGCCATCGCCCAATCTTGATATATGTTGAAAATTTAATAGGCTACCGCCCAATTTGTTTATCAGAAAATTTAATAGGCTATTGCCCAATTATGCATTCAAAATGAACCATTGCACTAAAAAAATTCAATGGCGTAAAATTTAAAAGAACATACCGTAATGTTGAGCGAATCTTTTTGTTATCGGTAAGTTAACTAACCCAAAGGTTTGCCCATGCCGAAATATAATAATGGTACCGGCCCGGAAGTAAAAATGATGCTTTACACGGGGGCAACTGATTATCTGGGACATCCCCACAGATTCGACACTAAAAAGAAAACAAAAATGTCTTAACATTCGACATGAAAATAAATGTTACGCCATTGAAATCGGCCCCACCCCTCATCCCATACTTCAGAATAAATAGGTTGGTGAGGACAACGTTTGTAGACGATCCCAAAATTGCAGTGACGGCTACAAGTCGTCATGTTCGAATGGCATTGACGACACCAGCGAAATGTAAACTCGTCAAGAGGTTCGATGAATAACACACATCTCACAGGGGGAAGTGCCCAAAAACGTCTATGGTGGGGGATCTCCTGCTAAGAATTGTTCCAGCAGTACACCCCTCTCTGGGGTCTCTAGGATCTGCGCCATGGCCTTTTGGTACTGACTGACCACTTTAACCCCTTTGGTCGTGTCCACACCAAGCTGTTGTTCCAACCACCACATGGACTCTTCCGGCACCAAGACCATGCGCATGGGGTTCTTCCCCGTGGCGGCTATCTCAGCCTCTTTCATCGCTTTTTTCGTTTGCGCGGGTGTCGTTGCACTTCCCATCGCGTCACCGAAATTCCTGCTGGGGCTGGGGGGTGGTGTTGTGACGTGGCCCGTTTCTTTTTCCCTGTCTGGGATTTCTTCTTCTGCTGCCACGTCTTATACTTTCTCTGGATTTGGTTCGCCGTCCGTACGGTCCTGCTGTTTTTTTTACCCGTCACGGGTTGGCGTTCCCTTTTTCGAAGACGGGCCAAAAATAACCGCCAACGGGCGGGGTCAATGCCCGCGGGCACCGGCAAGTTGCGGATTTCTTTACCCATTAGGTCCAGCTATAAGGGTGGCTAAGTTCTTGGGCGTATTCTTCCGGGGAAGGGTATTTTGTTGTCGGGTACCCTGGGGCCCTATAATCTCCGGTTTGGTCCAGAGCTTTCTTGACTTCGAAGCCCACACCTCCACTGATGGCTCCGGCGGCCGCGGCTTTAGCAGCAAAAACGGATGCGGCAATGAGGGCGGCGGTGGTGAAAATGAAACCCCCTCGCTGTCCCGCCGCCTTTTTAAGCTTGGTTTTTTTGCAACGCCGTCGAGGTGGAGAGCAAAATCTTTCGCCTCACGGCCGGCGGCAGGGCCTTGTTGGCTATTTTTCGAAGTTTCGCCTTGATGGGGGCAAAGGCTTTCTTCGCTCGAGCGCCTATCGGGAAAGTCCCGAGCAAAGCGTTGTGCACCACTTCGCTGACGGCGTTGATTTGATTTTTGCTAGCCGCGCGGATGAGTTTCCTTTTCTGGTTGAGATCCCCTTGAACCAACTGCCGGAGGAACGTGGCGTTGTGTTGAAGCAGGGGGAGGACATCACCACAAGTGACCTGTTTCCCTAGGGGTATTAGACTATAAAGTTAATCACCCCCGCGTTGCCCTGGAAAAGGGGGGATGGAAGGTTGTTTTTTTGCTGGGTCTCTTCCACACGGTTCCACGAAGGCCTGGGGCGGGGCTCGCGCCTTTGGCTTTTTCGATCTTTTTGCCACGGGGGTCTTCTTCCCCTTAGAACCTCCTGGTTGTTGGCTCTTTCGTAGTTGTTGTTGTATCATTTTGGCGGTGTTGGCAAACAAATGGGGCTTTCCTCGTTGGTGATACATCGATTTGCCGATGTTGCCCATAACGTCAAGGCTAGGTTTTAGCATGGGGGTAATTTCCTTCTTCAGTTCCGCCCAAATACCCGCCCCCTTTTGATCCTCCTCCAGCACGTAGGCGCGATGCCGTTGCTCCTCCTCGGAGAAAATGTTACTGCGTAACCGGAGGGCCGGCGGGGTCCTGGGGTGCAGGTCGAAGAGGAGGTAGCCAAAAGGGTGTTGGGTAGCGTTCTGGTAGGCCCTCATCACCGACGGCACTTGCCCCGGAAAGGCTTGCTCGGCCAATTTCCGGACTTGCAACGAATCCCGAGCGTTTTTAAAAGCGACCAGGTAGTGAGCGTTGATGGAAATGGTGCGCGCGTACTTGCCTGGAGGAAAAATGTTCTGGGTCAGGTACAGCACCGAAATGTTGTGGTGGTGCGAGCCTTTGGTGAACAGGTCCACCACCCGCTCATCCTTGGAGCCTTCTTTCATGAAATCGTCCAGAATCAAGAGACCCAGCTGGCCGCGAATTGTTTCACCCCCAATTGTTTCTGCATGGCGGTGAAACGGGGTTGCCAGGCACTGCCATAGCAGTAGACGATCGTGAGGGGCGGGTGGGTGAAATGGGATTTCGCATGCTGCAGGAGTCTTTCGGTGAACACCGTTTTTCCCGATTGACAGTCCCGCGGTCAGGTAGGATTTCTTCGCGTCTGGGGTAAAGTTGAGCAGGGTGTTGAGGTAGGCTTTGTAGGGGTAGGTTTTGGTGCTCATGGTCATCCATTCCCCGTTCAAGGCCATATCTATTTGCGACCAGAGGGAATGAAACCAATTGTTGACTGGGCCCAAGTTCAAATCGGCCGTCAAATTTCCTCCAACGGATTTCACGAGGTTGGCCGTCACCTTGAAGTAACAGGGACCTTAAGCAACCACGACGGCAACGTCTAGGACGACGGCATAAAACAATAGCCTTAATTACAAAATACAATAACTGCACGTGAAAATGCACGCAGTCGCCTACATTTCAACCGTTCTCTGCAAAAGGACAACGTGAAAACTCCAGATTGTACGTTTTAAAGAGAACGCGAACGTAAGAAAGTAAATTAAATAATTCTTCGTTCGGCGGGAACGGAACTCTATAGTCATTATATTTTTCGAAAATGTGGTTGTGAAAGACAATTCAAGGCGGACAAGGGAAATAGTAAACACCACATTTCGGGAGAAATTTTTTTCTACGTCCCGTCGTCACTGCCGTCGCCGTCCTGGTTGCTTAAGGTCCCTAACTTCTAGGCAGCACGGTGTAATAGGGACTGGCCGGGAGGTAAAATTCCACGTGCGCCCCGGGCAAGAGGGCCGATTTGGGGGCGTGTTCCGTCCAATAGCCTCGTTCTTCGACCGCTTGGGCGAATTCCTTTCCGAAAAAATCCAAATGGGTGTTGTAGCCGCCCAACATGTGCGGCAGGGGCGGTTTGCCCATTCCTGCTACCGTGGCCATGGTTTTCAATAATCATCGTCAAAGATATCTCTCTCGACACGTGCACGCTTGACGGACGTTGAAGGAATGAGAGGGGGAGCCTGTTTTTTCTTTCTTTTATTCTTGTTGGCTGTGGTCCGCGCCGCCGGCTTCTTCGTCTTTTTATTTTTCGGAGCAACCCCGGCTATTTTTTCCAGACCTTGGATCAACTTTTTACTGTTTTTCTTGCCGAACACGCGGGCCGCTCCGCGACTCGTGTCCTTCGCGATTTATTTCACCACCCTCTTGCCAATTTTCAGATGATCGAGAATCTTTTTTCCTCCTTTTTTAGCCACCGCCCCCGCGACGGTGCCGGCCAGCGCTTTGCCCGCCATAACGGCCAAGGGGGCTAGTGCTAAGGGCAATAGCCCTCCCTTTTGATTCGTGACCGGGCCGTAACCGCCGAGTTCATTCCAACGGATAGGGATGAGCCCGCCGCGCTCTTGCTGGCCCCGGCCCCCCTGGAAGACAGGAATTGAGGTGGGCGTGCGTTGAGGGTTGGAGGCGTGAGCGGGGAGCGCATGGAACACAGGTATCGAAGACCCTCCGCCAACCACGTCCTCCATAGATGGCAACGGTGCCATAGAACCCGTAGACGGTCCATAATTCATCCTTTCCTTTTCAGAGCACGCTTCACAAATTCCAATGTCGCCACCACGGTTGCTGTTGAGGTGAATGAGATGCGGTGGCCTGCCTCGTCGGTTATAAGGATTTCCAGCGTGTCAAACACGGTTTTGGCGAGTGGGAAGTACCGCATGACCGAAAAGTCTCGTTCCACCACCTTGTTGTAAGGGACCTGAGCCGATACTACCCTCAGCAAGGGCGCTTTCACATCCCCCACGATGTGTGGCTCAATCAGATCGCAGTACACGTACAAACTGCGCACGGGTTGATGTTTAAAATCGCGATTGAGCAGATAGGGTTTGGTCGTCGAGAATTTCAGACCGGAGCAATAGGTGGACCAACACTCGGGTTGGTAGCCTATCAGAGGTGTTTTCTTTTCCTTCTCGTTCTCCGAAAAGATTTTGGGCGTGTGTCTGTCGCCAAACCCCAACAGCTTGGCCAGCCAAGGGCTCACAGCAAAATAGCTCCCCTTATGGTTGATTTTAAGGGACATGTATAATCTCCTATTGACATATTTGGAGCTCCACAACCAGGACAAGGGAGGGATGTCGTTCGGGGAAATGGCCATTTCGATAGCTTTGGCATTCCCATAGTTCCCTGGGGACAACACAACGGTCGAATGGATCTTGTAATGCCCGGGAAACAAGGTGGCGCCTGACCCCGTGGACACGGGGCTCAGGTAGTACACGGTCCGGTCTTTCTTCGAGACCGACCTGGGGACCATGATGGCCTTGTCCGCGATCAACACCCCAGTGTGGGTCCCTAGGATACTGGAAATCAACGGGGTGTTGGGGCCTGTTTTTTTTTCAGCAGGCCCGCGGGATGAGAGGTGGGTTTTTTGGGATCGTTCTCCAAACCGATCATGTAGGCCAGTGGAGGGGGGAGGGCTAAAATGTACCCGTCCGTCGGGGTTTGTTTAAATTCCAGGGAGGTCTTGGCCAATTGTTTATCGGGAGATTTCACCCGGACGGCAAATGTTTTGAGGATCGCTTGGAATCCCCCTTGCACCAAAGCCCAGCGCATGGCGTGGACCAGTTCTGTGACCGTTTCGAAATACTGGGACGCAAACGTCACGGTGGTCGTGGTCTCTTCGTCTTGGCGAAGTTTTTCGTGGATCAGCGAGAATTGACGGTCTTGCTCTTGAGGGAACAATTCATCCCAGGCGCGTGGAAATTGCAGGTGGCAGAGCGCCATCTCCCACCGTCGGTCCAAGACCAACATCTCCGGCAAATGGATACGAAAATGGGAACCGGAATTGTTGGGAAAGGTATCCCGGCTGGCCACGCTAGGCAACGTCATCCAGATGCGGTCGGGGTCCATGCTTTTTCGGAAATGCAAGGTCACTTCCACCTTAGTGGTTTGTGGAAATGAAACAAGTTTCCCGTGCTCGTCGGTTATAAGGATTTCGAAATCCTCAAACACCGTCTTGGCCAACCGCCTGTAGAACAGGATGGTAAAGCTGCGTTCTTGGACCGCCGCGTTGCAGGTCCCTGAAAAAGGACTCTCAGCAAGGCGGCTTTGGTATCCCCCACAATACTGGGTTCCACCAAATCACAGTACATGTAAAATGTCGCTGGCTTCTCCTGCTGCTGGAGGCAGGGGAAGACCAGAGAGACGACCGCCATTACCTAGACCGGAGACAACTCGTACAGTTGTGAGACGTGGATACGGAACCGGGCCGGGGCATTGGTGTAGACGTGTGCGCTCACCCCGTTGGTTACGGTAATGTACAATTCCTCTTCCTCCTCCATCCTCTCTCTTTCTCCCCACTCGAACACGAATGAATCAGTCCCGTGGGAAAACAAACTCTTTTATTTCTTTTTTTTCCCCATACGTTTGGGTCTGGAGCTGAGCGACCGGGACCCAGCTGTTAAATTTAGTGGGGTACCCTTGCCATTTCACCAAGACCTCATCCTGGTTCTTCTTCTTGCCGCAGCGTTGCAACACCTTTTCGATGATAAAGAGACTTTCTTTTTCCACGGCCACAGGCGTCATCTCGCTTTCGTAAAAGGTCCCCTGCAACCCTTCCCGCTCAGGTCCTCCAACCGGTAGACGTGGGGCGTGCGGTAGTCTAACCGTTGCCGTAATACAGCGCCTCGAGCAGCGCTAAAGAATTATTTTTATTCTCCTTCTTTACTCCCATCCTCAAAATGGAACCCTGAATAATCACCTTTCCCCCGCAACACGCCAAGAAACAACGGAGGCGTTTAAAAATACCATGGCACTTGAGGGACGGACCTCCTCCTCCCCAGGGCATTCTGTACTCTCCCCGAGTCTAGCGCGCGGAACACCCTTATACATTTTTCACCCCCTTCTCCCTAGAAAAGAGACGACAGACACCCAGCGTCGTTCCCCTTGAAATTTTTATTGGTTGTTTTTTACAAAAAAACTAGAAGCTAAGGGGAGAAATGAGGACGTCTTCGAGATCTTCTTGCGCCGTAGGGTACTTGCTCTCGTAGGTGACCCTCCTGCCACTGTCTTCATACAATTTGTAGGTGTACAGTACCGCCTGGAATTATTGAAGCATTTACCGCGGTTTTACCGCGTCCAATGACCGCGGTAATACCGCGGTTTGACCTCAGAATGACCGCAGTATTACCGCAGTAATACCTCGGTAAAACCGCGGTCAACTGCGGTAATTAGCGTGGCCGAGGCCGCTGAGATTTGTATCACGCCGAAATCATTGACTTTAGTGTGAAGATGTAGCAGTCATGATCACAAACGTGCGAGTTTGGCGCGATGACTCGGCGTTCTTTTCATTCTTTATTCCACACCGCTGTTAACTTTAGAATCTTTTATTTTCGCTTCATTTAGAACTTTAACGGCGGGTAGAGAAGCACTCATCGGTGAAACTAAGACTTTAGAATCTTTTATTTTCCCTTCATTCAGAACTCAAACGGCGGGTAAAGAAGCACTCATCGGTGAAACTAATTAAGACTTTAGAATCTTTAAGATTCTAACCCGCCGTTAGAGTTCTGAATGAACGGCGAAAATAAAAGATTCTAAAGTCTTAGTTTAACCGATGAGTGCTTCTCTACCCGCCGTTTGAAATTTCGATCCTTGCCCGTCAAAGTTCAAGTTGCTTTTTCCGGCTCACTCGGTCAATTCGACCAACCTGAGTTGTAAACTTTATTCGGGCTTTGACTAACTGAACTTTACGGCTCACCTTCGAACAGTACAGGAGGATAACTGTAGAGTTCACTTCAGTTCAGTGAGTATAATCAGGCTAAGAATGACTCCGCTAAGAATACAAATCCGATGCTTTGAACCCGGTTTGAATCGAAGGGTAATAAACGAAAGGAATGCGTTACTATAAATCGCACGTCTCAACTTCGGAAGTGTTCAATTTTGTAAACGTTATCCGTATATCCACAATAATATTCAGATCCGTCAGCCTTCCAGAGCTTTGTAAAAGTCATTGCATAAAGTTTTCAAGTAAATTCGGATCATGCAGTTATCAAAATATCGTGAGCCGTAAAATAAACAAAACAACGGATGCTCGCTTAGTTCCCAGACCGGCGGTGCGTTGGCCCGCTTTAAAGCTTGACTCGCTCCGCAAAACATAACACCATATAAACTTTTGCTTCAGTGTAGTTTCACATTTACGGCAGATCCTTGTCTTGTTACTAGTATTAAAAGGTTTCGGCAGAAATCATTGTAAATGTTTGTGTATTAAAATCTCAACTCTTCTGAATTTCCACATGCAATCAGTCAGGCGTGAACGTGTCAGTCTGAATTTTTACAGAACATCAACATAGTTTTGAAGCAACGTTTGTCATATTGAAAGACGTGCTAAAACCTCTATACTCTTACCAGAAAACTTCTACTGGGAAAGTGCAATTCCTTTTGAATTAAAAGAGCTTTAATGCATCAGTCAGTCAGTCAGTTCGAGTAAATGGAAATTAATTGCGCCAGCGGTATTTGTGTCAGAAATGAGACACGCGTCTGGCTGACAGTTCACGATTGACGGGGACTTTTATTAAGAATCTTGACTTTTTGACGCCTCTGGCACGCAGGTTATTTACCAAAACGTTTGTAAAACTGTTTGTCATGAATTCGAATTTGTCACGCGTTAATCCTAGTGAAAGAAAGGTTAAAATACAAAACTGGGCAATGAACACGTACGCTTGCGATCACGAAATTTCGGATCACGATATTTCGATAACCTAGCTGGTACGAATTTCCGTTTGACAATAAACGAAATATCGTCGAAATGTCGCTCGCAGGTTGGCGATATTTCGCCTTGGCATTCGAATTTTCGCGAAATTCGTCGAAATACGTTTGCATGACTTTTGCACAATAGTACAGTATTGTGTCATGACCGCGGATTTTGACCGCGGCTTTCATTGCGGTGAATAATTTGACCGCGGTAAAGCCTCGACTTTACCGCGGTAAAACCTCGTCCATGGTGCGGTAGTCCAATGTCCGCGGTATTACCGCGGTTTGGCCTCGACCCGATGCTTCAATAATTCCAGGCGGTACTGTAGGTAGGAGGGTTGGTGCAAACGACGGCCGAGTGCTTGATCATACAGTTCCCACGGTTTAGATCGAAGTGGATATTCTTCAAGGCCTTCTCCAACAACCCTGGCGCGAACAGCCTTGTCAACTTCTTATTATTGTCTTCCGCCCCATCCTCGAACAGGTCACACGCAAAACTGTGGGCCATAGTGTTGAGGTAAGGGAAGAGTCCATCCGACACTGGGGTCTTCTCTCTCACCAGGGTTTGCATTGTTTGCGAGGGGTACCTGTCGTGAATTTGAGTGACGTAATGCATGCCAAAACGTCTCACTTTATCGTAGAGGGAATTGTTCACGACAGAATACAGCCGTTTCCGGAACAAATGGGTGATCAGGGTTGCGACCAACTCTTTCTGAATAGCGTGGTAGGTTCCTTGGACATGCGCACGGAAGGTTGTTTCCAGGATCACTAACCAAGTCGCCTTCCCTGGTTCTGTTTCCACGAACAAATCGTCCAGGGTGGCTCTGTTTCCATGGGTCAGCGTAAAATGAGGTTTAAAATAGTCGACCCCACGCATCTGCAACATATGGAAGGTCAACTGGTCCACAAAGTAACGCACGGCCGTCACGAATCAAGACAGATTTCCTTGTGGCCTCTTCATCTTTCTCTTCTCGGCCATCCTCTCTTCAGCCTCCTCCTCTTCTTCCTTCCTCTTCTCCTTCTTCTCCCTCTTCTCGTTCTTATCGGTGTCGTCCTCCTCCATGTCGTCGTCGTCACTCTCGATCATCTTGGCCACCCTCTTTCCGGAACCTTTTTCTTCTTCTTCATCCTTTTCCTCCTCATTCCTCACTTCCTCTTCGTACTTCGATAGGGCTGTGTTCATGTGACCCCTTTAGGCATTGAAACGGTTCTGCACAGAGGTCAGTTGGGCATCCCCTTCCCCCTTCGTCACCGAAATGTCACAAGCATGAGCTTGACGATAGATCATACTCGAGGTGACCATACTGTAGCCGAAGTGGTAGCCGAGACGGTACAACCGTTCGCTTTGCCAGGACTTGGTCCGCAATTCCTGAACGTAGTCGTACAACTCAAACTCCGAGTAGTCGTAGAGTTGCTGCCACACCATGCGGGTGTAACGTCCTCAGATAGGCAACAGAAGGTCATACTGTTCTTTCAGGATCTGGTTCGTGAAGCGGGGGAGTAAATGCTTGATGGCGTTCTCGTGGTACTGTTTCACCTGGAACTTGCTTTCGTTAAAGCTCAGACCGGTATCGAAATAGTCGTCCCAACTCATGGTGGTCTGGGAGTACCGCATACAAGTACCGCATGGAAATACAGGTAATTAAGTTAGGAAGTGTTCGTACTCTGTTATGATGGCTCGCTCTCTCTCGTACCGGGGGTCTTGTACTGCTGAGAAGTGGGGGTCCCGGGGTCGGTGGTCTTTGTCAAAATGGGCCCTGGCCGCCGAATCTATGTTCATGTATTGGGAACAGATAAAGTTCCCTTCTAACCTCCCCTTCGCATTCAAGGTTTCGGCGTGGTACCAATACTCGCGGGGAAAGATGCGTTGGGTACGGCAACGGTGCAAGTATCCCTGCGTTCCCCAGACCAGGTCCTCACTCATCCGCGTCTCGCATACCTCATCCCACGTCAGTCCCAGGCCCTGCTTCAGGGGAAGCCAGCGGAACAAGAACCTCGCCATCTCCCTCAGGAAATTGTGGCGCAAGGACTTGATGGGCCAATCGGCATCCTCGCTCAAATGATGTTCCAGGGCCATCGCATCCATTTTCGCGACTTCCTCACAGACAATTTCAAGCATCATCGCTTGCACCTCTAGCCGCTCTTTGGGGAGCACATCTAGGGAGAGCCAATACGACAAACAGCCCAACATCATGTCCTGCAGTTCCGTCGAATAACTCTCCTCTAACGAGCTCTTCAAGTCAGGGAACTCCATATTCACTACCTGGGATAGTTTCAACCGGTTCCAGATCTCCCGTTCGGCCAACAGGTCTCGGTAGAGGTATCCCAAAAGGTACACACACACACACCTCATATCCTCCTTGTACTTGAAAATGATATTGTTGTTGTTGTCGTGCTTAAGCACCCAGGCGTCCTCCTCGTTATAGCCGGAAGTCTTTAAGGTCAAGGCTTTGCGTTTGCCCGCCCGTGGAGTGGATAGCTGTACCCTCTGGAAACAATCCCCGTTCGCGTAGGACACTATCGCCATGTACAGGGCAGATAAAGTGAGGTATATTGGACTCATGGGAGGGAGGGAGGTATGCCTCAGCTCGGTGTTCATTAGTTTCACCCTCTGTAGAAATCCCCCAAACAAACGCGCCATGTCGTTCGTCTCCTTTCCCACAGTTTGCCTTGCCACGTTTGCAAAATACCGTACGCTTGGTCGGTAGAGAGTTGTTTTAGGCTGATCAACGTTTCGTCTCTCATTTTTTGTCGAGCGCTTATATCATGAGCCCCTGGCTCGGGAGATTGGGCAACCACTTCCTGCGTTACCGACGGTAAATAAATTATTATTATTATTATTATCTCTGGCGTCACGGCCAACGTACACATCTGCCCAAAAAAAGGCAGGAATTCGTCCAAGTGTTCCACCGCAAAACCTTCGCGAGCGATCTCCCAAGCCTCGACAAATCCTTCTTTCGGTCGAAGTCGTTTCCATTGGGGGAAGTCTGCGGTCACCAAAACCACGTACAAATGTTGGACCAATGTTTTAAATTGGAGTCGGCTCACTTTCTCCACCTCGTCTGCCTCTAAGAATTTCACGGTGTTGATCATCTTACCAAAGAGTCCACACTTTTCGGTACTCACGATGGAGCATAGACACAACGGCAAAGAACCAAAACAACATGAATGCATCCTCCCCAAAGGTTCACTTTTTTATACTCCCTGGGAGGTTCCCGGTCGGCCACTCAGGAACCTGTATTTGCTCTATAATGACGGCCAATCCCGAGCCTGTATTTGCTCTATAATCCCGGCCAATCCCGAGCCTGTATTTGCTCTATAATCCCTGCCAATCCCGAGCCTGGATTTGATCTATAAAATTCCGACCAATCCCGCGCCTGGATTTGATCTATAACGGTCACGGCGGCGGCGGTGGCTTGTGACGTCATCGGTTGTGACGTCATTTTGACGCTCTCGCCCAATCAGGAGGCCGTATTGGATCTATAATGAGTGTCCTAACTGCTGCCGTTTCACGATGCATAAATTAGTTGCAATTCTCAGAAGCCGAATGCTAACAACAGAGTTATTTTCAAGGAATATAACTACCGAGACTGCTCGTTTGCTTGGCAGTGGGATCACCGTCATTAACAACCATGAAATTCAAGCCTATTTACAGTCAAACCGGATGTTCTCTTGCGTGCGACATTGCAATATTCTGTCGCGACATTGGTATTTTGATTGGCAGTTTGCTTTGAGCAATTTGCAGTCGGCGCGAATGATAGCAGTTTACATTTGTAATTTTCATTGTTTGGAAGAACTCGCGGCCCTGGGCGAATGTGTTTGTTCAGGATGTTTCAGGTTCTTATTCAATACCTGGAAGATAGATATGCAAGCTTTTATGTTGACAATCCAATAACGGATTACGAAGAACTACTACGACGAGTCAGAGCTGCGATTCCCTTTCTGAGACAAATACAGAATGATCAACTGCGAGTTGCATACAAAGATGTACAACTGAGGAGTTTCATAAACATCGATGCAAATGAATATTTACACATGGCAGAAACTTTTAGAAATGCTATTTCATGTGGTTCTGATATTTACAGACGCGTGGAGCTAAAGGTGAGAGAAACAGATTCACCACTCCTCATGAAAAAGCGTACTTCAACTTCAAAACAAAGTGAACGCGGCACGATCAAACCAGAAATGCCGCCAAGTGGAAATAGCGCAGCAGTCGAGCCGAAGAGCCTTCTCTTTCCAATTGCCCCGAACAGTGGTAGTTCAGAATTTAATAACGTAAGTGACTGGAAAGCTTCCAAACAAGATCAGTTGACTAATAAGCTTCAAGGTCTTGGTGACAGTAAACTTGCTATCGAAACGCATGTCCGTGAACTTGAGCTGGATGTGGTTGAGCCACAACGTGTCGGCAGTTACAACACAATCTGTGGAAACTGTCATATCCGTGGGCACAGATCCGAAGGAAACCGTGGGAATGATTCATGTAAAGCACCACCATGTACTTCATACTACATGTGTGGTCAGAAGAAAAAACACTCGGAACATTTCGAGGAGATACGGAAAATGAAAAAACAGCTCAAAGACATTAATAAGGACATTGACAGTGTGGCGATGGAAAAGAAAAAAATAGATTCCTTTCAGTCCAAGAGTATCTCAGCATTTTCGTCAGCTGTGACCCCGCGATTACTAAAACAGTGTGGAGAGAAATATTCATTGAAAACGGCAGCAGGAAAACTAGAGTTACAAAAAGACATTGTTACTTTGAGATTAGCATGTGGTAACAAGATTCCCCCAAGTTCAGAAAACGACCGAGAACTGTTGACATCATTATTAGAGAAGCAGAGAGAAAAAATGATGGAAATACATGTACCAGTAAATGTTCATGCGAATGGAAATCAAACAAAAACGGAGATTACGTTGGCCGTTTCACCTTTGCAAACTTACCGAAGAAAGAAAAAGTCAAGATCTGGAAGTACTAGTTCCGATTCTAGTTCCAGTGAAAACAGTTCGTCCGATTCAGTCTTCTACTGAGAGAAAGCATAAGCATCGAAAAAAAAGATATCATCGTCGTAAGAGGAAGTCCGCAGAAAGAAAGAAGAAGTATAATAAAAGACGCAAATACTACAACTCAAGCGACTCGGAAAGTTCAATAGATCGCGATCGCCGCCATCTGAAAGTTAAACAAGGGAAAGTTGTAGATTATACTCACCAGGACGAAAACGATCAGCGAAGTCAACCTACAGCTACAGTCACACACGAGTAATGTTCTCTTGATGAACTTGCGACTATAGCAGTTGCTATAACTGGTACCGAAAAACAGTAAATTCTAGAGTAACACGATTGAAACAGTTTGAGGCGCTGCAAAGCACAATGTCAACACGTTTGTAAAATTGATCCAGTTGTTTATAAAAGCTACGTTGTGTTTGGAGAGAACTTTGGCTTGGGACTTTAACTATCTTATTCTTTCAATTGCAGAATAACAGGTTTGGTACGTTTGTTTACAATTAAATAATTATATATAATTTGAATTGTTCCATGCATTTCCTCTGTCTGAAAGGCCGTAAAGGTAAATAGTGGGACCACCCTTCGACTTGTGATCGCAGGCTATAAATAGCGAGCTAGAGACGTAACTATACACGGAATTTTCTTCTATTTATATTCGAGTACAACGAGTACAAATGTTCACAATCGACAAACACTTTTATAAGATATATCCTTTACACGGAAGTTTTACTGAAAACTGTGTATAAATGCCGTTTGTGTACCTACATTAGTTCAAACAACAAATCCGCAGTGCTGAAAGAATTTCTGTGACATTGCAGTTGTAATTGTTTGTAAAGCTTCAATAATAGCAAGCTCGGTGTAATTTATCGAAAATTGTTCATGCCTTCTCATGTGTGCTTTCATACTTCTAAAACAGAACTCGCATGTATTGAAATCGGGACTATAAGGGGGCTGAAATATAAGATCAATGTTACGGTTTCCTAGCATTCTTCGCAGCTCATCCTCTGCAAATCGTCCGTGGTGAAAACCGCAATTGTCCATAACAACAATATCTCCATTTGTTAGAACTGGATTAGCATAAACAGGGTCTACAATATCCATACTTTCTTCAAAAAAGTGGAGCATTTCAAATCTATTAGAGGGACCATCCAATATATTAAAATAATCAACTCCAAATCGACTGTGCAGGAGGTTTACTGTGTAAGTACAGTTTGACGCGTATCGTTTCACTTCAACGGCCGGCTGGTCTTTCTTGCTGTGGCCGTAAGTTCGATTGGGTGTTGTTTTTACAACTGACGCTTCGTCAAAAAAGTGAACTCTTGATGGATCAATTCCAGACATAAACATAATATAGTCTAGTGTTTTCACAAGGTTTTCGTCAGTTTGTGATTCTTCAGGACAAACGGAAATTTTTTGTAAGTAAATTCTAGGTCTTTTCTCAAGATGTCGCTGATTGTTGAACGGGCGGGGAGATTGGCCGCAGCACAAATTCCATTGTCAACAAGAGCCTGTTGGATTTCTGAAGTGAGAATACTAGGTTTGCTTGTCTTACAGTATTCTACAAACTCTACAACATCGGCAGTAGAAACTGTTCGTTCTTTCCAGCCAGGTTTACCGGGCAACAAGGTTCTGTGCTGCAAAAATCTGTTTACAATATTTCCTACGGTCTGTCTCGAGAGGCCGACTCGCTGCCCAATTTCTCCTTGCTTATGACCAGAAGACCACAGAGCAATCACATCTTCTCTTTTTGAGACCAGGGTTGTGCTACTGCGATTGATGTAAGCCATAACAATATTTAACACGAACCGAAGGGAGATGAATCTCTTTCAGTTGCAACTTTTTTTAAATTGTGATTCTTTCCCGCAGACTGCAAACTGCTCGGAGCAAACTGCCAATCAAAATACCAATGTCGCGACAGAATATTATAATATTGATCGCAAAAGAACATCCGGTTTGACTGTAATAGCGTGTGTGGGTAGCTCGTTTGCTTCGTTCTTCCAGCGGCTCGGCCCGGTCAAGATAAATTTTATTTGTCCTACGACTGTCAATTTCAAAATTACAATTTCAAAACCTACACACAGCACAGCAGGCCAATTTTCAAGCCAGCTCTTTTGTAAGGTCAGTAGCCGAAGAAGTTACCTACATAATGCACTCAAGCATGTTAAGGCCTGGTTCAGGGGTAAAATTTCGGGTAAAACTGTTTTCCTTATTTCAGCACAGCCGAGTATGGTAAGTACGCCAAGTTTCTCACGATAATAGGTATCGCCATTCTTGACTACCTTAAGTGGTTTGTGTGTGGTAAAACGTGTAAATCAAAAACGCGGCTCCGAGTTCAAAACAGCTTGGATGATGAGTGGATATGTTTAGTTAAGGTTGAAGCCTTTTACCTAAATCAACTTAGAAAATATGACTACAATGGTTCGTTAACGAGTAATTAAGGCGAACATATGCAAAATAGGTCACCTGACTTTTTGTACCCTTAATATCTCCTTATCTTTACATGATAGTCATGTTTTCTAAGCGTGATCTGAAACACTGCTGGAGGAGTAATGTTTTAGCAGGGTTACTTTATATTCATATGTTATCGTCGCAACCGCATTTCACTTAAACGATTTTATATTATTATGACGTCATCGATCACGTGATACGACAACCATCCACTTAACAAATTTAAGGGAGTTGATATTAGTATTACGGTGTAATTAGTTTTTGTTTGAACTGTTAGTTCTGTCAGAAAACATTTTTTAACTTACATCTATTTTCCGTTAAATGAACCAGGCCTTAACCAGCTTGAGCAGCGGTTATTTTCAAGGTATACTACCGAGGCTGCCCATTTGCTTGGGTGAACGGCCATCACGTTCGTGAGTCATAGCACACTATGCTAATTTTTAGGGCGCTATGCTAATTTTTAAGGCGCTCTCGTTAATTCAGATGACGTCACAGTCCTATTGTCTTGGGCTCATGACTGATATGCGGCGTACGCCGCATTTTGCGACGTACCTGATCAGAATTGCGGCGTATGCATAAATTCGGAATGCTAATTTTTAGGGCGCTCTCATTAATTCGGGGCATGTTTGGGCAAATTAAATAAAGCCTATTGTTTGGGGTCGTCTCTAAAACCAGAACCTGTGTCTCCGAATCAGTACAACCCAAAGCCTTGAACAAGATCGATCGACCTATTCGAAATTGAGAAGTGAACAAGATGGACCCTACTAAATTGGACTGTGATATCACAGAGGCCATTGCAAAGCTACTCGAGATCGCAGCAGTTGACTTTGAGGTAAATATTATTTTGACTTGTATTTACATCACAACCGTTTTGTTTGTGTGCAGGTTTTGAGAGTGTTTTTATCTTTGTAGACCATTCCAGAGAATATTGAGATTCCTCTTGAAGTATTGGAGCTAGCCCTGGAACGATTGGAAAACAGAGTTGGAGACTGCTACAAAAGTAAGCAATTTGATCATATACTATTGTAAAGGTTTAAGCGTAAAATTTACTTTGATTTTCTTCCGTCTTTTCAGAATCACTTGGTCGAAACTTCAGTCATTCCTCCCGAGATATTCGAACCCTGGAATGATTGTGACTCGGTATGTAATTCGATGGTCTCGTTTTGTTCTTGCGCGATACCATTCTAAAAAGGTTCTCTTTAGTTTTGTCTTAGGAAGTACAAGAATCTATACCAGAGCTACAACAAACTGGAGCGGGTATAAAGCGACCTCTTGAGGTACGTTTTGAAATCCAACACTCGCTATTTCATGTTCTTAAGTTTCAAGACTTTAATCATATTTATTTCAATGTTGTAGGATAAGGGATGCGACCCTCAGCCAAAAAGAGACGACATCAGTGTGAGACGTGTGGGAAAGTGTTTTCTCGAGGACGTGACCTGACCCACAACGGCGAAAAGCAGCACGAGTGTTCTCACTGTAACAAGAAATTTAGTCGTAAGGAGCATTTGCGATACCACGAGAAGCAAGTTCACGAGAACCGAGCTGCCCAGCGCAACTACAAACGCAATACCTGTGGCGAAGAGTTCCACAATATGGCCCCCTTCCAAACCCATCAGAAGACAGTTCACCCCAAAACCTCGACGAGCAACAAGAAACGACCCAACGAAGACAAATCCGGTAAGAAATATTTATGATTTAATCTTATACTATGTAGAACATTAGTCGACATGTTTGGGTCAGTCTTTTGTGTGAGGGATTAACCTTATGCAAATTCCGTTGAGATGGAGTCTTTTGTTTGCTAGGATTAACCATACAATAACCAAATCCATTTTCCGAGTATAATACAATAAATAATAAATATTTTAACAAAACAACTTCAGAATGGAGAAAGTGAACTAAAACATTCATTACTTTACTAACATTACGAAAAGAGAGGCGAATTACCCCCCTTTTTAAGGCGCTATGCTAATTTTTAAGGCGCTCTTATTAATTCAGATGACGTCACAGTCTTATTGTCTTAGGTCATGCATAAATTAATTAGGGCGTACGGCCCTTTTTCAAGGCGCTATGCTAATTTTTAAGGCGCTCTCATGAATAAAGTGAGGCGCGCTCATGAATAAAGTGCGGTAAAGTGCGGATTATCTATTATTTCTGTGAATGAGGTCATCGATCTATTCGGGCATGTTTGGGCAAAGTTTGAGCGGCTATAAAACCAGAACCTGTGTCTCTGAGTATGGATTCTTGTACTTCCTAATTAAATGGTCAATTATGAAACGGGCCAATGCCTACAAGAGTGGTTCCAAACAATGCAACCTGTGTTTAGCGAAAAAACTTTGTATTCTAAAAGCCAAAAAAGAAAAAAAATTGAACAAAAGATCCGAACTCTTAGCTAAATGCAGACATGAAAACAAATTCTATGCTGTCAGTTATAAGCCTCCGTAATCTACGCACATTTTTAGTCTGATGATCGCTTCGAGCGTGAAACTCGAGTAACCTATAGTTCTTATTTTTTCTCCATTTTTAACGTTTTCAACATTTTATATATAAAAATATATAGCCAATGTGCAGACTACTCAATTTTTGAGTACATAGATTTAATTGGCGCTCTATCTTCGTTTCACCGGTGAACTTCACCTATATATAAATTTTCTCTCTTTATTAAAAGCCTATAGGCGCTCATGAATTTTCAGTCATTATGATGTCGATACGTCAGTATGTTCTCTCTTTATTAAAAGCCAATAGGCGCTCGCGAGTTTTATAGTTATCTACGATGCATCAATAATGCTAAATCGTTTAGAAGTGCCGGCTCATGTAGTTATCCTACTTTGCATTTCAGTGTGCGTTCAGTCTGAAACGGCGATTGATCCGATGATATCAGTGCAACGTTCTGCAGTGCACCCTGGGAATGCAGCCCGAACTATAGGTCAAACTGCGCACATCATGAGCGTAGTTATCACAAAAAGGCTACTACTACCCACCATACTTGGCTGGCATGCACGCAGTTTTTGGTCTCCCGGCTTTTATCGTTTTTGTTTTAGTCCTTAACCGGTTTTCTTATCAGAGGGGTGTTAGACGTGATTCCTCCTTTTGTGTTAACGTTGCTCATGATAGAACACTATTGTCGATATTTCAGAATTTTCTCTCTTTATCAAAAGCCATATGCGCTCATGAATATTCAGTCATTACGATGTCGATACGTCAGTATGTTCTCTCTTTATTAGAAGCCTATAGGCGCTCGCGAGTTTTATCGCTCTCTACGATGCATAAATAATGCTAAATCGTTAAGAAGTGCCGGCTCATGTAATTATCCTACTTTGCATTTCAGTGTGCGTTCAGTCTGAAACGGCGATTGGTCCGATAATATCAGTGCAACCTTCTGCAGTGCACTCTGGGAATGCAGCCCGAACTATAGGTAAAACTGCGCACATCATGAGCGTAGTTATCACAAAAAGGCTACTACTACCCACCATACTTGGCTGGCATGCACGCAGTTTTTGGTCTCCCGGCTTATCTCGTTTTTTTTCAGTCTTTAACCGGTTTTCTTATCAGAGGGGTGTTAGACGTGAGTCCTCCTTTTGTGTTAACGTTGCTCATGATAGAAAACTGTTGTCGATATTTCAGGTTGAAGTCCTGGCATCACTGTATGCCTGAGCGCTTCTGGGATATGGAACACAACTTTATAGTATTTTTGAAATGTGCGATGAAAAATTAGGACTGTGTTCTATATCCTTTCTGGTTCACCCAGGTTGAAGTCCTGGCATCACCGTATGCCTGAGCGCTTCTGGTATATGGAACACAACTTTATAGTATTTTTGAAATGTGCGATGAAAAACTAGCTAGGTCTGTGTTCTATATCCTTTCTGGTTCACCCAAGTTGAAGTGCTGGCATCACCGTATGCCTGAGCGCTTCTGGGATATGGAACACAACTTTATAGTATTTTTGAAATGTGCGATGAAAAATTAGGACTGTGTTCTATATCCTTTCTGGTTCACCCAGGTTGAAGTGCTGGCATCACCGTATGCCTGAGTGCTTCTGGGATATGGAACACAACTTTATAGTATTTTTGAAATGTGCGATGAAAAACTAGGACTGTGTTCTATATCCTTTCTGGTTCACCCAGGTAGAAGTCCTGGCATCAAGGTATGCCTGAGCGCTTCTGGGATATGGAACACAACTTTTTAGTATTTTTGAAATGTGCGATGAAAAACTAGGACTGTGTTCTATATCTTTTCCTGTTCACCCAGGTAGAAGTCCTAGCATCACGGTATGCCTGAGTGCTTCTGGGATATGGAACACAACTTTATACTATTTTTGAAATGTGCGATGAAAAACTAGGTCTGTGTTCTATATCTTTCTGGTTCACCCATGCAGGTTGAAGTCCTGGCATCGCCGTATGCCTGATCGCTTCTGGGATATGGAAAACAAGTTTATAGCATTTTTGAAATGTGCGATGAAAAACTAGGTCTGTGGTCTATATATTTTCTGGTTTACCCAGATCGATCATCACGGGACTACTTCCCAGGTTTTCTAAGTGATCGGACCCACGACTTTCAGCGTTAAAAAAAAAAGAATGAAAAACTCGAATCGGATATTTTTTTCCTTTGAAAATACTATTTTAACCTTTTAAGTTTAAAATAATCAATAATTGGCCAGGGCTTATAGAGACGTTCTGATTCCACTATTCGTCCTCGTGGTTATGGCAATTGTTTTGCTTTGAATCTCGTTAGCATTACCGATATAGCTAAAAACAGCTTTCGAAGTGTGTGTTTGGCTACTAAGACGAGAGGTTTTTGGAGCTTTTTTCTACTTTTAGATCGATGTTTACGACAGCAACTGCGGCAGGTGTGGGTTTCAGATTTGCCGTAGAGAGCCTTGTTATTGCGCCTCAAACTTATTTCTGCTCGGACACAAAACGAGCGGCTCGATCGCGATAATGATTGCTATAATTAAACCAGGCTGCCCGGCCGAGTGATGATAGAATGTATCATTAATTCAGGTTCGAATGTACTTTCACACTTGGTACTTTGGCACTTTAGGCCAAACTGGAAACTACAGCCTAGTAGAAACCCCGTAGAGTTGCAACATAATTCCTGTTGCATCACTGTGGGATATCGTTTTTTATCTCGGTTGCTAAGAACGTCTGGCTCGTAATGTTTTGCCGACCAACAGAGACAAAGAATTGATTAAATTCATCCGCAACAGTTTTGTCGTCTTTGCTAAAAGTTCTCTGAGATGTCGAATTGTTAAGGATGCAAAGGCGAATTGCCTTCCAAATGCTGTTGGTGTCGTTTCTCTTGATTTGATCGTTAACAAATTCTCGCTCTGCAATTTTGATTTCCCCTTTCACCTCGCGCTTAAAGTTCTTGTAAGCAGACCACGCCATAGGATCGTTAGTTATCTTAGCCACCTTCCTCCAATTATCCCTAGTTTTCATTACTCCGCGAATATTGTCTGTTACGCATGGGTTTGGTATCCAGCGAACTTTGAACATTTTAACAGGTGCGTGTTGATCAAGTATGTCATTCAATAGAGAATTAAATGCATACAATTTATCCTCGACATCGCAGAAAGAATCTACTACAGACCACGGTGCTTCAGATATGTCGTTGTAGAATGCATCAGGCTTGTAATGTTTAAAACTCCTAGTAGTATCAAGCAACTTTGCAGAAAGCCTTGGACCCTGCCAAGAAAGCCTTTCCCCTGTACCGATATCTGTTTCAGGAGCCGATGATGAGAAAGTGATCAAAAGAATTTTCCAGAGCTCAATAACCGCGTCAGCCATGCGCTTTGGGGTCCCGCCCAGTCTGAAGTTTACCAATTCCCGGGAATGCTGCCTGAAACTGTGATGCTCACCATTGGGATCAAAGACACGTTGATCAAACATAGAGATATGTTAAACCAACTTTGGCCATCATCGCTGGTTTGAGCGAGAATTTTGGGTGCTTCGCGCACATCATAAAAGCAGGACTATGGAAAAAAAGGTCAGTGGCTCCTCCTCCTTCCTTACTGTATGATCAAAATCGTCGCTGTATGCTATATCACGTACCACAGTTTGGAAGGAATTTGAATCTGAAGTCTATGGCAAGTCTGCAAACGTTGCAAAAAACAATGTACTTTAAAAAAAATGAATACCGACTTTCACTTGGTAATTACATTAACTGTGTGTGCATGGCATCGTAAATCGTACCAATGCATAAATCAAGATTTGGGGTATTTGAATGTTATGGATTGGTACGATTTACCCTTCTTCACGCGGGAACCTAACCGGGAATCTTGTAGCGAAGATTCCTGGGAGGATGTTTAGTTAGGATGTTATTTATATCAGTTTATGAACCCTTACAAGTGTGCCGCTAAATGATAAGATGTTTGTCACTGACGTTTGTAGCGAAGCGAATTATAACTTTATAATTTAATGTCCGCATTGCTCTCGGTGTCTAAAAGGATGGTTATCGTTTTAAATTTGATTCTAAAATCATCTTATTATTTTGCTGTGTTCATTATGAGGTTGGGTGCATGCCTAATCTAAATGACGATTCCTGGATGTACCGTTATTCTCCCTACATGGTGGTAAAATGTCGTTGCATCCACGGCAAAGTTTATCATAAGCATTTAGGTTTTTTTCCACTCTGGAAAACTCTCTAAATATCACACTGTAAATGCACACTTTTTTTTATATTAAAACTTGGCAGAAGAATATTGTCTATGGTCTTTGCTTACTGAGAAATGAGAAACCGCTGAATTCCATCTTGCGTGAAGGCGCCCTTTTAGCCAATTCCCATGATATCGAGCGGGTAATTAGTTGACGCTTCTACAAGCTCGTGGCGACTGTCCACTAATATCGAGCAAACCGCGGCAAAAGATTAAAAACTAATTTTCTTCATATTTCGTTCAAAGATAGGCTTTGGTCAGTTAGTAAACGTGCTGGGATTCTTTTGTTGCGCTCGACGAAGGAGAACGCATACTAATCTTGCAGTGGACTCCCTGTGGCCATGTGTGGGATACATGTGCTTTTCCAAGCGAAAGAAATCGAGATTTTCCTCATGCACACCGCGGCAAAACGTCACGCGCATGCGTATTTGCTATTTCTTGTCCGCGCGCGGCCGCCCCCAGTTTTCCGCGAAAACTGAAATGAAACAACAGGCACATGCCGTGATTTTAACGTTTCTGCTTAAAAGTATTCATTTGTGAACTGTTTTGTCAAAAACTAAGAAAACTACTTAAAAGCTAAGCCTAAGACTTTAACAGGTTGAAGTTTTCTTAATTTGTAATTCATTGTGAGCTTACTAAGTTATAAAATTATTTACTAAAAAAGTTGAAACCCTCGGTAATTTGTATTTGATAGCAGAGCCTTCGTTCTTTTGGCCAGCGGAGCATACCGTTTTGCCGCGGTGTGGTCCTCATGTATGTTTGTACTTTTTAGAATAAAGTCACGATGCGAGCGGCCATTTTGGTTTTCTGGAGTTTTGCTCGCGATCGGTAAGTTACTTGCTTCATTTTCCGACAACCCAATGCATTGCAATGATGTTTCAAAGGTTCGCAAGTACAATTGAGCAAAGCCTGAGGAAAGTGTGTAGTACATCTGGAGGACTGACAAAGTCCAATATGGTCTGTTTTGTACCTTGAACATTCAACTCGGCCATAATTATTTATTTGTGCTGAACCCGAGTGAATCTGCGATCGAAAAATATCCTAATAGTTATTTCTCAGTTCTTGGGTTGATATAATGTGCCGTGTTACAAGATTACACTGATTTATGTTTCATTGATTTTTTTCTTGTTGACAAATGCTGCTTAACTTGGATAAGCTAACAATTAGAAGGGGAAAACAAATAGTTTGTCATTCCCAGGCTACACTCTATTCGTAAAGAATAAAACACGCGTTATCGTTGTTTTAGGTTATTTTTCAAACTAGACCGAAGAGATATTTACCATATCTGAAAGAATACCAAGACAGCCACCTGTATATCGTTTAAAGGACTATCATGGATAACTTTTAGAAGGAACATTTGACGAAGCCGAGTTACAGAGAGTCGAAAAGCAAGATGATTTCTACCGGGTAGAAAAAGTCTTAAAAAGGCGTGATTGAATACCTTGTCCAGTGGAAGGGGTATCCCGAGAGTTTTAATTGTTGGGTAGATGAAAGGGATATAAAATACTTGTAATTAGATAGCTGATCGTTTTAATAAATTTATAAAGAAAACCTATTTATACTATCTGAAATGAGCAATGAATTAGCTGATTGGTTATCAACTCGAACCACTTTAGGTTTTTGTAATTTTGCTTCTTGTAAATAATACGTGTGCTCCTCTGGTGATAAGGTATGTACTTGCGATAAATGATTGGAAAGTTTCACTAAATATTTTGATCCACAATTCGGCACCGGACAAGTATACATAGTGTTGTTGACAACACGAAAACCCTTATTGATACCCGAGCAACACATTTAGATAGTTTTCTTTATCGATCTCATTACATCTCTTATTAACTCCCTTACAACTAAATTTATCCGAAGATCCAAAGCAATAATAGGTTTTACTGTCCGCCGCCCGTCAACACCCGTCAACGCCCGTCAACGCCCGCCACCGCCCGTCAACGACCCCTCCTCCTCCCTCCCCCTCCTCCCTCCTCCCTCATCGCTACCCCGAGGCTTCCTTATGTTACACTTTCGGTTGGCCAGATATTTTATGTAACATAAGGAAGCTTTGGGGTAGCGATGAGGGAGGAGGAGGAGGAGGGAGGAGGAGGAGGGAGGAGGAGGAGGGAGGAGTAGGGAGGAGTAGGGAGGAGTAGGGAGGAGGAGGGAGGAGGAGGGAGGAGGAGGGAGGAGGAGGGAGGAGGAGGGAGGAGGAGGGAGGAGGAGGAGGGGAGGAGGGAGGGGGAGGGAGGGGGAGGGAGGGGGAGGGGAGGAGGAGGGAGGAGGAGGGAGGGAGGAGGGAGGAGGAGGGAGGAGGGAGGAGGGAGGGTCGTTGACGGGCGTTGGCGGGTGTTGACGGGCGTTGATGGGTGGCGGGCGTTGACGGGCGTCGACGGGCGTTGACGGACGTTGATGGGCGGCGGGTGTTGGCGGGCGTTGACGGGTGTTGACGGGCGGCGGGCGATGGGTAGTAAAACCTATTATTGCTTTGGATCTTCGGATAAATTTAGTTGTAAAGGAGTTAATAAGAGATGTAATGAGATCGATAAAGAAAACTATCTAAATGTGTTGCTCGGGTATCAATAAGGGTTTTTCGTGTTGTCAACAACACTATGTATACTTGTCCGGTGCCGAATTGTGGATCAAAATATTTAGTGAAACTTTCCAATCATTTATCGCAAGTACATACCTTATCACCAGAGGAGCACACGTATTATTTACAAGAAGCAAAATTACAAAAACTAAAGTGGTTCGAATTTATAACCAATCAGCTAATTCATTGCTCATTTCAGATAGTATAAATAGGTTTTCTATATAATCCTATTAAAACGATCGGCTATCTAATTATAAGTATTATATATCCCTTTCATCTACCCAACAATTAAAACTCTCGGGATACCCCTTCCACTGGACAAGGTATTCAATCACGCTTTTTTAAGACTTTTTCTACCCGGCATAAATCATCTTGCTTTTTGACTCTCTGTAACTCGGCTTCGTCAAGTGGGTCCTTCTAAAAGTTATCCATGATAGTCCTTTAAACGATAGAGAGGTGGCTGTCTTGTATTCTTTCAGATATGGTAAATATCTCTTCGGTCTAGTTTGAAAAATAACCTAAAACAACGATAACGCGTGTTTTATTCTTTACGAATAGAGGTGTAGCCCGGGAATGACAAACTATTTGTTTTCCCCTTCTAATTGTTAGCTTATCCAAGTTAAGCAGCATTTGTCAACAAGAAAAAAATCAATGAAACATAAATCAGTGTAATATTGTAACACGGTACATTATATCAACCCAAGAACTGAGAAATAACTATTAGGAAAACGAAACTGTAAATTTGTGTTTTTGAGATTGAATAAACTTTGTTTAATTTATCTGGTGGTTTGTTTATATTCGTATGGTAATTATAGTTCAGTTTTAGAGAATAATTTGCATCTCAAGATTTTCCTCAAAACAATAGGCCCTTCAGTTATCGCTAATCCCTAAGAACAATAGCAGAGTTGCTCTTATGAGTCACAGTGGATTTTGTATACAATTATGTTATGAGTTATTAACTGTAAAGGAAAATAATAAAGACAGTTTAGAGCTAACACGAGTAGTTTGTTCTTTACTATTTACGCTACAAAGGATTTAGATATTGCGAGATATTTATTACTTTTTTCATTCAACTTCGATTGTATTCAGGGCCGATCGCGCCTGGTTTTAGAGACGACCCCCAAACAATAGACTTTTACCAAACATACCCGAATAGATCGATGACCTCATTCACAGAAATATAGATAATCCTCTGAGTTAATGAGATTCCAATTTATTCATGAGCGCCGCACTTTTACGCACTTTATTCATGAGCGCGCCTCACTTTATTCATGAGAGCGCCTTAAAAATTAGCATAGCGCCTTAAAAAAGGGCCGTACGCCCTAATTAATTTATGCATGACCTAAGACAATAAGACTGTGACGTCATCTGAATTAATAAGAGCGCCTTAAAAATTTGCATAGCGCCTTAAAAATTAGCATAGCGCCTTAAAAAGGGGGGTAATTCGCCTCCCTCCCTACTAACTCGATAAGATGTAACATGTTTATTGTTTCACTGCTTATGAAATATTTCTCTTTTTTCTGATTATCGACTTTACACCTGACTTTAGATAGTATCTGAGACGAGCATACAATTTTGTTAAATCTGACTGTGACATCTTCTCCCGATGGAACCTGTACATTTGTGTTTTTTTACAGGTACCTGATACTAACCAGCTAATTGTGCACAGTACGAGTTTACAACAAGACATCCAGCCTTTGTTAGCTCTCGAAGCAATAATTCAAAGATTCGAGCTAATCAAATTCGATGGCTCCGATGGAAGTCGTTGCACTGTGAAATATCTAAATCACTACGGTCTTCGTATACATTCTGTACTGACCAGAAAAAGAGTGGCCAAGCTGGAATTAATACGATAGATAAAATACACGAACTTCAGGAAAGCACCTGGGTTACGTAAATGTTGCTGTGCCATTTAGAGAGACCCATCACTTTATTTGAACACAATGTTGACAACTTATTTACCTCCTATTAACATCGTTTGCTCGGTCTGGTTCCCCCATTTTTATGGCCCAGCGCGAAGCGCGCCGAGCAAACGATGTTAATAACATTTGTATTATATAGATTCTTCATTTTCTTTGAGACCGGAAGTGGGCAGAAGGTCCATACGGGAAGTTATGGACCGCAAATTTACCAATCATAGCTCGCGACTTAGCTATATAATGATTTGCTTCAGTTTGCTTCAACAGCCGGTGGGAGTCTGACTGCCACACAAATAACAATTTAGTATATCACATTAGCCAGTTAGCTACACTTCAGCTGAGCAGTGTTAGCAAGTGTGCGCAAATGTTCAAGGCAAGGGCGATGACACCGGCGACTTCCCATCCTTCCTCTGACACACCGCGCACTTACTAACACACCGCCAACTTAGCAGCGACAAAGAACGAGTCTGTAATTTCGAACGCGATTGAGTATATATTGTGTTTTATAAAATAACCCAGAGGAAACTCGCGCGCTGATTGGCTGAAAGCCGTGTTTATATGAGAGTCCATAGACATGGAAATTCGCTGGCACGCGATTGTGAATAAACTGATCAAAATGGCAAACGACAAAGGAAGAATGTTTTCACCAAACGTTGACTTTCAATAATATAATTGTAATCAGCAAAATCGACATATATATTTAACAAAAATACAACCAACCGACGAAGTTATCGAATTTGCTAACCATCCCGGCCAATATATTTTTATTTGTGGTCCAACAAACGAAAGTCGAAACCACTTTTCGTCTAACTTATTTCGTACGGTAAAACTAAAACACACAAACGGCTAACAAGTCTAGTTTTTAAACAACCTCCTTATAGATGAATAGAGCAAAGAATAGAGCTAGAGACTAGAGTAGACGAGAGGGAAAAGCAAGGCAACACTCTTTCAAAAAAAATTATCTGTCTTTTTTATCCCAAACTATTAAAAACTAAAAGGACATATACGTATTTGTCGGCGACGAAGTCACGAAATAATAAGCCTTCATATAAGGCCAATTGTTATCATTCACCCTGTTTGGTCTTAGATAATTCAGATAAGGTTTTTAGCTTTCTCCTTGCCATTTTATGAACAACTACATCAAATGATGAATTTTCAAACTCACGTGCGACAGTTGTGAGTTAAGTTGATATTTTGTTGATTTTTCACAGAACAAAACGAGTTTTTCCCTCTAACCTTGCACTCTTAGCCTCATCTCATTGGAAGGAAAGTTCCAACAGCTAGATCTTTCCATTGAGTTTGGTGAAAATAAAAGTTCATTCAACTAAAACCTGCTTCAAAGTTCAACAGGGGAATCATGTTTCCTCATGTACGTTCAGCGACAAAAACACCCAGTTCAAGTCCTCCACTCCTTGAATGCCTTTCGCCTTAAATTTCCGGGAAAGCATGTCTTGAATTCCGAGTTAGTCTTTTCGGGGACTGTTAAAGCAGAGGTTTTTAAAATAGAGCCACACACTGACACAGAGCCAGAGGACACAGAGCATTCCTTCGTTTCTCTGAGTTCTGTATCGGGGGATTTCCCGCGCTGTGCAAACTCACCGTCGGTCGATTTCTGACGACTGTTACGGTTAGGAGAATTGATCTTCTGATCGTGCGTGCGTACGATTTTCTCTCGTGTTTTTCCTGTTCGTTATTTTATAAAAGCAATATAACACGCTTATCATGTCTTTGTTTTCTTATATAAACACTTGGGATATGTTGGGAGAACGCAGAAAAACATGAAAATCACTCGCCTAGCGGCTCGTGATTTTCAAGTTTTTCTTTGTTCTCCCAACATATCCCGCGTGTTTATATAAGAGAACAAAGACATGGAAAGCGTGTTATATTGCTTAATTGTATAGTCAAGCATGATTAGTCATATTCGATCATGAGAAAAGGTAATGTCTTCGCAAAACATCAAATTTAAAACCACAAATGGTTAGACCTTTTTGTCCTCTCGGATAAAGATGATAAATTGTAGGTCTATTCGTGAATGATCATGAAGAGCCACCTTATAACATTGCCACTGATCAATCGCACTGATATTATTGTCATCGTTGTCGTTATTGTTGTTGTTATTGTTAATCTTTTTTTTTTAAACGTTAGACAAGTTGTCTCACGAGCGCGCAGTTGGGGCCTTGGTAACCTGCTTGTAGGCTCTGGTTGATTTGGAGTCCCTGTGGTGGGAGAAAAGAGGGAAGAAGGGAGAGAAAGAGAAAGGAAAGCCTGTGACAAGACCCTGTGGACGAACGAGAATTTCAAAAACACAGGATCTTGTCTCAGACTCTACTTTCCCCTTCCTCTTTCTCCTCCTAACCCCTCCTCTCCCACCACAAGAACCCCAAATCAACCAATAGCCCCAAATCAACCAGAGCCTACAAGCAGGCTAGGGCCTTGGCCGCCGAATGGCATCAAATTAGGCAAAAAGCCTTTATTTACTATCACTTGTTGCAGTTTGTATCGTTGGCAGGATTCCAGATTTCATTGACGACAAACATAATCATGTAAATAGCCTAAAAGAGGAGTAAAGGGAGGGGTGTTTGGTACTGAGACTGAGAGGAGAAAAGAGGAACCCCCGTCCCCTACTCTTATGCCGCTTCGCAGACTTCTGGTCTGATGCTTTTATTTAGTGCACGATAACTCGGTTGTGCACAAAGCTGGTTTGCTTTTCGCCTATTTTTGCAAACTTCAACAGCTGTTATGGGGTTATTTAAAAAAACATTGGGTTAGCGGCACTTTAAGCCCAACGTATTTCGCCGCTAGCTAATTAGCGAAAAGTTGTTGATTTCACTTTTGACCGTGAAAAGTTCTTTATGCAGATCAACTAGATCGACGATCCACGTGTTCTTGTGACTAACCCTAAATTAGTGAGCAATTGGATTTACTAAGGTTAGATTTTTTAATATGTTGGGTTAGGGTTTGGATTAGTTCACTGTAATTCCTCTTCTAATCTAACCCTGACTTAGTATCCCCAATTCCTCGCTAATTTAGGGTTAGTCACTAGACCACGTGGATCGTGGCCCTTACCCCGTAAAATACCTGAGCTGCCGCCCGTACATAGATTAACACGAAAACACTTACCCGAACCTACAGGAAGAAAAATGTCTGTCCTGGACGCCTCTTTGTTGGTGCTGCGCTCTGCTTTTGGCCATTTTCTTGCCTTTTCGTGTTTGGATATTTCTTGAGTAAAACGACACGGCTGGGAGCCTCTGCGCTAGCCAATGCCTAAGGAAGCTAGGGCGATACACCTACAATGCTTTGAAAAGAGCAGTTCACTTCCATACGTTCGCCGCTAAAACTTAGCTTCCTAGTTTTCACGGCTCTACATTCCCACTGCGAGTTTTCACGTTATGCATACATTACATGACTACACCCAAGCCGTGGAGCGGGGGAGAAGCTTGCCTCTACGGTATCCGGACGAGGACATTAAACAACCCATTTGGACATGTTGGATGTTAATTGTTTTGTTTCTTATTTATTTTGCGCTGTACCAAATTTGGTTATGAAATCTCAGAAGTACCGCCAGCCTCAAATGACTGTATAGAAGGCGTATACAATATACTATACTATATTTATTGTTAAAAACTGCTGATTCAATAGGTTTCTGCTCGAGATTTTGCACTATTGCGGAAGAGTAAGATTTGACTGTTTACAAATTCATGTTGTCATTTCGTCGAAATTCACACCGCTCGTGTGAAGCACTGAGAAGATAACCCAAACTAATTCTCATATATGTTTTAGATCAATGCTAACTTGTATCAAAAATGAAGCTTGAATGGATTCTGAATTATACCACATATAAAATTTATTTTTCAAAAAAGTGCCCTGAAATAAGGTTTTCAAATTAGCAAACTACAGCGTATATAAGTGGGCTCTCAGGATCTTAAGAATAAAGCTATAATCTAATTATTGCACTCAAACAGTTGATCAATACTTTCTAAACAAATATCCGAATTCGAAAAATGCGAAGCTCCTTTAGCGTTTGTACAGGGCAAGGTTAGAGACACCGATCAAATCACTTTTATTTCAGGCTGTCTCGGACTCACGCCGGCCGTAACCGTTTTTTTTATTTTTCTCGAAGTTAAATAATTTTTTGAACAAAAGAATCCCAGCACGTTTACTAACTGACCAAAGCCTATCTTTGAACGAAATATGAAGATTTTTTTGTTTTCATCTTATGCCGCGATATTCTGATTTCGCTCGATATTAGTGGACAGTCGCTCATAAAAACTTAACTTTTGTCCAATGAAAAATGTTCCTCTGGCATTACAATTGGGTACACAACAGTGCTGAACCATTTCTTGTTGCCTATACCAAAGGATTCAGTCGAAGATACCATTTAGATTGGAAACTTGTCAAAACATTGAACGGATCGAAATGTATCCGGTCGTTTCGTTCGATCGAATTTCCCAATTCGCTTCGCCCCCAACTGCAGGTCGTTTCGCTGGGCAATTAAAACATTTTAGAATGACAAATTCCACATAATCTAGCAAGTTGGGGGCGAACGACTAGGGGAATTCAATCGAACGCATCACAGACATTTCCATCACAGTAAAATCTTGCCAAAGAAGCCTCGTTTTCGTGATCGCCCCAGTCTACCACCCACTCGGCCGAAACTTATCAATAGTGTGTATTGAGCCTCGTTTTCGTGACCGGAAGTAAAACTTATGAAAAGCGTGTATAGCCATTTCTTCCTCTTAATTGTTTTGCTACTCGTTATTGCTTCCTTTCTCCTCCGTATTCTTTATCAATAATAGTTCCATGATCATTGTAACGTAAGATAGAGGAGTATTTTGTTTACGCTCACGTCGAGTTTTCTTTTTGATAGCTTTCTGAATTTGAAATACCTCGGAGATGACATATTGAACATGGTATAGTGGGCTTGGAAAAACTGTATGACTAGTTATTGAAAGTAAAATATTTAATTGGAACTCGAAACATAAATGTAATGTTTTAAAAATTCCATTCGATCCCCCAAAAGACAAAATCAATATCGGAATTTTCGTAATATTCAATATAATCGGTATCATGTAGCAAAGGGTCACCAATACACGGCCGACTCCTGCTGTGCTGTACTCATGACCTTTGTTGACTCAGCGATTGCACCATCATATGAAATACATAAAGCTTCTAAGCGAAGCTCCAATGATTGCTAGGTATTAGTCGCCACCGGCACTAAAAAGCTGTTCAAGAGAATAACACCGAACCACACTTCATGGATAAAGAAGTATATATTTTTTAGGTATGTGACCATGTTTCTTTTAGTCGAAGGGTTTTCGTGTTGGCTTATATTAAAAGTGAACGTTATCAATATTACATTATGTTGTTTAACCTGTCGACTCGTAGTCAAGATGTTATAATCTAATGGCCCAGTTACTCACAGTAGGCTGCAATCGCATAACCTCAGTTATTATCAATACACTCCATGTAGTCAAAGTGTTGAAGACAATGTATGATTGAACGATGAAAGAAGGAAGTTCATAACTTGTCCTGCAAATTGTCTGAAACGTACTTTGAAAAGTATAAGAACATTTCTTAAGACAATAGACCCATTCAGCTCGTTTGTTGTCCCCAGCATTTCAGACCACGTGACAGCTCTTGAGATACAGAAAAACAAAGAAACAAGGGAAACGTCGCGAAATGGGGAACAAAAATTAAGGCAAGCTGAATGAGTTTATTGTTAGGTTGGCATAGAAACATAGGAAATACTGCTGACTTCTCATTTCACGGAAATTACCACATAACTGCGAAAAAAATAACACATTATTGTTGGAAGCTGTGAAAGTGTTAGAGTTTGGTTAAACGTGATTAAAATTAACATAAAGTGATGAGTTTGAGAAACATATAGGACAGGACCACTGGAAAGACTAATCAACCAAACGAACAGAGATGAAAATCCGTCCAGTTGGTCTCAAACCCGCTAAAGTTTGGTTTGCGCTTGTAATGGCTGTATCTTCTATCCTATAGTCTCATTGTAAAAGACCAAGTTGTTTTTCTATAACCATTCTCGTTTATCATTCTAACCGGAAAACATCACAAGAACTGGAAACGTAAGTTTTTTTCTACTTAACATAAGAAAAATATGATAGGATTCAATGAATAGAATGAAATGAAAAGGCGCCGTCTACGCCAGCGAATACGTTTTCATTTGAAAACGGAAACATTTAGAAACGTATTGGTGTGACAGTGCATTGTTTTCTGATCATTTTCAGTCCGTTTTCGTGTCGTTTCGACCTGTCCACGTCCATCCTTCTAAGTGGACTTGGACTGAAGCCTTTTACATCGTTTTCGTAAATTTTCTGCCATTACAGAAGTCCAAGTTCAGTTATTTAGAGAAATTATACCGTTATTGTTGCTTTTTTAGAATTACTTGGAAAATGAATAGTTCCACAAAATTTTATTTAAGACTGAAACTATCATTTAATGTTACTAGAGTTGAACCACTCTAAGTAAGCACCTCTCTCAAGCAACTGACTCTCTAAAGACGGCTACTATGTTTCTAAAACCCATTCAGTTTGCTTCTCAGTGTAATCACACTACACTTGAACTGGCCCTCGTAAGCGACAACCTTGGTTTCACGTTAGTGTGGTCGCTTAGAAGCTAAGAGGTACAGCCGTAAAAATGTAAAATTGAAACTACGTGTACGTTCGTAAAGAAAATGTTTTGCTAAAGCTAAAGTTTGCATTTCGTAGCTAAGATCAAAACTGAACATTGTTAATATTTAACTCGTATTCTAGATGTTATGATCAAGGTAATTCAATACTGTTATACTCACAGTAGGCGGACTGTATTCCCATACGGTTATTTTTAATACACTACATGCATATAGTCACTATCGTATAATGACACATAACATTGTTAATATTTCATTACGTTTATTTAACCTGTTAACTCGTATTCTAGATGTTATGATCAAGGTAATTCAATACTGTTATACTCACAGTAGGCTGACTGTATTCCCATACGGTTATTTTTAATACACTACATGCATATAGTCACTATCGTATAATGACACTGAACATTGTTAATATTTCATTACGTTTATTTAACCTGTTAACTCGTATTCTAGATGTTATGATCAAGGTAATTCAATACTGTTATACTCACAGTAGGCTGACTGTATTCCCATACGGTTATTTTTAATACACTTCATGCATATAGTCACTATCGTATAACGACACTGAACATTGTTAATATTTCATTACGTTTATTTAACCTGTTAACTCGTATTCTAGATGTTATGGTCAAGGTAATTCAATATTGTTTTACTCAGATTGGCTGTATTTATCCAGTCAATGTACTCCATTTGGTCACTGTATGTTTTGAGGAAATGATTGAAATACGAAACGAGTCAATGATATAGAAACAAAATATTCATCACTGAAGTTGATACTTTTTCTAAACAAAAAATTCACAGTAGTTTTGATTTATGTTAGCTCTCTGAAATTCAAAGAAATTGGTTCAGGTAAATGGAAGAAGTAAAGGGTATTAAATAAATTATAAAAATATGACACAATGAAACATCGTAAGAATAGTGCTCCAGCACAATAACTCACAAGACCTAATTTCTCTCAGAAAACAGGAGTCAAAATCAACAACGAAAGCAATCGGTAGAAAGCGAGTAATGGACCCTTTGCACGTGACGTCATAGCCGCCATGTTGGTGTACAGTTAACAATAGATTCCTCGTTAGCTTCTTTTGTTCTGTACACCAACATGGCCGCCATGCCCTTCGTCATTTGAATCTCTGGGGATTGAGTGCAAACCATCTATAGGTGTCTTACTTTTTTATTATGTTTTTTTTATTCATATTTATTTAAATTATTTAAAAAAATTTACATGACATGTTGACAAAACACTCAATACATAATACACAGAAAACATAAAATAAAGGTTACCTAAAATAATATATCAATATGCGTATACTGCTAACTGTTCCTATTAAATGGATAGGTATAAATGTTTTCCATTTGTTGTAATGTTTTACTAAATTTAAATTTTTCTTTGCGATGTAAGTTTCAATATTATAGATGCACTTTCATGCATGGATTGTATTTCTATATTTGCATTTATAAATTAAGTGTTTAGCAATCAATATAAGATGATTGATCAATACGAAATCCTTTCCAACATCAAATTTACCAAAAATAACATCTATTTCTGTTAAATTGTCTATGTTAAATTTATTTATCTTAAGCCAAGATAAAACATCGCTCCAGAACATTTCTATAATATGACACTTATAAAGTAAATGCTCGATAGACTCTTCTTCATTTTTACAAAAAGAGCACATAGGGGAATCTACAATTCCAAAACGAAAAAGTTTGAGGTTTGCATATAAGATACCGTTCAAGATTTTATATTGAAATTCTCTTGTTTTTGTATCTAGAGTTACAATGAATGGTAGGGAATATATTTTTTTCCAGTCAGTTTTGAGATTCGGATATTTGTTTTGTAATTTAAATCGAGCATTGGGAAGTATCTGTTTGGATGCTATAAATTCTTTATAAACATCTTTTGTCGAGACCGTTATAAGATCTACTCTTTCTCCTGCTACTGTAATCTGAACCGTATCAGTAATTGCCTCATTTAAACAATATTGATTTGTTTTGATGGTTGATCTCCATTGAGCAGGTATTGCAGTAACTATACCGAATAGAGTTAAAAGATTTGCTGTTGTTAATTTGAATTTATCTATTAAGTGTCCTTGGAGAAATTTTTGTTTTGTGGATATTAAGTCTCCTATTTTAATAATATTTTTATTGTAAACATAAAATGGTTTAAAAAGAGACTTATTTTTAATGACAATAAATCTATTGTTCCAGATAATTTCGTTTATGATGTCTTTATGTGAACTTGGTGATTTACAGTTAATGGCGGACCACGCATCCAAGCATTCTTTGTAGTAGGCTGGTATATTTATTGGGAGTTTTGCGGTGTCGAAGTTACACTGTAATAGAAATTTCCCTCCCACCATCTTAAGATAAAAATCCAAACAGAGCTTCCATGGATGTCTACAGCTTTCCAAATATTCCTTAATACATATTATTCTCCGGCTGGGCGTTTATCATGGATTGGATATCCAGCATCTTTAGACCTCCCTCGTCAATATCATTTATTAGAGCCATGCGTTTAATTTTGTCTTTTCCTTTCCAAATAAAGTCGTATATCAAAGTGTTAGCTTCTTTGATAAATTCTTTGGTAACTGGGATTAATCTCGCCCTATACATTAATTTAGGTATAGCAAACGTTTTAACAATTTGAACTCTGCCTATAAGAGTAAGCCCCCTCCACTTCCACATATTTAATGACTTTTTTATTTGTTTCAAGACTTTATCAAAATTTAATTTCCGTCTCCCTTTTTCATCATAATCAAAATATACACCTAAATTGTTTACTGTAGTTTTAACTTTATGATTACTAAATTCATTTTGAGGTAACGTTGATAATGTACCCATTCCCATTATTTCAGTTTTTTCATCATTCACTTTTAAACCGGAACATTTTGTGAATAGCTTAACTAAGTTGAAAAGGTGGTGAAATGAGGATTTATTCTTTAAAAAGCAAGTCATATCATCGGCAAACATCGTTAGTTTTGCTTCCTCGTCTTCAATTTTAATTCCCTGGATATCTTTGTTTTTTCCTGATTTTAATTGCCAGAGATTCTAGTACCATAATAAATAGAAGGGGTGAGAGAGGATCTCCCTGTCTAACGCCACATTCTACCTTAAAATAATTTGATGCAAAGCCGTTATTTATAATACAGCTCGAAGTATTCTTATAAATTGTTTTAACCCATTGTATAAATGAAGGTCCCAAATTGAAGGTTTCCAATACTTTAACTAGATAATTGTGGTTAACAGAGTCAAACGCTTTTTCAAAGTCAATAGCAACGAGTGTCTTACTGCAAACGCTTTAAAATCATAGGCTCCAAATGTAAAACCCAGTCACCCCAGTCATATTTTAAAATATATAGCAGGCGTTCGCTGTTGTTTAGTTTTGAATTGGGACTAATAGCGAGGGAGAAGTGATAGTTTATGGAAGTCTGCGGTAACTTAGAATTTGTCTCTTCTTGCTCGAGTTCGAGTCGCCATTTTTGAAGATTTCAGAAAATCGTATCACGTGTCCGTGTGATCCAATCAGCTACGTAATAAAATAATAAGAATGAATGGCATAGCAATAATTAGAATATCAAACCCTGCCCATTTTCATTAGACTTTCCTGGCCATGCTGCACTGCCAATTTCTTGTGTCCTACTTCATCTGAAATTGCTGAACATGTTCCTGATATATTAAGTTAACTTTTTTCTTTCACCTATTTCTAATTATTCTACACATTATATATTAAAGTCAGTTGCCATTTTATCGATTTTTTGTTACCATTAAATATCAATTTTAATTTACAAACCAGGATTTAAAACTTATGAAAATTTAAAAGATGTACGATCTTCACTGGGTTTCGACCGAAAGAATGGAGTCAGGCAAGACATATCTGCAGAATATGGGAGAATTCGATTGTAGAGATAGAGAGAATTCGATTGCATCTCTATGGCATGCACGGCGATAACAGTTAAGTTTATATATATTATATTATATACGTTACATATGTTATATATATATATATAGAGAGAGAGAGAGAGAGAGAGAGAGAGAGGTATAAAGATTGTAGTGTTACCAAACGATGAACTTCCAGTGGGAGGATCCAAGGATTCCTAGTGGTTGTCTTGAATAAATATATAGAATATAGAGAAAAAGACAACACACAACTCCTCTCTATATTCTATATATATGTAGTATATATATATATATACTGGGAATAGGGAACCCCAAGTCAACGAATAGTACTGGAGGTTGCTAATAGAATCTAAATGAATGCAATGGCAAAGAAACGCACTAGTTTCCAAACAAACGGATTGTATTATAAATAAAATACCGGTTATGTCATAACACTCCGAAGAAAGGTATGCTATTCTAGCCACTCTTATTATCGCACGTGCCTGCTAGTCACCACGCTCCACATTGAGATGGAGGTCTGTTATAAGGTCTAGAGATAACGGCAGGTCCTTTATCCATAAATTGAGAAACCTCTCGTGATGACACACATTGCGATGGAGGTCTGTAATAAGGTCTAGGGATAACGGCAGGTCCTTTATTCATAAATTGAGAAACTCTCGTGATGACACACATTGCGTTGGAGGTCTGTTATAAGGTCTAGGGATAACGGCAGGTCCTTTATCCATAAAATTAATTGAGAACCTGTCGTGATGACACACACGCGGCTTGGAGGGTTCTGTAGTAATGGACATGACCAGGCGAAAGGGCAATATTTCTCCCACTTTTCCCCAAATTGACCCATTGGCTACACGATGAAGAATGGTATTGATAATGAACTTTGTGAAGTTTTCTCAACTGTTTTTACTATTGGGAAAATGAGCACAAGGGGGAAAGGGACTATATAGACACAACATTCTAATTCCACCTAGTCTGCGCTCTGACACTTTGAGGAAACTACACGTATCACATCAGGGGATCGAGAAAACTAAACGCCTAGCTAGGCAGTGCATATGTTGGCCAGGTATGAACTCGCAGATAGAGGAAATTGTGGTTGCTACGTCCATACATATGCTTGAAGGTATACTAAACATACGACTTGACAGTGATAATTAAGTATAGGGACTAATATAATGATAATCCAACATAACGTACCCGGTGGATATTAACGGGAATAAACAGAAGTAGATACGAGTTGCAACGGTTATACTAGGTACTACATGCTGTAATCTTCTGAAGAGACGGCGAACTACCATCCCAAACGACGAGGAAAAGGGGGAAAAGACACACGTCAAAATTACAAGGGGTATCCGAAACATATATAGCTCGACACTCACACGTATGACCCATGAAAAGCAAGACATGCTCCAAAATCGCGAGGCGACATACGTCAAATTTCAGCGATACCCGTTAAATTTCATGGCGAAACACGCCGAAGTTTTGGCGACACTATACTCGCCAGAATTTCCAGCGACACATGTAAACTGTGGGGTATTTATACAAGCCAAATTTCCAGCAATACACGTCAAAGTTCACGGCGACGAACGCCGAATTTTTGATGATACACACCAACAATTTCTAGCGACACGTAATCTATGGGACGACACACGCCAAATTTCCAGCAATATACGTCAAATTTCACGGCGATATACGCCGAATATTTGGTGACACACGCCAATAATTTCCAGCGACACACGTAAACTACGGGGCGACATATGCCAAATTGTTAGGCGACACACGCGAAATTCTGCGCCAAAACTATGGGCGACATATGCCGTATTTTACGGCCACACACAATTTTTTTAGGCGACACACGCCAAACTGTGGGCCAACTATTTAGGCGAGGGCTACACCCGCCAAATAATATGACAAACCGGCGAATAGGACAACCTAATACGGTGAAAGTAATAAATAATACGGAGGCGCGTAGAGGAAATTATGAACAGCTAAAATAAGCGAGTTGTGAGATAAAATATTACAGATTACAAATTACAGGTGTGAAAACCTAGTAGAAAAGCCGATCTAGGACGATTGAGACAAATCGACGAACCAGGAAATAAGATAGCCGTGTGAAATAATACACTGGGAACAAACAGGGGAAGATAAAGGAAAAACCCAACCAACTAAAATAAACCGAAGGAGAAAACTACAGAAAAAAATTAATGAGCTGACACTAAACAGGCGGTACATGCAATGAATAGTAGCGAAGCAATAAAGTAACCGAAGAAAACTGGGGTACGGAGTCAAATACCAAGCTAAACACATACCAGAGCTAAACACATACCAGAGCTAAACACATACCAGAGCTAAACACATACCAGAGCTAAACACATACCAGAGCTAAACACATACCAGAGCTAAACACATACCAGAGCTAAACACATACCAGAGCTAAACACATACCAGAGCTAAACACATACCAGAGCTAAACACATACCAATTAAGCTAAACACATACCAATTAAGCTAAACACATACCAGAGCTAAACACATACCAATTAAGCTAAACACATACCAGAGCTAAACACATACCAATTAAGCTAAACACATACCAATTAAGCTAAACACATACCAGAGCTAAACACATACCAATTAAGCTAAACACATACCAATTAAGCTAAACACATACCAGAGCTAAACACATACCAATTAAGCTAAACACATACCAGAGCTAAACACATACCAATTAAGCTAAACACATACCAATTAAGCTAAACACATACCAAGCTAAACTGTAACAGGACGCAGAAATATACCGACAACGGTGAACTAAGATATCCGTCCGATCTGAGACGCACAACACAAAATCCGGCGAAAAGCAATAAAACCAAAGATAAAAATGTCCATACACACAAATGAAAATCGACCAACTGCTAGAATAACGGTCGGACACGAGGTGAGAAATTGCGAAATGCTAACAGCAAGCGATGATAAGCTAGATGACGTAAACGACTTGACAGACGACGAGAGGTAAACTGATAAACGGTATAAACTAACACGTGTATAAACAAGATAAACCAGAAGACTACTAGGAGTAGACACCGCAGTAAAAATAAATCTATAAACTAACAAGCCAGAGTGGCACAACCACAGCTAAAGAGTTTTACCTGTTCTTCGGGATAAATAGCAGCCCGAACAGGCTAATTAATATTGAGCCTCTACCGGCTACAAGAGCTTCGTTTCGACGGCAGCATTCAATCATTTTAGCTCAGCGAAGGCACGGGAAACGAAAAAAGGCTTATCTTAACTTCCCTGAACCCTCTATCTCATGCCAGCGTGGAGACATTTTCGGTGCAAAAATATGAATGAAAACAGCATTAATATTATCGTTATGTTGTACCAGAGTGTGGCACGATCAACTTGAATGTTATATTTTTACTTGTGGTTTCTATTTCCTGTTCAGGAGATGAGAGTACGATGTTTCCACGTGCCGGCTGTTCTGTACGTGGCTGTGCTGACATCATTGCGAGTGAAGGCCCAGGAATGCCGTGGATCTGTTTATTCCGTATCGGGCAGTATTCTTGTGAATCACGTGTTTCGAGTTATCATGGACAGTACTCAGATTCTATGCAACAAGGAATGCAACCTCGAAAAGCGATGTCAGAGCCATAATTTCCGATTCGACAGAAAGATATGTGAGCTCAATAACCGAACGAAGGAAGCCAGATCAGATGACTTAGTGTTCTATCAAGGAGGCTACTATATAGAGCGAGGTGATGCGGGTGAGTGATTCACAACTAACTTATTCGTTTTATGGCTGTATTATCTAGTTACTCTTTATAACCGCCCATTGTTCCACAGTTATGTTCATTAACAATTAATACATTGTTTAGTTTCGATCCAATTCTAGCCAATAGCAACGGAATCTTGTACTTTATCCAATCAGATGGGAGACCTTTGTCAAAAAAACAAAATAAAACAATGCCTTTTCTGCAGTGATATGAATGAATACGCAAATTTGTCATTATCTCAATATAAAAAAATATACCTTTCTTTGTGACAATCCGTAGTCCCACTGGGGTCCATTCCTGAACTTCCAGGTAATACCTGTAAGGAGATCAAGTTAAGCTATCCTGGCTCAAAGACCGGTCGGTACTGGATTGACCCAGAGAACTCAAATAAGCCGTTGCACGTCGTCTGTGATATGGCAATGGAAGGTGAGTTAATAGCATTGAGAGACTTGAGAAATTTGTGGATTTAACGAAAGGGAGCGTCCTATATTGACAATTACATCTATTGAGCGTTTTGATTGGCTAAAAAAGCATGTAGCAGAGTACGAGTGTATAACACGCCTGAACGTGTTATAATTATAGTTTTGAACTCCTTGTGTGTGAGTCAAAAAGGCGGAAGACTTTCATTTACAGTTGAAATATCAGTAGAGATTCGTTGTCAGGTGATTTAGAGGATATACTGCTGAACAATAAATGTCAAACAAAAGGTTACCGATCGTTTCATAAAGTTTACGGGTGGAGATTAGATCAATTAACAAGAAGTACAGGAAGTACGTATTTAACAAATAAAGAAGCCAACGCCATGTATTGTACTGTCAAAAAGCACGATGGACATTTGAGAACAAAAGGGATATGCTGAAAGCACAAGCCGAACTGAAAGCTATCCTCCGATGCAGACGCCTTGTGTGGTTCGTTTCCCTCCCTCTCACACCAACGTCTGGCTGTCAGGATGCTTTCTCGTTCCAACAAAACACAGTTTTAGGCCATCCCCATGATTCTGTGATTTATAGGCGTTCAGTGCGGAAAACTTATAATATAGAGAATTATGGTACTGTTTGCTTTGTTTTAGCTGTTACCATTATTGGTTCTGAATTTGTTTGTTCCATCGGTATGTTGTCCCCCAAGGACGAGGGTTTTCGTGTCTGGCAGCACTGTGGCTACAAGCAACAAAAAAACATCCACAAATGTCTGACACTATTCGAAAACACTATTCGAAAACACTATTCGAAAACACTATTCGGGCTGTATTGGGGCTGGAAAGGCAGACTGAGAGTTGTTAAGACGTAGACAGTCAACTCCTTTATATGGGACAAAAGTCTGCGTTAGAGAAAGAGTTTGTGAGTTTTCTGGTTGTTGTCGGAAGATGTGGCCAATGTTCCTGATTTTGAAAGATAATTTTGGGAAAACGAAGGTTCAAAGGGATGAATGTCCTTTCTTGGGCAATAGGGAATAGAGAATAGAGTATGTGTACGTCCCAATCGGCTGGCACAGGGAACAGTATAGACTCCATCATAAGGAAGTTACGGACGATGTTTTGGCGGCAAAAGAGGTGCTGATGACTCACCAATACCCGGTTACGGTAACCCAGCTGAATCGAAACTGGTGAAGAATTACATGTCAACTACGAGAGAGGAACAACTACAGGCGCAGATCACACCATTTCAAGCCGATCCATCTTTCATTTCAGACCTGGCAGCTTGTATTGGCTCGCGTTCTTTACCCCGAATCAACTCTTCGTGCTGTCGAGAGACTAAGCATTTTTAAAGACACTTTTTCGCGGGGGATACGAAAGGGATCTGGGTAACATCAAAACAGAGAAAATGTTCTACTTCAGGAGGGAGGACCTTACTCTTTAATCACGTTTTGACAAAAACGCTGCCAGATGGTACATCCAATTAACTTGTTTCCCTGAAACATAATAAGAATGATGCTCCCCCTATGTCCTGTCAAAGCTATTAACATTGAGGCCTACATTTCCATGTATGATGTCACGAATTTCATACCTAGACGACGGGGTTATTTATTCAAGCCATTGATCCCGTCGGGTGAGATGGCAATGACAGCTCTTGATCATGACTTGGCGGCGGCCCAAAGTCGACAGGGGCTGGGGACGCTCTAGCAGAGCGCCCGCTTCGTCTTGTTTAATCTACCAGAGGACAAATAAACTTATGCGTTTCGCATTAATTAACACAGGAGTGCAAAATATGTGACGCGCTTACTTATGTTCTCTTTTATAGTAGGTATAGGGATTGGGAAAATATAAGGATTGGGAGTAAAGAGAAGGGCGGGTTGATGGAATAAAGGGGGCATAAGGTAGCTCTCCTAGATTGAGACAGGGAGGAGCTATCCCATACGTTAATGGTAATGAGCCAGCAGGAGGGAAATAGAACTATCTGAACTGAGGCAACGATCCAAGCAAACGATAAATTACATACATAAAGCAAACTAAGGTAAAACACAGAAATAACTGGAAGAATCAAGGGAAATCAGTGCAAAAGGTTTAGAAGAAAAAAGAAGATAACGGAAAACCGTCTGATTTCAACAGTGCGCGCGCAGGTGCAACACTTTTTTTGACATGTCGCTCGCCACGCGTCATGGTTCGGGCGCGAGGGAAACCGGAAATTTTCTGAAAAGGCTTATTTAACTGAGTTGGTTCAACCCACCCAACAGAAAAGGTCCGACACCAGATTCTTATAGAAGAATAACTGCTCTTTAAGACTAGGTACTATGTAGTCCCAAATTGTGGTGACACTTACGAGATAAATGGGGTTATTTGCCCAAATATGGTGCTAAACATGGAAACGAGGTTTAACTAGTTTTGCCTTGTAAATTTAATGTGTTTAATCAAAATGTCCCAAATACTATCAAAAGGTGACGCTTGGGTCTGTGCCTAAAATTTATGTGCTTACATGGCAGCAAATCATGTCACGTGACATGTCACGTGACCTTTTTCGTCAAAAATCTCCCTTTTTTGGCCGATTCTGACAAGTTTCATTTCCTGCCTAAACCGTACTAACGGTTTAATTGATACGTTAAGTCTTGAAAGTCAACAAGTGGGCCATATTCTATAGAATTATCCTCAAGAAAACTATATGGCTGTACTGACTTTAAAGAAATTGGCAAAATAAGCGCACATCCTCATCTCGTCCTTGGTCAGCATGCAAACGAGGCTGGAATTCAAACAGGCTTAAAACGTCTCAAATCTTCGAAAATAATCAAGCAGGAAAGTTTCAAAGAGGTGATAACATGAAAGAAGATGTTTATAAGAATCTGTTCTCTTTATTTACATTGTTTCAAATTCTTAAATAAGAATTCCATGTGGATCACATATTATTTTCTTAACAAAATATATTTTTTTATTTCATATCTACATTCAAAACATGGAATTGTGGCTTGTGTGTCTTGAATAAAATGAAAAGGCCAGGGTAAGTTTGTCAAAGTTCTACAAAGTTCTTTAAAAATTACCGGAAAGGGAATGAGCCGAGTAAGAACCAATTAGTAACCAGGCCTTATTTCAAGACCACCATTTTGGATCTTCGCTTGTTTGATCTAACTATAGTTCTTCATAGTTTATTATCGTTTTCGTTTTTGATTACGCACCAATATCTCTCCAAAGTTTAAAAATTGGCACTGCTTTCTATTTGTTTTCGATGTAATTCTGCAATACGACATCCCTGTTGATTCTGTAAGTATGTAAGTTTGGTATACAGTTTGAAGTGAACCTGCACCGTATTTTACCCGATGTTTGGTATACCGCTTGATGTGAACGTGTACGGTATTTTACCTGCAGTTTGGTATACCGTTTGAAGTGAACTCTGTACGGTATTATTTTTACCCGATGTTTGGTATACCGTGTGAAGTGACTGCACAGTATTTTACCCAGTTGTTTGGTATACCATCTGAAGTGAACTCCTATGATACCTGTGAAATTGAACACAGCTTGTTTAGAATGATTTCTTTAAAGTGCCACTAGGATGAACATTAGATGTCTTTTTTTAGCCCTTCTTGGTTAGAATTCCTTAGCCGGTGTCAAGTCTGTGTTTGTGAAAGAAAACCGAAAGTAAGTTGTGCAAGCGAAGATATTTTGAGCTTTAAAATCTGCTCTATTCATGACTACGAAGTCCAAGGACTACGTCAAAGCTGACACAACGTAGGATTTTATATTGAATATTACAATAAAATTATTTCGGCTGGCCAAACTAGCCTTCTTCAGGTACTAGATGTTACAAGTGAAGAGCTCTAAGGTAAGAAGATCTATAAATGTGGTAAATTTCGCAATATAAATTGCGGAAACGGGAAGTGACGTAGACCAAAACTTGAAGTAGCAAAATAGTATGAGATAAGCACTATGTTTCATCACGTATAATCATACCATATGGTTCTAGAGGTTTTGCTTTATCTAAAAGGTGTGCTTCTCTGGCTTTACGTATTGAGTCTCTCATGACCACCATTACAAAAATGCGTGCCAACAAACTAGCGTGACCTGTTTAGCTAGTTCGTGACCTTAGCCTGTCACACAGTATGGCTCTGTGATTTACAACTCAATACTGCGAAAACGCTTCTTCCCCAGAGCCTCTACTGGCTTATAAGATGGATTGTAACCGGAGAGCATTACAGTGACACTTCACCTTCCTGCGCCAGTAATACGACAGTTGAGCGAAAGATTGTAATGGCTGAGCAAGATCTCATTCACTGTGCATTGCATGCAAGAGTAAAGCTTCCTAAACATGTAGGCCTCGCCATGTCCATCAAACACTTAACTGGTTCCAAACAGCTGATAACACTGCTATAAAACAGAATGGGTCATTCTTCCTCATATGAAGATATCGAACAAGTAGAGACCGGCTTAGCCAATGAAAGTTTAGCGTTAGCAGATGTCAGTGGTGTCATAATCCCATCCAACATAAACCCTGGCGCATTCAAACAGATGGCGGCTGATAACAACGCTATCAATGAAGACACAATCGACGGGAAAAAACACAATGCACGCAACAATGCTGGCTATATATACCAACACAGGCAGTACAGCCCTATGCCAGCACGGGTAGTGCATGCTGACCACCCTAATAAGAAGCGAGCGCTGGATTCTACTCGAAATCTAGTCGCCATAGAAGAGGCAAATCTAGGAGGCAGGCGTCCCGGTCTACCTAACTTTGTTGGACATGCTGACATGAGCTGGTTCCAGTGTGACCACCAGTTCATATCTACCTGCATGGATAACCTCTGCTGGGTGCTACTTCGCCTATCAGAACCATTCATGGTGAGCAACCAGCAATCAGCAGAATAGCAGAGGATATCAGGATGGAGTGACTTCAACGCCATCACCTACCCTAGTATTCCAGTCGAAACCATCATTGGATATCATCCTATGATCAACGCAGAAGCAAGTAATTTCAACACGCTGTACACTGTAATGAAACTTGCACAAAATACTTGTAACGCCATTGGACAGCGAGATTTAGTTCTAACTTTTGACCTGGCCCTGTATGCAAAAGCCAAGCAGATCCAAATGAAGTATCCAGACGAGTTTGAGAACACTGTGATAAGAATGGGAGGATTTCACATCGCTTTGAACTACCTGTCTCTCCTTGGTAAGAAGTATGCACAATCTGGATTAGAAGACCTGATTGAATCTGGTGTCTATGCAGCTGGCACCACCTCTGTGTTGATGCTTGGCAAGTCCTACAACAGGGGAATTCGCGCCCATAAACTCAGCATGGAAGCGCTTTTCAGGCTATTATGGCAAGCTTTCCTTGAATGGCTATCAAAGCAAGCTGTTGGTTTGGAGGATCGTGTTAAGCAAGTTATAGTTTTGAGAAGTAAGGAATGCCACAACACAATCAAAGAAGAGAGTTTCCTTTACTAGAGCTGGCCGGCATTGCAAGGTTGTTTCGAGCCTCTGACCACATTGCTAGCTACATTCAAATCGGAAGACAAAGAAAAGTAAAAGGTTTTCAACTTTTGGGAAGACTATATTACTATGGTGCTTGTGCTCCTCCAGTTAATCAAAGCTGAACGTACAGAAAACTGGAAGCTCCACCTCTCCGCGACTGCGGCAATGGTTCCGCATTTCTTCTTCATGAACAGGGTAAACTATGCTAGGTGGCTTCCTGTTTACCTTTCCAACATAAATATGCTCGAGACAAATCATCTCGACGTTTTTCAAGAATTCATCGCTGGAAATCAGTGTCAGCCGTTCAAAGCAACCTTTTGCACAAGTTTCGCCGGACATGGCCCTTGAGCAGTCAATTAATCTTGATTCCAAGTCAAAGGGTGGTATAGCAGGCATGAGTACCAAAGAGAATGCAGTAGAACGATGGTTCTTTACTAGCTACGAGCGGGCAGCCATGACAAAGGCACTTAAGGAAATGAGCGGAATAGAGAATTGGGACGGAATTGGGACGCACAAGGAAGCCGGAGTACAGACATACATACCAGTCCATGATATTCAGTATTCCTTGGGTCAGCCTCATTGCAACTGTCTACCATTGTTTCACGCGATAACACGATACAACTCAACAAGTGCCTTCTCTGGAATAGGGAAGAAGAAAGCCTGGAAGGTGCTGCTTAAAAAACAGCAGATACAGCGGGATCTCGGCAGTCTAGGGGAGAATCATGTTATACAAGAGCCAGTAGATAAGGTCACTGAATCTTTCATCTGCTCCATTTACACTTCCGGAAAGAGCTTTGCAAATGCAGATGATGCCCGCTATTTTTTCTTTTGTCAAAAATGTCTGAAGAGCGAAGAACTACAATGTACCTCCAACTTCAGAATGCCTTTCTCATCATATCAAGAGAGCAAACTTTCAAGCGTTTGTTTGCAATAGAGCCCTAGTGGCACTTCAAAACCTCCCCTCGCCAGAAGGAAATGGGTGAAAAATGGACGATGGCAAACTGTTACCAGTTCTGATGCCCCATCAGGCATCGCAGAGCTCATAACATGCCGCTGCACAACTTCCGAATGCACCCAGAAATGTTCCTGTAATACGAGTAACCTGACATGCACAGAAGCCTGTTTGTATATGGCAGACGAAGGATGCAGCAACCCTATGAACAAAGAGTTGCTTTGTTATGATGATTCCAGTGACTCAGAGACTGAGAAATGATTCTTGATGTAATCTGTAGAACAAGAATAGTTACCAAATCGGTATCAATTATGTAAACATACTCTTTTCAGTATAGATTTTTCATTCAACGATGTGTTGCACGACACAGAGCCGAACAGATAGCAAATTCATTAGACTTGTGCTATTTCGTTGGCGTTTGTAACAGGGTTATCGCAATCATTAATTGGTCATCTTTTCATTTACAAAGTCACTATAATTTAAAACATAGGGCCCCTAAGGGCAACTCGTGGATGGTCAGAGCTATTTTGGAAAATACTAAAAATCATGTGACCGATGACGTCATCGTTACGTCATCACCACTAAGTGAATCGTGGGAAAATAATACCATACCTGTCCGAGTTTGAACTGTCTGGCATTAGAAATGAGGGAGATATGGGCATGCACTTAAAATCACGTGACCGATGACGTCATCGTTACGTCATCACCACTTAAGTGATCGATAGGGACCCACTACCATGTATGTCCAGGTTTGAAGTGTCTGGCATTAGATGGGCACCGTCAATACGTCTTCTCCAGCATGACCAAATCTTTTCGAAACCTTGGACGGTCACGGCGAGTCGTCGAGTCACAGAAAAAAACGACGAATAAATTATCTCGTATCCACTCGTTCTGCACATGCGTGCATCCACGAGTTAAATTACCATTGTTTGTGGAATAAACGACCTATTCATAGCTTGATTATGTCTAGAACCTTCGTGACAAAGTTATTATTTAGTGTAGCCGTGGATCATAAAGTTGTAGCTAAATCAAATTGATCTTTAAATCAAAATGCCCCACTGAACTTTGAAATCACATATCGAAGAGGTTAAAATGAGTTAAAATGAGAATAAAGAACTTTGAATTCAGGAATACTCATGATTGACTTTAAAACACTCTACTTATAAACTGGCCATCTCTATCTACACTCACGCCATTCTGTTCAGCTGAGCTAAGCAAAATGCCGGTATATACATACTTCATGGTAGTGTTCCGTTCCATATAGTCTCCCTGCATAATACTGTAATCATTATGCAGGGGATACTATATATGGAACGGAATACTACCATGAAGTATATACCAAAACGCCATCGGAGAGTCCGGATGTACACAGAAAAAAAAGAAGTGGACACCATAAAACTATGAATAAATTAGCTCGGAGCACTAACCCTAACAACTCGTGTTCTGCGCTTGCGCGCATCCACGAGTTAAAAATGGCAATTGTGCACATATTTCACCGGTTTTAAGTTCGCCGAAGTACAGCCACGCTTCCATGCATGATTATTTTCCTTTCATTCTCAGACATTTCTCCCTCAACAGCTATCAATATCAAATTAACATTATATTTTAAGAGGGGTGACAATTAAGAATTTATATGAAAAGGTTGATTTTGGCCGTATACAGTCACGTGATCGGCCACGTGACAACTATGTATCTTGTTAACTTATAAAGTATCACACACATGCATACCTATGTACTTTACTGAAACTTTCCTGCTTGATTATTTTTGAGATTTGAGACGTTTTAGGCCTGTTTGAATTCCAGCCTCGTTTCCATGCTGACCAAGGACGAGATGGGACTGTGCGCTTATTTTGCCAATTTCTTTAAAGTCAGTATAGCCAAACAGTTTTTTTGAGGATAATTCTATAGAATATGACCCACTTGTTGACTTTCAAGACTTGACGTATCAATTAAACCATTAGGACGGTCTAGGCAGGAATTGAAACTTGTCAGAATCGGCAAAAAAGGGAGATTTTTGACGAAAAAGGTCACGTGACATGTCACGTGACATGATTTGCTGCCATGTAAGCACGTAAATTTTAGGCACAGACCCAAGCGTCACCTTTTGATAGTTTTTGGGACATTTTGATTAAACACGTTAAATTTATAAGGCAAAAACTAGTTGAGCCTCGTTTCCATGCTAAGCACCATATTTGGGCAAATATCCCCATTTATCTCGTAAGTGTTACCACAATTTGGGACTACATAGTACCTAGTCTTAAAGAACAGTTATTCTCCTACAAGAATCTGTTGTCAGACCTTTTCTGTCGGGTGGGTTGAACGAAACAATATTTTTCAGGGTCTAGCTCCTTGACTATAAATATGGTGCTCCGTTCGCACGGGAGCTTCCTATAAATTAATTATCATAAATTGAAAATTTTCAATATCATTTTGGAATAAGATATTTTAAGCAAATCAAAAATTAAAGGTATCGACTAATGTGTTTGTAACAAATATGTCATGTATTGTATCACTTAGATGTCGATGAGTGCGCATCAGGAACTCACCTATGTGCAAGAATTGCTACCTGTACTAACACCAAGGGATCGTATGAATGTTCCTGCCCTGCAGGATACAGGAATAATGGCACCAACTGCACAGGTAATGTTATGTCTGAAATATTATATTGTGTGAAATACCTTAAAAACTCGAATAAAGTCATGACCTTGATATTTTAAGAAAGGCTCTTTCCAGACGTGTCTGACTCTGGACATAATATTTCAAAAATGTTAGGGAGTGTTCATTATTTAAAGCTTGCAAGGGGTGGGTGTCAGCATTTCATCTGCTTCACTTGTTAAAACGTTTATAACCTCCCTATGAGTGAAGTTAAAACTGATACGACGCCCTATATAAGATTGTTCAAAACTTCGTTTTTGTTTGTTTACCATGCGGTTACTGACTGGAATACTTTCGACCTTGAAATAAGACAATCAACAAGTCTGAATATTTTAAAGAACTCTCAATAGAGTATTTTAAATTAATAATTTTAGATGTATTTTTTAGCTTTTTAGACATTTCTATTACCCTTAGGTTTATTTAAGGATCATGGCCAATCTCGTTCCCAGAGCCCGCGCGTTTTTCGGCCAGCGGTGACCAAACGCTTTGAGGCGAGCCACACAGCGGTCAAACGTCTGCGCATGCGTCAAAAGTCTTGCAACAACAACCTATTCAAAAACAAATTCAAAGCGAGCCGGCGGCCGTCACTGTTCACAAACCCGCTTTCAAACCTTGAGAACTTCTTTGGTAAATTACGATTTTTTTTGGGTAAACTCACAGTTTGAAGTTTGTTCAATTAACTTTTGGGGGTAGAAGTTCACTGTAATATGTTTTAAGGTAAATTTGCGCGGGAAATACCAGACTAATACGCACGCGCAGACGTTTGACCGCTGTGTGGAGGCGAGCTCTGTATCTTGGCGCTGGCCAGAAGATCGCGGGCTCTGGGAACGAGATTGGATCAGTACGGTATACCTTCGAGGCATTAGTTTTTAGGAATTTGTTTTTGATTTTCATGGGGGATAATTTCAGTGTTCAATGACTCAATTTCCCACTCAATTGCAATGTAATGAACATTCATAACAGTACAGTTAATTTGTAATTGTCTTATTTTCTGTCGTGTTTTGTCGTATGGATTTGTAATTGGATTGTATGTTACCTCTTTATTAAATATACCGAGTCCTTTATGTTGTCTTAAATAAAGTCAGTATAATATTTTGAAGTGATTATTGTTTCATACGAACAGCAGTTCATTTAATAAGTAAAGTATTTTTTTACATTCCTTGAATACAAAGAAACGCCTAGGAATTCCTAGGAATTCAAGTCACCCTGCAGGCAACAATAATATTCCTGGGAATTCCTAGGAATTTTTCCAAGCTCCTCAGAAGATCAAGTAATTATTGGCATTCCTAGGAATTCCATGTTCCAATTTACCGTGAACATTAACACCTCCATTCCTAGGCCTAGGAATTCCTAGGAACAAATTCCTAGGAAAATCCTAGGAATTCCTAGGAATTCTCAGCTTCAATTCGCAAGAGAATTTATTTATTTACTCCAGTGGTTGGAGTTATGGATATTTTCTGGAACCACATGTACATATATAACGCAATGCATTATTGCTAACAATATATTCAACATTATATCGACGAGTTCTCCATTAGGCTGTTTACTCATCCTGACCGGCTAATTTCAAAGATTTCTAAAATCAAAGTAAACTTACCCTAGAATAGACCAGTTCCCGTTTAATTCCGACATTTTGAATGTGGTGCAAACACAGTGCGAAATACAGGGATGTCTGGTACAACCACTCAAAGTCCGCTGGAAAACTCACAGACAAATGTATGGAAAACTGAAAACACGATTGCTCGCTTTCCAACACAGCTACATCCCTCATATTTTGACCAGTTAATCTTTTACCTGGTATCTTAAGTTTGCAGACACGTAATATTTCAGAAATTCGATTTTACGAAAATGATGTGGCATCGGATTCCCGTACAAACACTGTATTTCGCGCCATGTTTGCATCCGATTCAAAATGTCGGAATTAACCGCGAATTGATCTATTGAACACGTTGTATTGCAACGTACGCTCAAGACTGATAAATGTATCGCTTCTTGTGCGAGCGCGAGACTGAATTAACGAAAGCAAGTACAATAAATTGACTTGATAAGAGAAAAAATAAAACGTTATTTACCGGCATTGGTCGGACCTCTGGCAAAGGTTTTCTCCATACAGACCACCAGGCTTGTAAATAACATATATTTTTTCTCGATTTCATTTCTTCTTTCGTTGATACATCATAATTCAACAGGCTCCCTAATGTGTAAATATTGAATTGCTTAACCTGTTTGACCACTCATTTATATACATGTAGTCATTTATACATGATAATCATGCACACAAGTTCAAAGTGAACAGACCATCCTGAGGCCTATGAAAGACACCAACTGCCGGAATGTAGTTATAGAGACCAGGACAGTCCTTGGGGAGGGTGTAGAATCAATCATGCGGACCAAGTTTACTATTGGAAGCCAGAACAATGAAAACATAGTGATATGCAAATTCGCTTAGTTTTCGTTGAGATAAGTTAGCCTGATTTTGTAAATATTTGCAATTAGTGTGTTCGGCGAGTGTCAATGTCTTCGAATCGTTGCTGTTATCGAGTAAATGCATCTGAAGTCATAATCGCCGGCTAACTCATTGAACACCCGGGGTCAAATTCTACATCCTGTGAACATGTACAGGAAAAGCTTTCTTACCCCCACCCATAAATTGAAAATCTTTCAATATCATTTTGGAATCAGACATTTTAAGCAAATCAAAAATTAAAGATATCGACTAATGTGTTTGTAATAAATATGTCATGTATTGTATCACTTAGATGTCGATGAATGCGCATCGGGAACTCACCTATGTGCACGAATTGCCACCTGTACTAACACCAAGGGATCGTATGAATGTTTCTACCCTGCAGGATGCAAGAATAATGGTACCAACTGCACAGGTAATGTTTTGTCTCAAATATTATATTGTGTGAAATACCTTAGAAACTCGAATAAAGTCATGACCTTAATATTTTACGAAAGCCTATTTCCAGACTTGTCTGACTCTAGACATAATATTTCAAAAATGTTAGGGAGTGTTCATTATTTAAAGCTTGCAAGGGGTGGGGGTCAGCATTTCATCTGCTTCACTTGTTAAAACGTTTATCACCTCCCTATGAGTGAAGTTAAAACTGATACGACGCCCTATATAAGATTGTTCAAAACGTCGTTTTTGTTTGTTTACCATGCGGTTACTGACTGGAATAGTTTCGACCTTGAAATAAGACAATCAACAAGTCTGAATATTTTAAAGAACTCTCAATAGAGTATTTTAAATTAATAATTTTAGATGTATTTTTTTAGCTTTTTAGACATTTCTATTGCCCTTATATTTAAGGTTACGGTATACCTTCGAGGCATTAGTTTTTAGGAATTTGTTTTTGATTTTCATGAAATCCCTAAGCAGTTCAGATGAAGTTCATGAGCTGGAAATTATTGGGGGATAATTTCAGTGTTCAATGACTCAATTTCCCACTCAATTGCAATGTAATGAACATTCATAACAGTACAGTTAATTTTGTAATTGTCTTATTTTCTGTCGTGTTTTGTCGTATGGATTTGTAATTGGATTGTATTCCTTTATGTTGTCTTAAATAAAGTCAGTATAATATTTTGAAGTGATTATTGTTTCATATGAACAGCAGTTCATTTAATAAGTAAAGTATTTTTCACATTCCTTGAATACAAAGAAACGCCTACGAATTCTTAGGAATTCTTAGGAATTCCTAGGAATTCAAGTCACCATGCAGGCAACAATAATATTCCTGCATGGGAAGTCCTAGGAATTTTTCCAAGCACCTCAGAAGATAAAGTAATTGTTGGAATTCCGTGAAAATTAACACCTCCATTCCTAGGAATTTATTTTACAAGGGGATTTATTTATTTACTCCAGTGGTTGGAGTTATGGATATTTTCTGGAACCACATGTACATATATAACGCAATGCACTATTGCTAACAATATAATCAACATTATATCGACGAGTTCTCCATTAGGCTCTTTTTGATAACTCATCTAGACCGGCTAATTCCAAAGATTTCTAAAATCAAAGTAAACTTACCCTAGAATAGACCAGTTCCCGTTTAATTCCGACATTTTGAAAGTGGTGCAAACATAGTGCGAAATACAGGGATGTCTGGTACAACCACTCAAAGTCCGCTGGAAAACTTACAGACAAATGTATGGAAAACTGAAAACACGATTGCACGCTTTCCAACACAGCTACATCCCTCATATTTTGACCAGTTAATCTTTTACCTGGTATCTTAAGTTTGCAGACACGTAATATTTCAGAAATTCGATTTTACGAAAATGATGTGGCATCGGATTCCCGTACAAACACTGTATTTCGCGCCATGTTTGCATCCGATTCAAAATGTCGGAATTAACCGCGAATTGATCTATTGAACACGTTGTATTGCAACGTACGCTCAAGACTGACAAATGTATCGCTTCTTGTGCGAGCGCGAGACTGAATTAACGAAAGCAAGTACAATAAATTGACTTGATAAGAGAAAAAATAAAACGTTATTTACCGTTATTTACATGATAATCATGTACACCAGTTGAAAGTGAACACTATCCTCAGGCCTATGAAAGACACCAACTGCCGGAATTTAGTTATAAAGACCAGGACAGCCTTGGGGGGAGGGTGTAGAATCAATCATGCGGACCAAGTTTACAGAACAATGAAAACATAGTGATATGCAAATTCGCTTAGTTTTCGTTCAGATAGGTTAGCCTGATTTTGTAAATATTTGCGTTAGTGTGTTCGGCGAGTGTCAATGTCTTCGAATCGTTGCTGTTATCGAGTAAACGCATCTGAAGTCATAATCGTCGGGTAACTCATTGAACCCCCGGGGTCAAATTCTACAGCCTGTGAACATGTACAGGAAAGGTTTTCTTACCCCTCCCCCCCCCCCCCCCCCACACACACACTTTGATGACACCCCCCAAAAATATCACTTCGAACTTGTTCTGCTCCCTCCACCCTAGGAATTTTGCCGACCACCCCATAGCTTCTAGATTTCGAACTACCTCATTATTTATCGTTATTCATGCGACATTTTTATTATGTAAATAAATAATTTAGTAATTTAGCAATTTTAGTATTTAGAAAATTATTCCTTTCTAAAATTCGTTTCTAAAAAAATAAGTAGTTAGCAACTTTTGTCATAGGTTAAATTAGATCATAAAATTACTTTTTTCTAGTTTTTCATATTTGAATGGATAACAGTTTTTAGTATAATTGCATCAGTAAATATAGAGATTCTCGTGCTCTGATTAGTCGAGAATTACGACATTTGCCAAAATGGCCGCTCGTATATTTACCGATGTTTCTCACGAAGAAATAAATAATATTAAAGAAAAGCTTTTCCAAAACCCACCAAAGAAGCAAATAAGTATGGCTAAACTTGAAGCTTTTTTTAAATCCATAAGCCTTCACAAACAAAATTTACTTACGTCAGTTTCGAGTTTCGGGTTGGGTTTATTCGGTCCTGATGGATCACAAACTTTCACAAGGAAATACCGTCTACTTAGAGCAATAAATAACACAACGAGACCTTTTCCTACAAATTTGGGAACGGTAATTGGACTCAAAAAGAGTGTACTTACTTGAGTTATTTCCTCGTGGTTCTTGATAGAAAAACAAGTTCTAGTTTCATTCAGGGAGCTGGTTCCCTGCTAGCAGAGGTCTCTCTCTGTCCGACGCTTTCTCTGTCGCGCATGCGTTTAGTTTCCTTGGCAACAAGTGACGTATATCCCACCTGTACTAACGCCTGTTCTTGCACTGTCAATCAGTTTACGCGCTTGCGAAGGCTCAGTTTGAAAATGTTCGGTACTCGTTGAAGATTATGCGTTTGGTACTCTCAGAACATCAGTTTATAAAATTATACAATTTAATTCGGTAGAGACAAATGATCTTGGCATTCCCTGTCAGTATTTGGGGATTTGTCGTTCTAAAATGTTTAATTTTCGAGTGATTCGCAAACCCCCGTGCACTTTTCTCCTGTAGTAATTTATCACGTGACCAATGAGAGGAAAGCAGTCCCACGGTAATTAGTATGCAAATGACGAGCTAAAACTGATAACACAGTGGACTCAATATAAGACCAGCGAGATGCAACTTGGATCATGCGTACATCTCTTTTCTCCGGTAAAACCTGTTTTCGAAACATATATTGATATATTTAAAGGCACTTGTACGAGATCGATAGTATCATTAGCAAAATCTGCATTTTAAAAGATAGCTTGCCCTCCACCATCCATGACAACGCCTTTCTCATGGGGATCACGAGCTCAATTCATTCGTTAACAAAGTATTATACCAGCACATGACTATTTCCTGCAAAAGGCCCATTAGATTTATTTTATCGTTGGCTCAGTCTTCTTTGTTTTCTAAAGGTCTTTATCTAATATATCAACCATGGAATTCCAAGGGCAGTGCGGGAGATTAACAATAGGATTTACAGTAGGTTATTAACTTAGGTTTCACCTTAGGTTTCTTCTCACTCCATAAGATATGAGTGACCTAAAATCATCTTCAGGATTATTGTGTTTCATTTCTAACTATTTTTTAGGAAACTTCACCACCGAGTATATAAGACGGTTATGTACCTTCTAGGTCGGTGTATAAGCAATAAATCAACCCTGGCTTCGCCTCGGGTTGATATATCGCTTATACACCTTGGTAGTGGTATATAACCTAAAAATAGCAACATGGCCTACCTGTAAACCATTGATGTGAATGTCTAGCTACCGTAGACAAATCAAGATTGATTATCTGATTGATTGATTGATTGATTGAATGTAATTCAGTTCCTAAGAACTGTGGTGACGTTCTCAAGTGGGGAGGAAACATAAGTGGTGTATACAGTGTGGATCCTGATGGTCTGGGACCATTTAAGGTAAAGTGGCTGAAACAGAAACTGAGTCATTAGTATAAGTTTCATTCTGTTGGAATAAACAGATGATACGATTTAAAGTCTGTTTTAATCTAAGGTCCAAGTCGCACTAGAAAACAAAACAGCACCAACAACAAGAACTACTTTATTTGTACTTCCTATTATAATAACGTTACAGTAATAAATATTTGACTAATTAACATAATTGAAGTAGCATGGCACTCGAAATAACTATAAAGAGTTAATCTAGTCGAGTGCCCATTAAATAACAAAGTTTACAATTGTTAAATCAGGAAACTAGGCTTAAAGGCATAATACTAAGCTTATGAATATCAAAACATATAGACGCACGTTAACAACAGAAACACACATTACACTAAAGACAGGATGATTGTACAATGAACAATAAATGTCAGTTGCTCAGTAAATGTTTAAAATATGAGCTTAATTTAACGTTTGAATTGGCGATTACTTAAAGCTAAAACTGATTCATCAGTGTAATTCCAAATCGTTTACTAATGCGAAAAAAAACAGTCAACGTAAAAAAGTAACATGCATGACTGCATTAAATAAATTCTCGGGTGGACAACCTTCAAAGATTCCATACTCCTGCTTCGAGGAAGGCCAAACTGAGTCCAAACCAGCCTCATAAAACAAAAGCAAAGGTGTTTTGATTCGGAATTACTCTCACAGTTGACAACTCGCAGATTCCTCATGCAATTGTCGACCAGTGATGTCAGAAAGTGATTACCAGTTGAAGACATCGCCCGGCAACAGGCCTACACCTAATTTACTACCACTATATTCGTGGCATTTAGTGTATGACATGGCGAACAATATCGTACATCATGGCCGCCGCGCATGCGTAGAATGCATTACACGTCGTTCCAAAATTAGTGAAAACAGTGAAGACAAGGCTTACCTTTTCGCAATTTTCCAATTTGCTGCTTTAATATTTATATTTCTTGAGGTCCACAAGTTTTAAATTCAGTTATCATGCCTGCTCCTGCCCTCGACTATGATTGCTAACAAGTTGTGGATGATTAGACCGGTTCCCGATGCTCTGCTAAAAAACGACCCAAATTAGCTAGAGCCGCCATACATCTTCTGTTAAATACTGTAAAGGCCAGTCAGAAAGCTCAATCACAAAGACTTCCGAGTAGTTCATGTTTGAGGTCCACAAGTTTGAATCTGTTCTGCAGATACCAAAGTAGATTCTAACGCCAGAAAAACGAGTTGAAATACTTGCTTTGGTGGTTCCAAACGTCCTGTAAATAACTGCATTTTAACGCCAAAAGTCTCCTTCCCAAACCTACAAAGTTTAAAGGGACAGACCCGACTCGTTCAGCTGTTACGTTTCCCTTCGCGCAGGACGTTGAAAACAGCAGCTCGTCCGCCATTTTGACTGTCGATGTCCATGTAACCTCTCCTCATTCTATAAACACTCATCAACGGCTTTCTTTTTAAAAATAGATTTTCACGTACGCGCCCGCAATGACAACCGCTGACTGTACGAAATTGTTCGCCATGGAACAGGGATTGGTTCAACTTAACCCAGCGTACGCTTTGCCAAATAGCGAGAGGGGATTCGACCCCAGTTTTTAGCTTTCGTCAATCAAACTTCAGAACAATGAGGTTTATTTGCTTGCTTTGTAGTATTTCGGAGGAATTGTATTCGCGGCCTTAGTCACTACAGAACTTTCTTTACTCGAATGCACGACGATTCTGCCACGGTCCTAATAACATCATACAAATCATTCCAGTCGTCTTCAACTTGAATGTAGAAGTTATGCAGTACCACATTAGCAATAGCTTTATTGTCGCAAACAGTATTCTCAGGTATCCAAACGTTTCTGAAGATCTAGATCTAATTTGTGTTCGGAAATGTTGTTGGGAATTTTATGTAATCGTTCCTTAAATATTAAACAGCCACAACTACCACATCTTGAAAAGCTTCTATCAAAGTGACTGTACTTCATCCAGCGTTTAAGGCAGGAAATATATATGCAAAGGAATTACCATGTGCGAGAACAAATAAACTACGAGAATCTTAATACGGGACGCGAGACAATTTCGCATTCTTGTATTTTGTCGTGAAAGCTTGGTACGAACTAGAATCCTGAGTAGCAAGTCGAAGCTGTCCCTGTCCATTCGTACTGCCCTCGAAAGAAGTCTTCAAGTACCGTTCAATCGTTCTAATGTATATTTATGTATTTGAACCTCAATTCGTCTGGACGAGTACAATAACATGGTGCACCTCTATACTGATTCCGGTGTCGACGAATGTTGTATCGGCCTAAAAGGAGCACGACTCGTATAGGCGTAAATGCTACATCAGTTTAATTTTCAGTTTAATTTTTTGCCACAAATATAAATAGTAATCTTACAAAGTATAAAATAAGTGGCGGGGTAGCCCAAGAGAAACCATAAAGGCTTGTGAGGTTCTGGGCCACCTCTAACATCTTCACAAACAATTGAACATAAATAAAATCATTCATCTGCTGCTGAAGAACCGCTAGAATGTAATTTATTTCCGGAAACATAATGATTTGTGTTCAATCTGGGCTATGCGGGAACGAAAAGGAAACAGTAATGGCGAAATGGAATACGACGTGTGTTGGTGAACAATTTGTCAGTCTAGTGCAACTACAATTATGAGACAAACTGTTTTGTCACTGACCAATTTAATCAATATTTGTCCAGTACTTACAAATTTATATGTTTTCTTCTCTATAGTTTAACTTGGGCGTAAGTACGCATTTTAAAAACAATACACGGATCACAATTTAGCAGTTGAATATCAGGGTCGCTTAATTCATGTAGTCCCGTTATACCTTAATTATTTCCTTGCTTGTGAACACTAAACAAATATCCTAACCTATCAGGTGTACTGTGACCAGAATACCACAGGCGGTGGGTGGACAGTATTCCAGAAGAGACAAGACGGATCAGTGGACTTCTACCGAGGCTGGCCGGACTACAAAGCCGGCTTCGGAAACCTGGCAGGCGAGTTCTGGTTGGGACTGGACAAGATCTACCGTTTGACTTATCAGACCCGAAACAGGCTTCGTGTTGAGCTGGAAGATACAACTGGTAATAGCTCGTACGCAGAGTATGACTACTTCGCGGTGACAAGCGAGAATGACAAGTATCGACTGAGTCTGGGAACCTATTCAGGTAAACTTGAAATGTCAATAGACCAGTTCGCGGTAAATTCCGACATTTTGAAAGGGTGCAAACACGGCGCGAAATACAGTGTTTGTATGGGAATTGATGGGAATCCGATGCCAAACAAAATCCGTAAAATAGAATTTCTGAAATATTCTTCAGATACAAACTTAAAATACCAGGTAAAAGATTAACATATCGAAATTTGAGGGATGTATAGCTGTGCTGGGAAGCGTGCAATCTATTTTACAGATTTTATTTGGCATCGGATTCCCATCGATATATACATTGTCTGCCATTTCGCTGTAGAGTTGGCAGCTGATACACTTGTAAATTAAATCAAAATGGCAAACAACAAAGAAGAATGACTAAACATTAACATTATTTTGTTGAGAAATCTTCATGCACGACCCAAACAACAACCTTCAAATTTGCTAACAATCTCGCGACTGAAATTACTGTCGTCCAAAATGTATTTTTCTTTTATTGAAGTATAGTTTTTAAACAATTCTCTCTGAGACGAATTGAGTAATTGAGTAAGGAGATCTACAGGGAAAACAACAACCATTTCGAATATTTCGAAAATGTCGTTTGACCTGAGTGAAAGCCGAATTCATAGTACTCGATCATCGCGAGCTCGACAGTTTTGAACTCCGAAAGACAAAATAATTAAACCTGTGAATCATATCAATAAAAATAGCAAACAAAAGTGTCGTTTTGAACTTCCCGCGGCCTCTCCCATATTAGTAAAATCACATATTCCATATTTGGAAGGGCTGCCAGTACATTCAAAATGGCGTTTCTAGGTCCCAGACCTCTAAGTCGACACTCGTTGTTTGATATGTGTTATTTTATTTAGCCATCTTGGACTTGGATAATTCAGAGCCGGAGGGATTTTAGATCCTTGCCATTCAACAAACAATTGTATGGATAAGAAAATCCCGATTTGGCAAGTTGAAGTTCATTAATTAAATATTGCACTCCTTTCAGCCAATCAGAAACGGGGGTTATTATATTTCTAAGTAATTTCGCGAGCTATGATTGGTCAAATTACATACCATACCATACCATACCATACCGTACCGTACCATACCGTACCATACCATACCATACCATACCATACCATACCATACCATACCATACCATACCATACCGTACCGTACCGTACCGTACCGTACCATACCGTACGGACCTTCCGTATCCGGACATTCCACATCCGGTCACAGAAAATGAAGACGTCATATAATAAACATCTTATTAACCTCGTTTACTCGGTCCGTACCGTAAGTTATGGATCCTCGTTTTTCCCTTTTTTTATGACACGCGCGCTTCGCGCTATGGCCCACGGCACGGAGCTCGTAGTCGGTTAATAAGTAACAGAATTCGTGTCCGTGCTTTATGGGATTTATAAACTCGAGCTGAAAGCGATAGTTTGTAAATCCGATAAAACACGGACTGTATATGACTTATCAAACGTCTAAATGAAGGTAGTCATGTTTTCAGTTATTTTGGGGATACGACTTATTTTGGTCGAGAAAATCGAAGCAAAAGTTTATGTAAATCAGGAAGAAATCTGTATCAGATTTACAGATCACTTATCGCTCAGTGATTTCCTTTGTTTTTGCTTAATGAATTATTAATGAGTTTGATAAGAGGTATTTAGTTCATAGTTAGGTCTGTTATCTTTGATGTACCACGGTCATCAATCCAGCTGAATTCGATAATAGTTCCGAAGCTGTCAATAAAAAAAAAACAGTTTAGACCAATCAGAATGCAGTAATGTCCCCTGGGAAAATAGGTCACCATCTTGTCCCAAAAGGTCTTCCGTAGGAGATGAAAACGCAAGGCTTGATTTCCTCGCAAATATTTAAGAAATTCCGCAAAACGATAAATCTTTCGGACTGTTACGAAGACTATCACCGAAATCATCCCTTTTTGCAATATTGATTTAGAATGTTCTCGGGTTAAAGTGACGGCTTGTGACATGTAGCAACACGCACAGTAACTAAGGGGAAGAAGCTAATTAAGCAGCTGTCGGAACTATACCGATTACTCCGAACATCCAGTGTCCATACATTATATAACATCCCTGGGATGTTGGGTAATGTGTGAGTTTGTAGTCTGGAAATCATAGACGGGAACAACCTACAATTAAAATATGTTTTTTTGTTAATACTTAACTGGGCTCTAATCGTAGCCCTCTCGAATTCTGTCACTTTCACAACAGTTCTATTGTAGCAATCGTTGAAAATGTTTGAACAAACTGTCACATAAAGCGTTAACAATGGACCTTTCCAGCAGATATCGTTTTGAGTTTTAACAGGGGAATAATGTTCAACAATGCTTTGGATAACAATTCACTCTTTTCACCTGGTGGCCATCTTGGATTCAAAGCGATGCAATCTTTTTTTTTTGCCAGGTTAGCCTGACAGTGAGGGATAGTCAAAACGAGGCTAACCTGGCAAAAACAAAGGATTGCCTCGCTTTTGAATCCAAGATGGCCACCAGGTGAAAAGAGTGAATGGTTATGATTGAGCTCATTGTATGCATTCCGTATTTGTTTAGATAACTTTCCTAAACAATGAACTAATTAAGCCTGTTAGTTAGTCGCAGTCCTCGGGCATCAAAATCACTTATTCACCTCGGAAGGACTAACTAACCCTTACATATTGCCAAGTTCATGTTTTTATATCTCAACCTATTCCAAACAAAGGATGAAATATACAATCATAACACAAGATCAGCAATTATTACCGAGCTCACACCTGCCATACCAGCATTAAGGAATTCTCCATTCTTTACGAAGGACGTAAAACTTGGAATTCCTTACCAAAATATATAATAGACTCTACAACTGCTATATTTTAAGAAAATACTGTTTGACGTTTTACTAACCAAACAATATATTAAATCCTTAAGCTCCCCGCACACGAGAGTTATCAGCTTAGCCAACGGGTACGAGAGATCGTTCGCTAAGCTGATAGTTATTTCGGCGAGTTTTTTCGACTCAATTGACCGTGAGGAAAATATATATCGTGTTTGATATTTTTAGTTTCTTGAGGTTAGAAACTCGTCGTGTGCGCTGAAGAGAGCTAACAGCTTAGCTTGGCGTAATCTATTGACCATGCAATGAAAACGCACAGCGCTCTCACGTGATTTAAAAATGGCGACGTCCAGCGAAGTAATAAATAAAATTTTAGTAGAGGATAAGTTGGTAAATTTGTGCATGGCCAGATTATCAGTCCCTGTACGACGTTAGATCATCGGACTTCAAGAGCAAGGATAAACGGCATTCAAACGTTGACGTCCACCATTTAAAAATGTCACACGGGTACTTAGCTAAGGGGATAGCTTAGTGAAATTCACCATGTGCGGTGAAACGGTGCTTGAGCTAACAGCTTAGCGAACGACCTCTCGTGCCCGTTGGCTTATAAGCTGATAGCTCTTCGTGTGTGGCAGGCTTTACTTTACGCAAATGCTAACAATTCTCTAAACAATATGATCACCAGGAGAGAGGCCTCCTCGCCATATTACATCCCATAATTTTAACTAACTATATTCTATTTACATCACAACTTCATTTATTGTAATCACAAAATCAAAGGGGGAAAAATGCAAGGAAAATAGGTCTAAAATATAACAAAATAGCTAAAAAAATAGCCTTAAAAATAGAAAAAAAAATAGTGCCTATTTTCACAAGGGAAGTGGGCACAAGAAATCGTACAAAACCGTAGCCTCCAGCATCATCGACAAATGTCTCTCATTCTCACTGTAAAAACAAGAGTAGTTTTGACCCCTAGTCGTTTTTTTTACCCCAGGACGACCCCTCCAAAAGAGTTGTTTTGATCCCTTTTGCCGTTACTCTTCGAAGAGTCGTTACTACTCTTCAAAGGAGTTGTTTTGACTATTTCTGGAGTAGTCTTAAAATTGCTCTTTGAAGGGTCAAATCAGTAATCTACTCTTCGAAGGACTTGTTTCGACTCTTTCTAGGGTCGTCTTGAAATAGCTCTTTGAAGGGTCAAATCAATACTCTACTCTTCAAAGGAGTCGTTTCGACTTTTTCTCGAGTTGTTTTAAAATTGCTCTTTAAAGGGTTGAATGACTAATCTACTCTTCCGAGGAGTCGTTTTAACTCTAAGAGAATAACTACACTACTCTTATGATGAGCTATTTTGACCGTTTCTTGAGTCGTGTCTAAAGAGGAATGTTTTAGGTTTTAGGCTTCAAAAACATTGCCCAATCCTCCTAAAACCTACATGATGTAGGTAGCTTTGTTCTCCCATGCAATGATCTAATTTAACATACTATTTTATAAAAGGAATACAGCAACATACTATTAAAATAGATCTTTCATTTAATAGTTCAAGCAATTTATCCTATATAACATTGATAATTATTTCAAAATACTGGAAAAATGAATTTGAAAATTGTACAAGAAAATAACATTTGATAATTTCGTAATAAATATAGCAAATAAATTGAATGACTGATTTAATGTTAAACTATTGCAATATTATTGATGACAACAGATTTCCGAATAAATTTAAACTGAGTGAATCTGATGTTATAGGGACACTGTCAACCCGAAATGATAAACTTTCTCCTGACGGAAGACAAAATGAACTAGCTTATGCTTTCCAGAGAGTTCAAAGACAATTTGGATGAAGGATGGCAAAGATTCGAGTGAATGAAACATACTGCTTTTATGAAAAATTTAGAGCTCACTGTAGCCAAAATCAAGTTTCTAGAATAAACTTTTGTAACCCAGGTTAAATTATTTGCCATCCTCTATCCAGAAAAAAATCAGGATATTCACATATTCACATACAAGGTGTTACTTTTGTAGTTTACTTTAAAATAAGTTTCAAGGTTCATGATTGACAGTGTCTCTAATAATATTGTAAATAAAGTTAAAGTATTAAATTCCATAACTTTAGAACTAACTACAAAAAATAATACAATATTATTGGTAACAGAACTGAGTGGAGTGCAATTAATTTGGTCTGAATCATATTATGGGTCATTACAAAATTGCAAGACTGTGAAGCAGGAGTGCAATTTGTAATCAAGACTGTTGGCAGACCACAAATACATGACATTAATTACGTTGTATTACCACATAATATACCATTGTAGCTTGCCTCTTTGTTGCCTTGTTTCAGACCATCTGACATATCCCTTCAGTAAAGTCGTTTTGTTTTTCTGTATATCAGGAGAAAAGTATCAATTTCTATAATAGTCCTGTTTCATATTCGAAAATGACCGCTGAATGCAATGACTGTAGATGCATGTGCTCAGTGTTAGCCTCATTCGAAAGTTAAATATTCATAAATACCAGCGAGAGGGTCAGAGTGTAAAACTCAAAACTACAACAATACGCAGAGTTGTGAAGTCCACTTTCTCGCTGGTATTTATGAATGTTTAACACCAAGATGAGGCTGACACTGAGCACATGCGTCTACAGTCATCACGTACAGTAGTAATTTAGAATACGAAACTTGGACAATAACTGGAAAACAAAGAACTACCGTAAATCATCTGAAACTGGTCACATGGCCTGAAATGGGGCAAGAAACAGGCAAGCTGAAAGGATCCATTGCATTCATTTTGAAATCTAAACAAACAACACACTATTATTCTTTTGTACAACAACACACTAAAATAGTCAAGCAGGCAGAGCTTTGACATCAGGTGAGATTTCAATCAAGTTGCATGCACAAATGCTTAGCTGAGTAATAACCTAAGTATTTATAATTCCAGAAAGAGGAACACATTCTTGCAATTCGATGACCACCTGAATCCTGTGCATAAACTGTACTGAATGCATTTTTAGTAACTTGCAAAGTTCAAATCAACATTATGACTGTATTCCAAAATTATGTTTCCCTTTCACAGCCAATAACAAACTGTGTACATTGTCCATTGATCCAGTTCATATCAGTCTTGGGGTAGTTATTCTTTCAGCCTCTTGTTCCACATCCACATCAGATTCATCCTTTTTATAAAATAAAACATAGTGCATGAGTTCAAATTGAGTAAGGGATGATTGATATATACAGCCGCGTGCAAACATTCTGACCCCCCCATGAAAATTATATACTTATATACTTATATCGGTTGCATCATGGGTAATCCAAAAATGTGCTTTTCAGTCATTTTTCTAACAAAATATACCAGGTAGGATTGAAAAATGTACGAATAAAACATTTTAGATCATATGGGTCTATCAGTTAAAGAAAGCAAGTGCTATTTTCAGTTTTACTTGTACTAATTTATTCCATGCGTTTGCCACTGGGTCAGGTCGACCGAAACGCTGCTATGACTTCAAGGAACTCACTGTATTCTGAACTTTACTTTCTCCACGTCGCACTAGCTAGGTTTATTCTATTTTCCTAAATGAAGCTGAAGTATTCACTAAATTGCATTCAAACCTTGGAGTCTAAGTAACAGTAACTATTTGGTGCTGGCTATTCACCTGAAGTGTGGTATATACTAAAACAATTATTCACCTCAATGTTGGTGAATAGTGGGGGATATTTACCTCGCCGAAGCAGCTCGGTAAATATCCACCACTATTCACCTCCACTTCGGTGAATAATTGTTAATTATATAAATTCTGCCAAGAAATGTAATGTTCTTTCCTTAATAACCAAAAATAGTAAGCATGTATCGCATGCTCGAGAATCCATTTCACTGTTAATCTTGTGCATATTTCTTGTGTTCTTCACAGAGTAGCCTGCATAGCTGGCGGTGTGTGTAAATGGTAGCTTTCGCAAGACAATCGAGGTCATGGCCAGGGGTATTTTTTGAATGGCCACCATCTTGGCCAAGCTGTGTTATGTGATTTGGGTGGAAGAATACAGCTTGGCGAAGATGGTGGCCATTCAGAAAATATCCTCGGCCGCAGCCTGTCTTCTCACAAAAACTACCAACATCGCCAGCTACATAGGCTATTGGCAGAATTTTATAATAAGTACTCTATTTCAAAACATATGGGTTATGTGTTTTGCCATAGCAGCAAAATTCACGGTGGGCACAAACGACCATAAAAACGGCATCAGTTCTATATTTTAAAAGTTTTCAATGCAGACGATTGAATTTTGGTAGAAGGATGTAGAATCGCAAAAGGAATATAACCTGATTTTTTAAGCCATGTTACTACCATCGTGACGTCACAATGACGTCATTTATCCATTTGTAATACGCGTACGTTTCTTGCAACTGTTCATTATCTCTAAAAACGAAATGTCGTATATTGTTAAAATCTACTCGTGATGAGAATGAAGGAATCGAAAACCCGATGTCGATTGGTTAAGGAAATCAAAAGTTATGAAAGTTTGAATTTTGTCCTTTTTCCCGCCAAAATTTGGCGGGAAATAAACACCACAAAAGCATTTATAAAAACATCGCTTCATTCAATTTTTAGAGTTGTAAATATTGTTGCATGACATTTTGTCCAATCATAAAACACGTTGGTGGCTAAAATCGTATGTTTTTTTAATTTTGATTTTTTTTGTCCATAACCGGCTTAAAATTGGAGTCATATTTTCAGCAACGTCATTATGACGTCATACTTTTTTATACATGCCCTTAGAAAAAAATCCTTTGAGTGATTTTCGAGTTTTAGTGATGAAATGTGCTAGTCTGGCACTCAAAACCCACATTATTTTCTTTTCTCGATTTTTTAACAATAGGCAGCCTTATTTAGGTATGACACCTGACGTCACTAAATATGACGTCATAGCAACAGTCATTCCTCTATAACTTTTGCTATAATAGTCGTAGAACGTTCAAATTTGCGCCAAAGGAATGTGTGTCATGAAGGCCATTTGATGGTGTAGTCTGTTTGTAACATCTATTAAAGGAGGCATCACTTATGACGTCACAACAACGTCATCATACTAACATAAAACACCTAAAATATGTAGTTTCATTTTGTTAACAAGTCACCAACACTTCTTCAAATTGAGACTATAAGTAAAGAAATGGTTTTAATTTTAATTATTTGTCCACGCTCACTGATGCCGATTTTGACGTAATTTATGCCCGACGTGATTACTGATGCATCACACATATATGACTCAAAATCTATAATAATAGATAACTTATTACAGGACAAGTTGGCTTAGTTTAGTTTACAACTCCACTCAACATTTTCAATATATTGAAGACGTGGATGGCTTTTAGATCATCTTTTATCAGAGGTGGAAGTTAGGCTTGTACGCAATGCAAGTAAGTCATGCACTAGATGTTTTTAGAAATGCAAACAAGATGGAATCAACTGCTGGTAGTATAATTTTATTGAATGTAATATTTGCTGTTGCTAGTGGATCAGACCATGCCTTAAAGGGGAACTGTCAATCTTCAAATGACACATTTTCCGATGAAGAATGAGAGAAATAACTACTCAGATTAGCAGAATATGTTTTTAAGATGCACTGGAGAAATTTTGAGACAATTTTGATGGAGGGTGGCAAAGATTAGAGTGGATGAAAAATACTGATGAGAAATTTAGAGCAACTTTAAATCAGAATCAAGTCTCCACAATAGGCTTTTGTAATCCACTTCAATCTTTGCCATCTTCTGTTGAAAAAGTTTGAAACATAGATCAGGACATTCACATGGTATTTCTCTTCTATCCTAGGGTGTTATTTTTGTAGTTTTGTTATAAATACACTTGAAGGTTCAATTCGACAGTGCCCCACATGTGACGCCATTATTGAATGTGGAGTCAAACAAATCAATAGATGGCAAGTTTCCTTTTGGAAAGCTTACACTATACATATAATACCTAAGCTATAAACAGATAACAATTATTTCTGGAAAAACTAGTCCGAAACTAGAATTACATGTAGCTACGCCTACGGTCGTCTGACTCGGAGAAGTAAAGTGTGAGCATCTATATTAAACACGCACTAATTTTTTTGAAGAGCGTGGTACCCCATTTTATACTTAACTTTATGCTTAGGACCCTTAGGTCCTAGCAATTGTACTCGGCAATGTCGTCGACGAAATTGGAGCAGAATTAGCAAGTTAATTACAAGAAAAACTTAGGTTGAGTGTGTTTTAGCGTAGTGTATTGCATGAACTTAGCTTTACATGACTTAGTTGAATTCGAATGGTTACCTTCTACGCCGATTTCACCGGAATTAGCTCATCTCATCCAGAGCTGATATCCCTCAGAACTGAAGCAGTTAGTCGAGCCTTTCTATCAAGAGAATATTGTTCCACTAGTGGCGATGAAAGGACAGAACTTCGGATTTTTTCTCAGATAAAATTCGACCACGTTCGAAACTGGCCGCCAAAACTAACAGATTTAGGACCAGGCACCAGGCCTGATTTGATTCCAAATATGGGTAAACTCGGTTTAGTCTCACTCGGCCGACTGAGTAAGTACTTATAGATCAACTCCTTCTCGGGAACAGGGAAGTTTTTATACAAAAAAGCGTTTTCCTACACAATTGATATGTATCAGATACTTCCTTTGAATATGCGAGACGTATTTAAGGGCCCCCGTTATAATTCGCGCGCACCCTACTTATGCCGCAAAGTTGGGCAACTCTTATCAGTTATTAACCAGACAACAATCGTGAGGCATCCGCACTTAACGTATCCTAAGTAACAAAATATTTCAAATTTGAAGGATTCCACTGATTTTTCTCGAAGTGTCAGTGGACTCTACAGAAGGGTTATTTTACTCTACAGACGAGTCGAATGACTCCGACAAAGAGTCACGGGACTCTCTGTCAACTCCACTATGGGTTCACTGACCCTTTCGAAGAGTAACAGGACTCTTTGTCAACTCCTCGAGGGGTCTACTGACCCTTCTAAAGAGTCAACAGACTCTGCCTAAAAGGTCATTTTGATCCTTCAGAGGGGTCAAAACGACCCCGGGAGTCAAAATGACTCTTACAGAGGGCCAAAAACGACTCTTCAGTAAAAGCATTGAAACAACTCCTTGGGGTCAAAACAACTCTTTAGTTTTTACAGTGCAGTCGAGCACAAGGACACCCATCAGTATCCTCCACTGCAAACAACCAACTGGCTTCAGAGTCCGCTATTGTACCGCAGTTATCTGCTCCAACAGGTGCAACAGTGCCAGTTAGCCATGAAGTACTGAAAAGTACGTCAAATTCCCTCACTATAAACCAGGGAAGTTCAGATAACAACAACTCTAGTCAAGCCATTTTTGACGGAGCCAGCATCTCCAACTGCCAGTTCCAGATCTTTAATGGTCCTATAAAAGTTGTCCAAGATGAAATAAAAGGCGAAGAGTTGTCATAGAAAGCGACGATGAAGGATTAGACGAATGATTTTCTTCGCTGAGCCAGCACGTGGGATCGCAAGCACGTTTGGTCTCAATCACCTCTTGATTGTATTTTCGTGTGACTTATTTTGCACACTACTTTATTTACGCTTTCATATTCACTTCGTATTAGCAAATTGAACTAATTCTGGATTGATTCTGACATCTGACAGAGCATCGATCAGTTTACTACCATGTTTTATGTTTTATTGACTTGGAAAAATTATGAATTAAAAGTGTAATGACCACCACTATGGAATTCACTTTATTAATACGTAAAACAGTAATCATGTGAGAGTTTAACAAGTTTTTAGGGTGAAAACTCAGGCTATATTATTATTTGAGTCTGCGTACCATACTAAACAGTGACCTATTTCAGTTTTCATAAACACAAACTTAAAAAAAAATCAAGTTATTAACCACGATGACAAGGGGTGGAATTACCAACCAAAAGTACAATACAATCGTGTACATATCATTTTAGTAGGCTTATATTGTCTTTATAGTTTACATCAGGACGAAAATGTTTACTGTAAAAAAAACAAGCATTCACAACCACCCGGTCACTAGCATTCACCAGTCATACATGCGCCTCATCAACAACAATACCTTGTATTTCTCTGCAATTTGTTTGACTGTAGTCTGTAGCATAGAACAGTTTGTTTGGTAATTTTGTCCAGCCGTAGTAAACCCATAATTTGATTGCTTACCCCAGCCGAATCCTATGGGCAGCACGCCGAAAACATCCTTTCTTGGACAAACAATGGCTCAGTTCTATAATCATTTTCTGCTGTGGTTTAAAAAAAAAAAAACAGTCTTTCTCTGCCTTTCTAATAACAAACTAAGTCTAAGTTATAAATGCCAGTTCAAACATCGGGTTGTCCGCGATTTTATTTCTGAAGTTTTGAGTTTTGCCTATCTGGAGTTTCCCAGAGCCTTACGATTTCGTCGAGCATGCGCAGTAAGAAATAAGAGAAGGGTCTGGGGTGGAGAATGGGGATGGTTAGGGAAATCGTGTCGCTCACTCACATGGAATGGAATGCTTAGAATGCGAAGTGATAAGAGTAATTGATATATATATTTCATATAATTCATAATTGAAGATCGATGTCGAACTTTAATTAAATGCTGTTGGAATTGACGTTGATCAAGGCCTCATCATCGGGTATCCTAGCCTCTTAATACTAACTATAAAGGCTACTTATCAACGCTACTTATCAACCACGTGCCCAGGATTCTCTCGGTCAGATCCAAGATGACCGCTACTCCGAGAGAAGACCCTGGTAAAGGCCGAACTATGACGTATTCTGATAGGCTCTTCGGACCCAAAAGTTGTTCTGACTGATACCACAGAGATGATTCGTATATAGTTGTGTGTGCTATCGATCGCTTCGCTTCAAAGCTAATGGAAAATGAACGGCTTTTTAGGATTCTCTTCTAGCTTCCACTGTTTCTTTATCCAAGTAAACTCGGCGAAGACGCCTGTGGATCCACAGCAATTTTGACCATGTTATCACGAAAATCATGTTAATATTAGGACAGACCATATATAGTTAATAGAGTGGAATGGTTATGAAACCCGGCAAACTTCAAATGGGGCTAACAAAGGCGCTGCGATTTACGTTGGAAGGGGGCAAGACAAAAGATTGTGCAGGGTCATAGTTCATTAGCGTCCCCTGAACGACTGAATTCACACGTTTCTATTGGCTGATTGATTAACACATTGGAATTTCTATTGTGTTTTGTGCAGGGTCACGGTTGAAAAAAGCTAACAAAGACATATAACAAAGAAGGTCGCTGGGTTTCATAACCATTCCACTCTATTAACTATGGACAGACATATAAAAAACTAACTTCAATTTGTTAAATTTAGCTTGGCCGCCATCTTAGATCGCCAAATCACGTGACAATTAAAATACTCCCAGAATATGGGAGTATTTGATCACGTAATCCATCTTTACCAGGGTCTTCTCTGGAGTAGCCGCCATCTTGGATCTGACCGAGAAGACCCTGGGCACGAAGTTGGCTACTTATATACTTTAGTGACCAAATATTTTACCATGTGTGAGCTTTGTGTGCTGAGCGATAATCCATTAGGCATGCGTACTTAATTAGGTCCCGCATATAGTGACGTAAACCCTTGTACGTTTTCATTCCTAACTCGCTTAATATTAATGGCAGTTGGCTCAAACTTTAACATACATGGTATTGGGTCCCCATCAATCACTTAGTGGTGATATCGTAACGATGACGTCATCGGTCACGTGATTTTAAGTATATGCCCCTATCTTCCTCATTTCTAAATCCATGCAGCGCAAACTTTGACAGGCATGGCATTGGATTCCCCATGCATCACTTAGTGGTGATATCGTAACAATGACATCATCGGTCTCGTGATTTTTAGTACATGCCCGTATCTCCCTCATTTCTAATGGCAGGCGGCTCAAAAGGTCCTGTTACAGGACGCACTTTTTCATGCAACTTGCAACGCAATGTTGATGATCCAAAATCATTGCAAGTTGCTGTGGGGTGATAGATGTACCGCAACGTTCTTTGCAACTTGCAATGCGATATACTTAAGCCCGCTGCCAGATAGTTACATTTTTTAGCGGGAACTTCTCAATAAAATTAAAACTGTTAATAATTATAGATTATGAAGTGTATATGGCAACATGGCCGCGGATCATTTCTCATGGTCAGAGAAAGCTTTCAGTTACTACCCTCCCAAGAAAAAAAAATTTCGAGGGAGGGGGGGGGGGGTAGGGGGGGGGGGGGGTGGGGGGGGGGGGAGGAGGTGTTTTTGGTATCCATTCCAATTGCAGGTTTTACACGGACCTAAAAAGGCAATTGACTAAAGAACTAAGAGAACAGAAAATCCAACTTGACAGCTTAAATGCCAACAGGCAATTTAGGCTACTTATAAATCCACCAAGAAAATTAATGAAAACTTTATTGAAATATACTTGATTGCTTGCAAAAAAGAAAGGCACTGCCTTAGATAGCTCTTCTCGTTTTCGTTCAGTCTACTATTATTGGGCTTCCACCAGGAGCCCATTACCAGGAGCATCCATATATACTATACCCATGAGTCAGCGTATAACTGGTTTGAGCTATTTTTAGAACATGTTTCCCAGGTAACTGCCTTCTGACTCTGCTGCAATCGTGCATATACTTGCTTAATTATTGAGATTAAGAATGATCTATTGTTCTTTGAGGTGATTTTACTAACGCTGCATTGTCCTGACTATGGTTTGATTGGATTCCCAAAGTGTGGATCTGTTCTAAATATAGCTCAATCCGGTAATACGCTGACTCACATACCTAGTTTGAGAGATGGACGCTCCTTGTAATGGGCTCCTGGCTTCCACTCATGTAAAATTATTTTTAAAAGTGCCAAAAACCAATTGCTCTGTCTGAATTTTTCAAATACGAAAAATGAGTATCTTTACATGAAGTCATGCATTGAAATTGCAACTAATACTTGTGGCATCAGCCTCAATACACATTACAGCTTCCTGATTGATATTAAGGTATTTATCCTACAGTTCCTGATATACCTTGCCCACTACATGCACCAATTCAGTGACCTGTTGAGATAACAATTAAAGGAAAGGAATTAGTATGCCTTGGAAAAGGCAGCCAGCACAAAACACACACCATTACCAGCTGGAATTTTGGCCTTCTCTCCAACACAATAGCTACTAAATGTAGTTAATTAATTTTAGAAACTAAATCGTCAACACTGACATTGGAGCGACTCTATTAGCTTATGTTTGTCTTATGTACCAAGTTATATTGTATTAGCACTAGCTGCACTGTCTAGCACATTTGCAGTGATGGCATATACCATAAATTATATATTAACTGAATGTTAAGCAAATTAATTAATTGTCAGGCATAAGAGCTTGAGAATAAATGGTGAGGCATGTCAAAGATAGCCCAGGTTCACAAGCACAATGATTCATGTAGGGTCGATCAATTCAATGTGGCTGCCCAAATCATGCAAGCATAGAAATAAAAATGGCAGACATGAGTATAGAACGCAGTTATGTTACCTAGCTACATGCTACTAATTGCTAGACAATGCTAGTAACTTGTAATCTGAAATGTGGCTCTAGGATATAAAATTATTCCTACAAGGGTAAAACATAATCTCAGTGCTCCCCACTTGCTTGTAAACACATAAAACAAAGAGGAAATACGCCAGTGCTGGGGTAACCCCATCTAATTGTAAACAGCTCCTTAAAACTGTTGTTTGTAATGACACCCTTACTATCATGATTAACTATAAATTATTATACACATTTTAATGACACTTATGATGGCCCATGGTAATCAGGTTTTGATTTTGATGAAAGCTGTGTGACAAATTATTACAGTTAAACATGGAAATAACAATAGATATAAAAATAGACATGCAGAATAAAATAAACTTATTATTACTGTAAATTTGATAGTGCTAATTACTATATTTTTGCATTATCTATAATTTACAAAAATGTATTATTTTTAATAGATGTACCTAGTATTTGGCAACTAGTAAGTAGTATTTCATCATAGTTATGCTCTTGCGTGTGTTTAGTTTGCATTTAGTTTATTAATAGTAAGCTTTTAATACATAGATTATATTTATAGTGCTTTCTAATAATTTATAATCCCATACAGTATATGATCGTATTATGACGCCCATTTTGTAAAGTTCTCTTTGACGAATTACCTTTTACAACCACAAGCCGTTTAAGCATCTGGCTTTTTCCCTTCACTACATAATTGTAATTATTATTTTGTAGAATGTCAATGTGGCTAAAACCACAGAAGAAAATAACAAAACCTTTGGAACCAAGGGGCAGGGTTTGCAAGATGTCGGACAGCAAATTTTGTATGAACACGGCGTAGTTGACAAGCATTAACTTTAAAGATTATTTCAAATGCTATCAAGGTACATTTTTGCCTTCGGCTTCCTGTAAATCTATACACTGCATCACCGCTAAAGTCTAAAAAGGCAAAAGGTAGCCAACAAATTTTGCGAAAACAATTCTAACGTACAGTACTCGTACTCCCAAGACTATTTTTGAAGGGGTTTCGACTTACCTGACCTCCTGATTTCTACTGGTCTTCATCCACTAGATATACTCAGGCTTTCGTTGCTAATTAGGTCCATTGGTAGGCGAATAAATTTCCGAAAAGGAAGCTTTTTCCAGACCCATCTGCTTCATTCAGTCGAACATTTCATTGTGACAAAATTCCAGCTTTTTCAACCTCGACTCACGCATGCGCAGACGTTTTTCAGCGCTGTCGCTGGACTCGGTGATTAGAACATATAAAACTGACCTACCTACCTAATCTACATATTTAGTTTTTCAGTATTAAAGTAGATCTTGATTTATCTGATTAATTTATCGTACAGATAACACCTATGCCAAAATAATTATGTAACTGTTGTAGAAAGTCTATCCGCTGGAATCAAAAGACAATCTTTTGTAATGTTTGTGTAAATTGGGTTCATTATAAGTGCACCACTCTTTCTGTATATGATTACATTGTGCTTGGCAATTCAAATGATGATTGGTACTGTACTCCATGCCTTGCTAGTATTTTCCCATTTAATCACTTGGATGATGATGATGAATTTCAACTGGCTCTCAGTGAATTCAAATCAGACTTTAAATTTAATCTAGATCCCTTTAAAGACTTGATATTTAACCCTTTTTCTCAGGATGTCTCAATAACAAACATAAGCAACCTAGATCCTGATGAACAATTCTTTAATTCTTGTAGGTCAACAGATACTAATTATCTTCTCGAAGACGATTTTGTAGCTCTGATAAAACTGACAACTTTTCACCCATTCATTTTAATGCTCGCTGCATGTCTCTCGCATAACCTTGACAGACTAACTAATTATTTACAATTACTGAAACTCTCTTTGTAATAGGCTAAAACGTATCCCACCAGTCTTAATAAAATTCTAATACTCCAAAAGCGAGCTATAAGAATGATAGCCATTGTACAATACAGAGACCACACCAATCCTTTATTCCTTAAGCTCAAATCACTTGATGTATTTGACATCAATAAATATCAAACAGGATCCTTTATGTTTAAAACCTTTGACAGATTCTCTATTATATCTCAATGCTTTCGAGCCTACTTTATCCCTAACAGAGACATATATTCTTATAAAACACGGAGTGCCAACAAAATTCACATCCACCAAGTTAGAACAACAACCAGGAAACACACCCTAAAGCCCTATGGACCAACCTTCTGGAATTCCCTTGATAGCACTATAACCCAAGCACTATCCTTAAATATTTTTCAGGCTAGACTTAAATCACATCTTTTCCAACTAAAACAATGAATCCTAATTATTGACTATTTGTTTGTTTTTATGTTCATAATCTATGTTCTTTTGTTGTACCGATGTACTTCTACTCGCAGTGCTGATTTCAGTTATTCAATTATACAATTTTGCAGCCCATTGTTGTCAGTGCCTGTACAAGCTCCTTGGAGTTTTTTCTCACTGAACACCTTCCATATATTACATACTATTAATATAGATAATATAACATAGTCCACATAGATCTAAAATAATTGAGATAGACAAACAAACAAATAATCAAAAGAAACATACTGTATTATACATTTTATTTTGTGTAAACATATATATTATATGGTAAATAAAGATTGACTTGACTTAGTAAAATAATGGACCGATTCCTCTTTATTTCCAGGCCAGCATCTGCACTTTCACTCGGTCACTTCATGACATGAGTAAGAATTCGGGATTGGCGGCCCTAGACCCAGTGATCGAAAAACAAAAACGAGTGGAAATCACACCACATGCTTTTTTTTTATAAATTTCACATTACCAGAAATTACGGACAAAATGGCGGATAGCTCATTATGCATAGCTTTAGCTGGGCATTTAAAGATGGCCAACATTTACGAAGAAATGTATGGGATCAAACATAAAATGTTTTATAGCCTTACCTCTAGGAAAGCTTTCACTTTCCTGGTCTTCGCGTTTCAAACTCAGGGCTCGTACAAACCCATTAGTTAAAAAATTTGATGAATCCAGTCACGTTTCCTTCGGTCAAAAATAATACGTCTTTTTAGCCATAAATCACCACAGGCTGCCATACATTCCTTGTAAATTACCAAGAAGTACATCCCAAACCTCCACGTAGTACTCACTAACCAACAACGAAGGCAAAATCCTGGTCTTCGAATTTGCTTCCACAGCTAATCAGGCGTTGCTATCGCCATTTTTGAAGGCTGTTCATCGTAGTTTGGTTCGCTCAAAACTGCTCAGAAAAGTGCTAACTTTTGGCTACAAGAAGCCGCCATTACAATTCCGAAGCCTGCCAAGGAACCCACATTTTTAGGTCAAAACATACAGGAGACGAAGACATTTTGTCCGCCATTCTTCACTCCACCAACAGCTTACTATTCAGAGGTATTACCGCTGTTTAGACCAAATGCAGGCTCTAATATAATAAAACGAGGGATTTAGCTGTATTTGGATTCCCTGTGGTCGAGTGCCAGTACGCATGCTCTGTGCCCGTGTATAACTCCACTGTTCTGTTATTCGCGGTCGCAAAATGTCCGTAATTTCTGGTAATGGTCTCCTTCAAAATGTAGAAAAGGAACACGAGCACTAATATTTGAAAAGTCACCACTCGATCTACTCGAAAATAAAACTGCATGCAGCTTTATTTTACATTTACAACGACACATCCCTAAATATTCGCAAGGGATATTTAATTTTAAATAAGCTATTAGCTAAAGGAAAAGTTACATGTACATGTATACTACAATATCACCTGTACTCGGACAGTGAGGTTAGAAATAGTATCAGTCCATGAATCCTACTGAAAAGCATTGATTTCTTAAAATGTTTGTTTGTTTCTAGTACAACTATGTGATTGCATTCCTGCAAAAGGTCATCCATTATTTATAAATTGAAGGGCTATGTGTAAAAAATGGCGTAAGTGACTCTTGATCACATTCTAAATTCTCCCTTAGAAAACAAAGAAATTGAAGGATAATTTAGAATGTGATCAAGAGTCACTTACGCCATTTTTTCACACATGAGTCCTTCAATTATCACAAGCATCCGTAATGAATCAGTTATCTGGCTCCCCTAACACAAACCATGTTTGACACAAAAATATGCTAGAACTACATGTATTCAATTCATCTATTCCTAGGTGGCCTCTTGTTCATGATTTTATATCACAACCATTTAGTTCCCTCGTCATTTCTCAACCCATTCCAAAGAAACGATCAAATACACAATCATAACACAATATCTACAATTATTACCGAGCTCACACCTGCCGTACCAATATTAAGGAATTTTCTATTCTTTACCAAGGACCTAAAACTTGGAATTCCTAACTAAAATATATACAACTGCTATATATATTTTATGAAAATACTGTTGGACGTTTTACTAACCAATCAATAAATGAAATCCTTACTTTTTGCAAATGTTAACAACTCTCTTAACAATATGATTACTATGAGGGACCTCTTTATAATAAGCCCAATATGGCTTTTAGACTGGCCTTACATCCCATAATTTTAAAGACTAACTATATTATATTTACATACCAACTTCATTTATTGTAATCACATACAACTTATATTTATGTGTATTTATTGTAATTAACTGTCTTTATGCCAGTCAAAACGAAACATGAGAAATAATAAAACAAACAAACAATTGAAGCAAACTTCAGCCAATATATAAGGTGAAGATGAAACAAACCAGCATGTGTTAGAAGTCGGACTCACACCGTCGATCGACCGCTTCCGAGCCTCATCTACACGAGCCAGTTTCCTCGACAAGTTTGTATTTGCTCGTGTGTACGGCAAAACAAGACACGATTTTCCTTGACCATGCAGTCTCTTGTTCAAAAGCTGGCAAGTCGCGAAACTTGCTGGTGTGAACGGCTCGACAAAAAAAACAATGAATTGCGAAATACAGTTCCCAGAGCCCTTGCCGTTTGTTTTGCGTTGCGCATGATGATACTGCGCATTTTCTAGAAATTGTCATGGCGTCCAGTCGAGGTGAAATCTACGATTATTACACGGATTTGTTGCTCATGGTGCATATGAAGGACGACACCTAGACCACGTGCAAATACGCGTTGTTTTCGTTATAAAGGAGCCATTCGTTGTGAACAAACTTGTTAAGGAAAACTTGCTCGTGTGGACCATGCTTCACTCTCTCGCTTTCAACTACTGAGAGAAAAGCAATTAGAAGCCTTGGACAAACAATGCTTCCTAGTGATTTATGAAAAGAGATATGCTTATTGGGTTCAAAGAGAAAACCTCAATATTGTAAAAAATGGCATTTTCTTGGACTTCCTCTCGGGAGTATGGGATTTATTCACCTCGGCTGCGCCCACGGGCAGAATGCTCGGTGAATAAATCACATCCCCCCTCGCTCCAGGCAGATAACCGTCACATTAACATTCCTAGCTAACACTTTGAAATTGATCAGGCCAAGTATTTCCTGATGTAACCATAGTTAATAGAGTGGAATGGTTAGGAAACCCGGCAAACTTCAAAGGGGCTAACAAAGGCGCTGCGATTTATGTTGGAAGGGGTAAGACAAAAGATTGTGCACGGTTATAGTTCATTAGCGTCCCCTCAATGACGGAACACACGCGTTTCTATTGGCTGAATGATTAACACATTGGAATTTCTATTGTCTTTTGTGCACGTTCAAGGTTGAAAAAAGCTAACAAAGACCTACAACAAAGAAGGTCGCTGGGTTTCCTAACCATTCCACTCTATTAACTATGATGTAACACTGTGTTGTTATTTATTATAGGAAATGCCGGTGATTCACTGATTTACCATAACGGTCAGCGGTTCAGCACCAAAGACCAAGACAACGACGACGACAATGGCGATGTTAGCTGTGCAGTCAGGTTTAAGGGTGCGTGGTGGTATAAGATATGCCATCACTCTAACCTGAATGGTTTGTACCACAATGGTGCGCACTTCTCAGGTGCTGACGGTGTGAACTGGAAACACTGGAAAGGGCATAAATACTCCGCCAAGCGAGCGGAGATGAAAATCCGTCCCGTTGGGTTATAAACACCCTCTAAATATATTCACTCATACTTGTAATGTCTCCATCATTAACTTTTACTACACTCGTTTTATAATGATACCAAAATCATTTCTGCATAGTGGAATTTTAACTTCGCGTGACTTCACAGCAATAATTCGGTCATTGGGAGTCTAATAGTGACACATATTACATATACTTGATTAAAGTCTTCCTTTATCGTGGAAGGTAAAACAAAAAGAAGGCCTTTGGATATGTGGTCTACATTTGATGCTACGGATCTATATCCTTTCTATTGATTTTCTGTTTTAAGCGGTCACTACATTTTATCCATGTAGCTTGTATTTCGTTATCGACAGCATTAATAGAAATGCAAGAACTGGCTCCGCTGCTTTTGTAAAACTAAAAATAAGATCCTAGATGAAACTTAGGTATGGACATTATGTGCGCCTGTCCGTATCTGCTGGTTACTAGTTTATTTAGCTCTAGAGTAGTTCTACAATTTTACTACATGTTTTCTGGCGAAAGATGGATATTATCTTCAGACTTACTGCTTTATTAATATTTCTGGCATGGATGAATCTCGTCAAACAGAGATATGATTACAGTCGGAATCCATCGAATATTATAGGTAAATGCATTGCCTGATGAGGGAACTCCACGCTAAACTTCATGCGAAAAACCGATATCCGTGCGATATCGGTTGTTCACAATTAAATTTTATCCTAACAGTAAGCAATCACAAAACAACATATAGGTTTTGGCTGCAAGGAGTATTGAGTCCAGAAATCTTTATTGTGCTATGTGCTTTACTCTTTTATAATATAACTATCACTACAAATCAATTTCCAAATTGCAAGTGAGGCTAATAAGCCAAAGAAGTGGTGAATTGCCGGATACGAAAAACCGGCTTAAAAACCTATCTTTGTAGGAAAACCCCGGAAACGTATTCTCCACATCAGTGCAAGTTCACCTAAACCCATAGAGTTTAAAGGTTATTGTTTTATAATTTGTTATGTGCTATCATTCTATAGCTACAGTAAACTATAAATAACGAAATAGTACAGTTAACGCTAATAGTGCAGTAGCTTTGCCTAGATTGTCAATTCAAAGTAAACACTCGTTTAAATACAAAACTTGTACCAATCAACACTAATTACATAACACGTATTGTGTAAGACCCAATGAAATGGCTCTACATAAAATCACCTTGTGAACATAATTTTGCTGCTATTTTTCAAACCGCAGCAAAATATCCATTTCACAATTAAATTTTATCCTAACAGTAAGGAATCACAAGCAACATAGGTTTGGCTGGCTGCTGCATGCTGCAAGGAGTAGATGTATTGAGAAAGGGAATGTGAAATACTGATCGTGAAATATGATATCCTTAACACACAGAGCAGCTAGCTCATTGAAACGCATAGAACCTGCAAACAATAAAAGAGCTATAGTGATATCTCTGATTTCTAACACGTTTGAACCATGTTGATATTTACTGCATAGGGAAACCGATATTAGAGTCATTATTAGTAGGCTAAGAATATTACCAACACTAGTTTTTACAGGAACTAGTTGCCTATCGTAAGAATACTACCTCCTGGCTCCTTCTAGAATACTTTTAATGAATGAGTTCTGCAACGGACTAGAAAAACCAGGAGGGAGGTGGCGTCTCCAGGGAAAGTCCTGGTTTAGTCCTACATGCCAGTATGACGTCACGTTCCGTCTCACTTATTTTCAATATGGCGTCGCATTACAAACACGGTTATTTCACTCCATCGCACTTACTAAAAATAGTTTTCTCACCTAAATTCTCATGATGGAAATTATATAATACAATTTATCAGAAAAGGATATATCAAAGACGGTTTTGAGCTGGGTCTATTCAAATATATTGTGTTATTTAGTAGGGTTTTAGGTAGGTTTTTGTGACTAAGTGGAAGTGCCGTTTGGGAGAAACGAAGCGGACCACAAAAATGCCTGATGGAACAGAGGGTCGGGGAAATCGAAATCAGGCTTCAAAATAGGAGGTTCAGTTCCTGAGGTATTCAACTCCTTATCTACGAAGTTTTGTAAAGATGGCTTTTGTAGAACTGCTTATCAATCCCTCCAAAGTCAAAAGTTTGTTTGCTCCAGTCTGCCGCCATGTTTTCACAGCCACTGAAGTGAAGGACAGGATAAAAATCAGGAGCCCGAGGCATTGGAAAGTTTTATCGTGGATGACTTTTCAGAATAAGTTGTGATTATTCTCTTTTCTTCTACAAAAAAAAACATTGATCTTGATGTACAAGCGAAATAATTGATCGTAAAGCCAGGGAATTTTGATTCAGCTAGCCGAACCTACTACTAGTACTGCAGGAATTCTCAGGATAATATGATGGAAGATGCAGCTGTTTCAAATTTCTGAAAAAGTCCGTATTTAAATTTGCAGTGATACTCCCTACACTGAGCACTGGTACGTATATTTGTTAGCTGTAAGTTCCATTGCAGCAGTAATCATACTACAGTGTGCAGTAAATTTCGTGCATCAGATTATGTGAAAATCGAAGTTCACATGCATGCAGCCCAAGCAAATTTCTATGGTTAGACTGCTAATAGAATTTGTATTGGTTTATCAATAAAAGAAATAAGGGGAATTTTTTTGTGTGATGTCGGGCTAGTTTTAATCAGTTTTGGAGGATTATTGTTTTTGTTTTTTATATATTTCTGTCAATTGTCTTGAATGATTTTATTTTAAATATACAATGCCAGATACTCTGTACTGCAGTCATTAACTTTGATGATGCATGCAGTGGATTTATTGCTAGAAGCAATTAATGGGGCCATTACTCCTGGGGTTGCAAATGTAACTTGCAAACAATAGTTGTATAGAACCTTCAGCAATTGAGTATTGCATCTTAATTGCGCTATATCATTATGACGTCACGGTTTGTTTATGAGGGGGACAGAATCGACATGAACAATAGAATTTTGAACTAAATCTGCTCTGCTGAGGAAAATTTAACCTCGAATTGTCTGGTTTCCAGATATCAGCTCCATCAATGTTTATCCCACAATACTTTACCGTATTTGGTGGCTATTACCGCTATTCTACGTTCTACAAAATGCATTTGATAGCGATTTCCTTTGTGTCGTTGCTGTTTTGCTCCCCTCCCACGACCATGATCCTTAGCGTTTAAACAACAGATTGTTTTGATTTGACGTCATAATGATATAGGGCAATTATTAGATCATTTATCATTGATCAGGAAAGAGCATTTGGTATTACTACATAAGTTTAGGATATCAAAATCAGAACGACCGTACCTAGAAAGAAATGACTGCTAATAGTATCATCTGTTCAGCACTCATACATGTAAATGGTAACATGAGTAAAGTTTTAAAGTGGTTGAATGAACGGCTAGTGGTTGAATGGACTAATTCAAGTGTAAAATTAATTTGATGGAAATTTCAGATTTACCAATAATTCTGTAAATTATATATTGAATCAAGTGATGCTTCCTTTCCAAATGCAGAAGTGTGGCCATCTACACTACTATACCATCCTTTTTAGAAGGTACTTGCTTGCAAGTATCTTCTATAGTTGTCGCCTTTTGGTAGGTCGTTCTTACCGCGGAGGCCTGGGTCCAGGCCTGGGGCGTTTTGGCTTTACTCATTCCGCCATCTTGCTTTCTTCTTTTCATGCCATTTCTAAGTCTAGTTTTATCGTGATTTGGTCATATTTTCGGTAATGATATTTTCCGGGAATATTTAAATGGCTCTTGTGAATGGCTTTGGATGAAATACTCGCTTATTTGGACGATAGATTCGACATACCCGGCGATGGATTCTCACGTGGCATCGAGGGAGTTTGACACATAACAAACTGATTTAAGTATTCCCTGAATTTGCTGTTATTCTTGAAGAAAATGACGAAGACGTGAATTAGCAGCTCTTGTGGTAGAAGAACCGCCTACTCGCGATTAATAAAACTGCCATGGACACCTCTTACACAAGTTTCAAGCCGGTACAAAGAGTGTTCATTTCCATGAACTGTTAATTTTTCTAATTGGTGCAACAGGCCTATAGATTTGATAGAAACCATGGTATAGTAGGTATAAAAGGGGGTTCCCTTTTGTATGACGTATATAAAAGGGGTACCTTTTTGCAAGAGGTATATAAAAGGGACACCTTTTTGCCCAAATTTGGTATATAAAAGGGTAAGGGGTCGAGAGTCCAGGCAGAGCATCCCTGTACAAACTTTCTAGAAGTACCCCTCCCCCCGGGAATTTATGTCTTCATTACTGTCATAAGTTAATATCCAGTATACCCGGGGGGCGCCCACATAAAATAGGGCTGGGATGCTCATCTGGAATTTTCGTTTTGACACCTAACAACCCAAATGGGCATGACCCAAGCTTATTTTGACCCCTTACAGTCAAAACGGCTCAAGCGTGCCCACTAGAGTCGATTATTGATTTCATTATTGGAATATTGAGTTCACTATTCGTTGAAGAATGCATTATTGAAACAAATAATCAAATGTTCAAAATTTTAAATCTTCGGATTTCGAGCAACTATCTCCCACGACTTCAACAAGCCACTCTAACAACTTCAGAAGAATTATGCCTATTGCTGTGTCTAATGAAATATTGAACATTGCCATAGAATGTCAACCAGAAGGCAACATACTACAGAAAACAAAAACAATGATCCTACTCAATAAATATATGGAGGACATAAAACAACTATCTCCCAGGACTTCAACAAGCCACTCTAACAACTTCACAAGAATTATGATTTGATACCTAATGGAATATGTAAAAAATATAAACTCTGAACACCTCAATGAAATATAAACCTGAATGTCAAACATCGAATAATGATATTATATAGCCTAAATTAATTTGCACATTATGCTATTCTACACAAAAATGCACTCAGATGACAGGATACTTGCAACAGTTACAATATGAAAACAATCTGTCACTACAAATAAATGGATGGAGTAGTGAAGAGTGTACTAGATACCATGCATTGCTTTAAACTCAGTTCTCAAGAAATACTTGTCATGTAAATAAATAGACATATCCCATATGTTATAATACTAATAAAATATTTGCATTACAGCTATTATATAAACACTGGGAGTTCCATCAAAATACTTCTAGTTAGCAATACTTTATGCCTTCATTACTGTAATAAGTTTATGTCCAGTTTATCACCAAAGGTATCTCACATAGCTTGTAAGAACTTGCCAATTTGCAAGTACCTTCTAGTACGCATTGCGTACCTATGTTTTAAATATATAGTCACCCCTAAATTAAAGTCTCTATCAATCCCAAACCTGCCCATCTCCCTCCCTCCCCCCCCCTCCAGCATACATGCACTATTTGACAACTCAGGCTGTCCCGAGGGTGGGGCATTTGCCAGCAAAGAAAAGTTGGGGGTGGGGAATCTATTTAAAAGATTCGCCTGACAAATAAAATTGTCAAAAAGAATCAAAGAGACCAAATTTTACATTGAATATTTATATGAGATTTGCACTCATTCCAAACCCCATGGCAAGGCATTATTTGCAAGGCGAGCTAATCCCATGGTAGAGGCATAGGGAGGTCCTGAAAATTGGTGGAACTGGTGGGGGGGGGGGGGGGAAGGGGGGGGGGAAGGGGGGGGGGGCAAAATGATGAATTCTGGGACATTTTCATTGATAACTTCTGTCAATCTTTCTTCTGGGACTGGGCAGAGGGGAGGCAACTGCCCCGCTCAGGCAGGTTTGGAATTGACCAATTTAGCTTGTCCCAATTCAGCTAGGTCACCTGACTTTTCTCTTGAGTGAGGTTCTTGTTTTTCTCTATTCCAAGAGGAAATGTATCACTGGAAAACAAAGCACTGAACCCTCTGGAGAGCTGTCACATGATCTGAATTGGGACAACAAATGTACAAGCTAAATCGGTCAATAATATTATTATTGATAGACATTACAGTTATGAAAAATGCACCAATTAAATAGGTTAACGAGATATCACTAAATTGTCCTTTAAATGCATGAAAACTAATCCAAAAAAGTAGCCTGTTGGTAGCCTGAATGGCAGCTGTTCCAATTTGCTCTCCCTCGCTCGATTTGGGATGGCTGATATTCAGACTATCCTGGTGACATCTGTTGTTATTGCATTTGAATCACAGTTGTAGGATTGGTATGATGCAGTGTAAATGTCAGTCTGGAGAGAAATTACAAAAGAAGAATAGCTCTGCAAATAGAGCGGTTTTTGATTGAGTGTCGAAAGCAACAAGTGATTACTTTGGTTTTGTGTTTGCTTAGCTTTTCTATTGGTTGTGAGAAATGTTTCCAGTTATCAGCCAATCAAGTTATAAACTAAAACCAAACGCAATCATGCAATCAGGTTTTGTTTTAGCGACAGCATTGACAACTGCATTTACTTTGCCTCGTGATTGGTTCAAGTAAAACAAATTGTAAATTACTTCAGTTCGTGTTTGGTTCATTGTGTTTTCACTTGCTCCTGTGATTGGCTATGTAATTATTTTGATTTTGGTTTTACTACACTCAACTGAAAACTGCTCTAGTGGTTAAAAACAATTAAAACTTTGCATGTGTGGAACTAAGGCTTCATCCATGCTACTTTCTCCCTTAAACACAATTTACTGTACCTGTGGGTATGTGAGTTGTTTAAGCAAATTATTTTCAAAAACAAAAATATAAAAAAATTGTAGTTTTACCTTCAAGATGAAAGGTGCCTGGAGCCAAGGGTGTTTCCATGACAACATAATTTCCACAGTGATGTGCATTTCCTTTGTACTATACATACATGTACATTTCAATTGTTTTTACCCTGCACTAGTTGCAGATATATTCTTAATTTTGTGATTTGTGTCCAGGCTGTGTCAATCTTATGTTACAATTAATCTCATATACATAATTATATATGCAAAAGTTGTACCTGAATGCCTCTGGAACATGGAGAGATATTTAAAAATGGAAAACTCCACCATTCCTCATTTTGAAGGATTTTCAAATGAGATTACAAAATAATGTTCCAAGTGGAGGTTGTTATTCATGAGTGGCATTATCTGAATGAGCAATCTGTGATATCCTGAGACATTTTCGTTTATACGCTTGCTCACATAGATTATCTAAACTGACTTCAGTTGTTCTCTTTTGAATAATGTTTCGCATTATACAATTTAAGCTGCAATTTTTTTTTGGACAGTCAAAGAGTGAGGCTCTTAAAAATTACTGAAGTTACAAAGATGACTTCTAAAATTATCACTCTTACAGGGGGAAGGGTAGTCTCCTTCGCAGCCGCCGTGGTTTTCGTCACTCACTAAGACTAGGGGAGGGGTGAAGGCACTCAAAAAGTTGAAATAGAATGACATCTGATTCTCTCTTTCCTAACAAACCCCCCTGGCCCTAGCCACTCTTTACTTTTTAACTCAGAAGCTTGGATCATTACCTAGTATTAGCAATATATGGATAATGTAACAATAATTTATTGGGGAGAATCTCCATACATGCATTACAGTGCAACTACTCAAGCCGGGGCCATTTAGACAATGAGCACCAATCATATTGCAGAACAAAAGCAAACATTCCAATGTATGGTTAGTTGAGCCAATCAGTGTCGAGTACAATACAATAGCATTTCAACTGGCTCGAGCTTCAATCTGGTAAAAGGCAAATTTGGTGGACTAGTTCTGAAGTCGAAGTCTTGCATTCCTTTTTTCCAAGATTTTTTTACAAGACCCCCATTTTCTCCTGACTGGTCCCTAAGTGGCCCTGGTTTCAGTAGTCACACTGTAATAACAACCAGTGTTGGAGTACATGTTGAGACAATTGACAAGGGCCTAAGCTTATTTTTAACATGACTAGAGAACTTGCAATCTTGTTGGAAAGTGACACCTAAGATATTTAACTATTTTTTGTTGAGGAATGCCTTCAATGCCGGTATAGTGTTCAGTGTTACCTTTTTTACGAAAAATAAGCTCATTACATTTTGATGGGTTACATGGCATTTGATTTGTATATGACCAGTCTCTAAAATATCTAACGCAGTCTTCAGATATTTTCAGATGTTTTTTAATGTACATATCAGTGCCAGTTCCCCCATAGTTTTATCATGAGCAAATTAGACAAAAATATACAATAAGATTACATATTTTGTCTAATTTGCTCATGATAAAACTGTACATATTTCTGTTTTTGTTTCTAATAGAGTCGCTCAAACGTCGGTGTAACTAAATTAACTAAATTTAGTCACACCTAATTTGAAATTTCATGTGCCAACGGTCTTCAGATCCGGAAAATAGGACGACTCGCAGAATTGTCTAGACTAGTATACTTTTGTATGGGATAAACGGTATTATTTTCACCTGAAGTTTATGTTCAACCCCCCTGATTTCGCTGTGACCGTTGGTCTTGTGGTTATACTGACTAATTTAGGTGATGTCAACTAAATAGTTAAAAGTTAACTAATTTAGATAGATTTATCTAAATCGTCAATACCGATGTAGGAGCGACTCCAACAATGTTTTCTATTAACAGTTGCGAGTTATACCGCCTGAACCTCTCCCCCTGTAGGCACCATTCGCCTCACCCCACCCCCGTAAATCTCAGGTCTGCTCGCCATAAATATGTATACGTTTGTCAATACAACTGATTTTTCGTCTTTCTTGGAGGGACCGCACATACTCACGAAGCCAACGCTTCCAGTAGTGGGGTGTGAGTAGTTGGGCTTGTCGCCACTTCTTGTTCCGGAACTTGTCTTTCTCGTCGACGTCTTCTATCGGCATGTTTGCTGATGGTCTGATGTTCAGGAAATGGTTCGGCGTCAGCTGCTCTTCGTCATTTGGATTTGCTGGGTTACGTGTTAACGGTCTTGCATTAGCAATGCGCTCAGCCTCTGTGAAAACAGTCCGCATGACTTCCTCGTCCATCACGTCTTGTCCTAGTATAGCCTTCAAGCTTCTCTTTACGATTCGAACGAGGCTCTCCCAGACCCCTGACATGTGCGACGCTCCTGGGGTGAAATCGCCATGTACATCCACGCTCCACAAGCTTGTCTTCTACCTTCTTACCATCTAGTCGCTGGAAACACTCGTATTTCTCTCTCCGCTTCCACGAAATTGGTTCCGTTGTCAGACCGTATCTCTTTAACCTGACCTGTACGATTTAAGAACCTTGTTAAGACCATGATAAAGTTGTGTCCAGGGATCTTGCGATTTCAAGATGGACCGCGCGCGAATTCATTCAAACAAATATCGCGCCCCAGCGCTTCTCGGAGACTCTTCCTCTGCCCCTCTTAACGTAAAAAGGACCGAAATAGTCCACACCTGTAAATGTGAACGGAGGCTCATACGGAGTCAATCGAACCTTCAGCGGCTCCGCCATCTGCTGGCTGATCGTAGGCGCTCTCTGTTTTCTACATTTGATGCATCTGCTAAGGTCTTCGCTGAATATACCTCGAGCTGCAAAGACTATGAAACTGTACCGCAAGTTACGCACTGTAAATACTAAGACATTTCGCAACGATCTTCGTAAATCCTCACTCTTCTCGTCGCCTGCACCAACTCTGACAGAACTATGTGATCAATACCACTCTGAGCTGACTCGTCTTGTTGATGCTCATGCGCCTCTTAGCAAGCGTCATGTAACACTACGCCCTGCTGCGCCCTGGTACACAGAAGCCATAGCTATTGAGAAAACTACGCGTCGTAGACTAGAGAGGCGTTGGCGCAAATCTAATTTGACTATCGACCGCCAACTTTAAATAGAACAATGTGAACTTGTTAGAAATCTGATTAAATCCTCTAAGATGAATTACTACTCAGACCTTATAGTTAAAAATCAGTCTGACCATAAATTTCTTTTCAACACTATTGACCGTATGCTTCATCGGAAACCTGAGAAGCTCTATCCAACATATGAATCTAATACTGAACTCTGCAATAAATTTATTGACTTCTTCGAGTATAAAATAGTCAAGATAAAGCAACAACTCGACAAGTTTGCAGTCACTAATACTGATCTAGAAGAGGTTAATCCTGATCTCCAATGTGAACTAACTTGCTTTGCTCCTACTACAGATGATGAACTCTCTTCCCTTATTACTTGCTATGCTAAGAAATCCTGTGCCCTAGACCCTGTACCTGTTGTGCTACTCCACTGCTGCTTGGAAGATCTAGTCCCTATAATCACAAGGATAGTTAACCTGAGCTTCGAAAGAAGTGACATGCCAGCCTCAATGAAGAATGCTGTTCTAGCCCCTAAACTGAAGAAACCCTCATTAGACCATGAAGAATTCCACAATTTTAGACCAATATCTAACCTGAAATTTGTTTCTAAGGCCGTAGAAAAGGTTGCTGCCACCCGCCTCACTAATTACCTTAACCAGAACGACCTCCATGATGAGCTGCAGTCAGCATACAAACAATATCACAGCTGCGAGACTGCGCTCGTTCGTGTGCAAAACGACATACTAATGTCAATTGATGAGCAGCATGGTATTATTCTGGTCCTGTTAGATCTCTCTGCTGCATTCGACACGGTTGACCACCATATACTGCTATCAAGGTTGTCCTCCAGGTTTAACATCAAAGGCAAAGCCTTAAGATGGCTTCAGTCCTATCTGTCTAATCGACAACAGTTTGTTATGATTGAGAACTCCTACTCCGTTAACCATGATTTGACCTCCGGCGTCCCACAGGGTTCTGTACTGGGACCCATCCTCTATCTTCTCTACACGTCCCCTCTGGGAGATATCCTGAGGAAGCACAAAGTGTCTTATCATCTGTATGCAGATGACATCCAATTATACACCACCTTCTCCATTAATAGTGATCAAGATCTTGCCTCTGCTAAACTGAAAGTTGAAAATTGTTTACTGGATATAGAACACTGGATGGGTAAAAATAAGCTCAAGTTAAACAATGATAAAACTGAAGTTATGTTTCTCCACTCTCGCTACCGCTCATGTGACTATATGGCCCCACTTGCTGTAGGTAAAGACAAAATACAACCATCAATGCATGCACGCAATATTGGAGTCATCATTGATAAAACACTCTCCATGGACAAACAAATTAATGCTATCTGTAAATCCGCCTTTTTTCAGCTGAGGAACATTGCAAAAATTAGAAAACACTTATCTTTTAATGTAGCAGAAATACTAATTCACACCTTTGTCACGTCTAAATTAGACAACTGCAACTCCTTATTATATGGTGCCTCTAAACAATTAACTAAAAAGTTACAATATGTACAGAATTCAGCAGCAAAAGTCTTAACCTGTAAGAAAAAATACGATCACATTTCTCCTGTTCTTAAAGACCTTCATTGGCTTCCTGTAGAAAAACGTATTACATTTAAAATTCTCTTACTGACATACAAATCTTTAAATAATTTAGCTCCGTCTTACCTACAAAACTTAGTTGAGATATATACACCTAAACGTACACTACGGTCATCATCCGATCCATTTCTCCTTGTTCGTCGACCTTCGAAACTTAAAACTTATGGACAACGAGCCTTTTCAGTTGCTGCACCGGAACTATGGAACAGTCTTCCTTTCAACGTCAGATCAAGTACTAGTCTCAATCAATTTAAGTCGAAACTAAAGTACCATTTATTTATAAATTAGTTACAACAATTATGTACATATTACTCATTACCTTTCTTATTATTATATATTTACTTAGCTTAGTCACAAATTTTTAATTATTAGTGTAAATTATTATATTTATTCATAATATTGTAAAGCGCAAAGAACGGTATCGTATTTGCGCTATAGAAGCTTATTATTATTATTATTATTATTATTATCACTACACGCGCCTGTACCATTCAGAACTGCTCCCTAAGAATGTATAACACTTGCTCGTGTCCGTAGTATCCATTTTTCTCATGGATGTACCGAATCAAGGTAACGTGGTGGTTCCTCGGTAGTATCATCGGGTTCATTGGGTCTGGTGATATTGGTGCTCTGGCGATTTTTCCACCAACTCTTAAGATTTGGTCTTCCTTTACTACAGGCTTGAGACATGACAGCTGGCTCGAACCTGTCTTTGCGTGTTTCAGCTCTCCTTAGTAGGCTTGTTGTTGTACTAACGCTACGACACCTCGCTACGACACCTCGCTTCGCGCCCTCTATATCATCTGCTGTGACACGTTTCTCTATCTCCACAGACTCCGGTCCTTTTTTATTTTGCGATTGCCGTCTGATCCAGTCTGCAAATTTCAGCAGCCAGGCACATGTCCGCAATAACTTCATCCACCCGGAATACTTAGTCAGCAGGCTATTAAGTGGGAACTCCTGCTTCGTATTTGTCAGATAAACTTCCTTCTTTACTTCGAGTAACTCGTCTGGTGCTTCTTCATATCTGTCTTCGGGCCAGTCCTCTTCTTTCTTCCTAAGGAAATCTGGACCATGTAACCAACGCTTGTTCTGCAAGAAATTCTCGATGGTGAGGCCTCTACTTGCATCGTCCGCGGGATTAACCTTTCCAGGACAATGTCTCAATTGTTCAGGTGAGGCAAGGTCCCTTATCTCAGTCACTCTATACGTTTGGAATCTTCGTCTTTCATTGCGAATGTAGTTAACTGCGATCATGGAGTCTGTCCAGAACACTAGTCTTTCGATGTCGAGCTCTAGCTCATTTCGTACGGCACTATTCATCCGCGCAGCTAAGACAGCGCCCTGTAATTCAAGTCTAGGGATACTGACTGTTCTAAGGGGTGCGTTTCTTGGCTTCCATATGCTAAGAACGAACTCTATGTCTCCGTCAGGGTATGCAATTCGTAAGTAGGAGGCAGTTCCGTAACCCACTTCCGACGCATCGCTGAAGTGATGCAGCTGTATAGAACACCCAGCCTGGTTCTGACGAGTGAAGTAATATCTAGGCACTCTTACTTGTGCGAGACGTGGTAGACTTCTCTTCCAACAGCTCCAGCGCTCCTGAAGCTTTCCTTCTAACGGGAGATCCCACTGCCACTTCCTTCTCCATGACTCTTGCATGATTTGTTTGGCTTTTAACATAACTGGTGCCGCCAAACGTAGAGGGTCGAAAACTGAACAGACCGTCGACAGAACGCCCCTCATGGTATCTGGCTTCCTTAAGTTTACTACTCTGAAGCCAAATTAGTCTGTCTCGATGTCCCATTGGATTCATAGGGCTTTTTCCACTGGTAACTCTTCGAGGTCCAAGTCCAGGAATGACTTACCCCGCCTTTCGACTGGGATTGTGGATAAGACCTCTCGGTTGTTGGTCAGGAACTTCGTAAGTTTAAACCCCCCTTTTGCACAGAGTTTCATAAGTTGTGTTGCCATTCGCTTCGCAGCCTCAGGTGTTTGGACAGACTTTAGAACATCATCCACATAGAAGTTTTTGTCAACGGTAGCTATAGTTAGTTTCCTCATCGAAGGCATTCCGATTATATACTGCTGTTCTCTTTAAACTGGAGTTTGCAGTGCATGGCGAATCAGTTGCTCCGAATATGTGCACTGTCATAACATACTCGTCTACGTACTCGTTGTTCGGCCCACTTCACCACAGGAATCGTAATGAATCTTGGTCTTCCTCTTTAACTCTTACTTGGTGAAACATGCTTTCGATGTCCGCAACAACTGCGACCTTGATATCTTGTCGAAAATGCATTAAAACTCCGAGTAAGTTGTTTGTCTGGTCGGGTCCCTGAATGAGATTCTTGTTTAAGGAAGTTCCGTCCATCTCATCGGCCCCATCAAACACGATTCGGACCTTTCCCGGTTTGTTATCATTTGTCACTCCAAAGTGTGGTAGATACCATGTTCGTGGACCGACTTTAGCAGCCTCTTTAGGAGACAGCCTGCGCGCATATCCCCTTTTGATGTAGTCATCCATTGTGGCGCTGTACTTCTCTCCAAAATAGGGTATTTACTGAACTTCTTCTTCAAACTGTCTCTTTTCAGCATTCCCTCGGTTATGTGGGAGTTGTATATCGTCTCTCTTCCACGACAGCCCGGTTTCGTTGTTTCCGTCAATCACTCTCGTCGTCGTCTCAAGTATATCGTTGGCTCTCGTGTCTTCTCTGGAGAGGCCCTGAGCATAATGACCTAGCTCTTTCTTCGTCACAGTGCCGTTCCAAATTCTCGCACCAAAACCGTCCAGCTTCCAGAATTTCTTCACCTGCTCCGCAAGTCATAGTTGCGCGTGTCCGTAAAGGTAACGTTAATGTCGCTCTTATCGTCACAGCTATCGACAGTTCGTGTAATCACCCAGCCAAGTGGCCCACGCTGACCTTGGAGCTGACAAGCCAAAGCAACCTCAGCTTTCCACATCTTTCCTTTTTAAAACTGATACCTTCGGAATGTCAACATCAGGTACCTCAATGTCTAATAGATGGGGATGCTGACTCCTGTCAATGTCTCTAGGTAGACATCTCTCATTGATATTGAATCGTCGTGACACTAGTCCATCTCTTACAGTTATAACTTCCACGCTGCCAGTAGCCGATTGTAGACCAACGTCTACCACCTCAAATTCTTCATCTTCCCGCTGCAACAGAGTACTACCCGATATAGTCTCCTTCCTCCCCTTTATCCCAAGTCTCTCCGCGACATCATGACTGATCAGGGTTGCGCGGGAGCCATTGTCTAACATTCCTTTGAAGATATCACCTTAACGGGGACTACATGGAGGACAACTTTCTTTGCTCTCAGCCCTGTCGTAGTGGCGTACTGCTCTGTCGTCCATTGGGTTTCACTCTTGCTCTGTTCAGCTTTATCTTCTGTGGTGTTTCTGGATTGTTGTTCCCCCAGTTTATTGTGCTGCTTGTTTGAGGCCGTGGTCTCTTTCTTATTTTTCGTGTCATTATGAAACAGTTTATGGTGTCGCTTATCAGCCTTGCTACATAATTCCCTTGAGTCACACCTCCATCGGCGATGTCCGGTTTTTAGACACACGTGACACAACCTTTTGTCCTTTACTAGATCCCATTGCGCTTGCAACTCCTTCTTAGCGAATTTGTTATAGTTTACTAGCTCATGCTCTCCATCACAGCATAAGCACTTGTCAGCAGCAGACTCGCCATTGTGTCTTATGTTGGTCTGAAAGGCCGATGTATGTTTATTGTTCTGGCGCTGGGGGGTGTTCTATCATTGTTCCGGAACACCCACCTCCTGGTTGTGTTGTTATCTGTAGTCGCGGGTGAATACGAGCTCATGAAACCTGGATCATTTTTAACGTGTAATGGCTGCTTGTTGTTTAACAAATCTAGCAAATCTCTTAACTTGGGTGAACCCCTTATCCTCGGATAGCGTATGAGGTATCCCCCCATTTATTGATCAGATACCAAGGTAATCGCGCAACAATCTGTCTAAAGTTAGTTACGTTGCTCACTTCGTGTTCATAATCCCCTTGAAGAGTCTTAGAGGCTGCTTCGAGTTGCTCTGCAAAGTTTCGAAGCCCCGAGTAATCATTGTTTCCTAGCCTCGCCTCTTTTATTAGATTTACAATACATGCTGCCGCTACTATGGCCGGCTTCCCATATCGTTCCTCGAGGGTGGCAATAATAGTGTTATATGAGCAACCAGACAGTCTTTCAACAACCTCATATGCTTCCCCTGTCAAAAACCTCGGTAAAAACTCGACTTTCTGCGCATCAGTCCTCCAGATTATCCTTTATTCGATTTCTGAATGTAGGGAAATCGCTCGCGTTGCCTGAGAACTTCACTGGCTGCATTGCTTGGAGCATACTGACTTTCAACATTATTGTTTGTGGGTCATGGGACACTTTGCTGTCAAAATGTTCATTGTAACGATCTGCACGTTGAATAAATCTGCCAGGAACATTCTGCTTCGGTACATCTTTATCCTTTTTTTTACTAGGAGTTTTGAGGGCGGGTTTGACTGGGATATCCCCTCCCCTCTGTCTTGACTGATCTTTGTCATGTTTACGGGGGGTGCACTGGGGTCAAGTTCTAACAAGTCAGGGTTTCGATGGCATTCACTATCAGAAATTCGCATTTTCAAGGCTTTAAAGAAATATTTAGTTTGAGTTTTTTTGTGATATGCTAGATTATGGCTTTTAGATTTAGAATTTACGAAAAACGTATTTTCGAAACTTTTACATTTTGAACCTTTATTAAAGTTACCGCTTGCGCTATCAAGGTACAATTACATTATTTGAGTTATGAAGTCAAAGTTGTGCTTGATAGCCGAGTGGTCTAAATAGCCCATTTCTTCCTCTTAATTGTTTTGCTACTTGTTATTGCTTCCTTTCTCCTCCGTATTCTTTATCAATAATAGTTCCATGATCATTTCAACGTAAGATAGAGGAGTATATTCTGTATATTGTTTTCGCTCACGTCGAGTTTTCTTTTTGATAGCTTTCTGAATTTGAAATACCTCGGAGATGACATATTGAACATGGTATAGTGTGCTTGGAAAAAAATATAATGACTAGTTACTGAAAGTAAAACATTTACTTGGAACTCGAAACATAAATGTAATGTTTTAAAAATTCCATTCGATCCCCAAAAATACAAAATCAATATCGGAATTTTCGTAATATTCAATATAATCGATATCATGTAGCGAAGGGTCACCAATCGACGGCCGACTCCTGCTGTGCTGTACTCATGACCTTTGTTGACTCAGCGATTGCACCATCATATGAAATACATAAAGCTTCTAAGCGAAGCTCCAATGATTGCTAGGTATTAGTCGCCACCGGCACTAAAAAGCTGTTCAAGAGAATAACACCGAACCACACTTCATGGATAAAGAAGTATAATTGTTTTAGGTATGTGACCATGTTTCTTTTAGTCAAAGGATTTTCGTGTTAGCTTATATTAAAAGTGAACGTTATCAATATTACATTATGTTGTTTAACCTGTCGACTCGTAGTCAAGATGTTGTAATCTAATGGTCCAATTACTCACAGTAGGCTGCAATCGAATAACCTCAGTTATTGATATACACTCCATGTAGTCATAACCTCAGTTAGTATCAATACACTCCATGTAGTCATAACCTCAGTTATTAGAGTATTATCAATACACTCCATGTAGTCATAACCTCAGTTATTATCAATACGCTCCATGTAGTCATAACCTCTGTTATTATCAATACACTCCATGTAGTCATAACCTCAGTTATTATCAATACACTCCATGTAGTCATAACCTCAATTATTATCAATACACTCCATGTAGTCATAAAGTGTTGAAGACAATGTATGATTGAACGATGAAAGAAGGAAGTTCATAACTTTTCCTGCAAATTGTCTGAAACGTACTTTGAAAAGTATAAGAACATTTCTTAAGACAATAGACCCATTCAGCTCGTTTGTTGTCCCCAGCATTTCAGACCACGTGACAGCTCTTGAGATACAGAAAAACAAAGAAACAAGGGAAACGTCGCGAAATGGGGAACAAAAATTAAGGCAAGCTGAATGGGTTATTGTTAGGTTGGCATAGAAACATAGGAAATACTGCTGAATTTTCATTTCACGGAAATTACCACATAACTGCGAAAAAAATAACACATTATTGTTTGAAGCTGTGAAAGTGTTAGAGTTTGGTTAAACGTGATTAAAATTAACATAAAGTGATGAGTTTGAGAAACATATAGGACAGGACCACTGGAAAGACTAATCAACCAAGCGAACAGAGATGAAAATCCGTCCAGTTGGTCTCAAGCCCGCTAAAGTTTGGTTTGCGCTTGTAATGGCTGTATCTTCTATCCTATAGTCTCATTGTAAAAAATCAAGTTGTTTTTCTATAACCATTCTCGTTTATCATTCTAACCGGAAAACCTCACAACAACTGGAAACGTAAGTTTTTTTCTACTTAACATAAGAAAAATATGATAGGATTCAATGAATAGAATGAAATGAAAAGGCGCCGTCTACGCCAGCGAATTGTTTTCTGATCATTTTCAGTCCGTTTTCATGTCGTTTCGACTTGTCCACGTCCATCCTTCTAAGTGGACTTGGACTGAAGCCTTTTACATCGTTTTCGTAAATTTTCTCCCATTACAGAAGTCCAAGTTCAGTAATTTAGAGAAACTTAAACCATTATTGTTCCTTTTTTAGAATTTCTTGGAAAATGAATAGCTCCACAAAATTTTATTTAAGACTGAAACTATCATTTAATGTTACTAGAGTTGAACCACTCTAAGTAAGCACCTCTCTCAAGCAACTGACTCTCTAAAGACGGCTACTATGTTTCTAAAACCCATTCAGTTTGCTTCTCAGTGTAATCACACTACACTTGAACTGGCCCTCGTAAGCGACAACCTTGGTTTCACGTTAGTGTGGTCGCTTAGAAGCTATGAGGTACAGCCGTAAAAATGTAAAATTGAAACTACGTTCGTAAAGAAAATGTTTTGCTAAAGCTAAGGTTTACATTTCGTAGCTAAGATCAAAACTGAACATTGTTAATATTTAACTCGTATTCTAGATGTTATGATCAAGGTAATTCAATACTGTTATACTCACAGTAGGCTGACTGTATTCCCATACGGTTATTTTTAATACACTTCATGCATATAGTCACTATCGTATAACGACACTGAACATTGTTAATATTTCATCACGTTTATTTAACCTGTTAACTCGTATTCTAGATGTTATGATCAAGGTAATTCAATACTGTTATACTCACAGTAGGCTGACTGTATTCCCATACGGTTATTTTTAATACACTTCATGCATATAGTCACTATCGTATAACGACACTGAACATTGTTAATATTTCATTACGTTTATTTAACCTGTTAACTCGTATTCTAGATGTTATGATCAAGGTAATTCAATACTGTTATACTCACAGTAGGCTCAGACTGTATTCCCATACGGTTATTTTTAATACACTTCATGCATATATAGTCACTATCGTATAACGACACTGAACATTGTTAATATTTCATTACGTTTATTTAACCTGTTAACTCGTATTCTAGATGTTATGATCAAGGTAATTCAATACTGTTATACTCACAGTAGGCTGTACTCCTATACGGTTATTTTTAATACACTTCAAGTAGTCACTATCTTATATCAACACTGAACATTGTTAATACTTTATTACGTTTATTTAACCTGTTAACTCGTATTCTATATATTATGGTCAAGTAATTCAATATTGTTTGACTCAGATTAGGCTGTATATACCCAGTCAATGTACTCCATTTGGTCACTGTATGTTTTGAAGAAATGATTGAAATACGAAACGAGTCAATGATATAGAAACAAAATATTCATCACTGAAGTTGATACTTTTTCTAAACAAAAATTTCACAGTAGTTTTGATTTATGTTAGCTTTCTGAAATTCAAAGAAATTGGTTCAGGGAAATGGTAGAAGTAAAGAGTATTAAATAAATTTATAAAATATGACATAATGAAACATCGTAAGAATAGTGCTCCTGCACAATAACTCACAAGACCTAATTTCTCTCAGAAAACAAGAGTTAAAATCAACAACGAAAGCAATCGGTAGAAAGCGAATAATGGACCCTTTGCACGTGACGTCATAGCCGCCATGTTGGTGTACAGTTAACAATAGATTCCTCGTTAGCTTCTTTTGTTCTGTACACCAACATGGCCGCCATGCCTTTGTTATTTGAATCTCTGGGGATTGAGTGCAAACCATCTATAGGTGTCTTACTGCAAACGCTTTAAAATCATAAGCTCCAAATGGAAAACCCAGTCATATTTTAAAATATATAGCAGGCGTTCGCTGCTGTACCGAGGGAGAAGTGATAGTTTATGAAAGTCCGCGGTAACTTAGAATTTTTCTCCCTTCTAGTTGCTCGAGTTCGAGTCACCATTTTTGATGAATTCAGAAAATTGTATCACGTGTCCGTGCGATCCAATCAGCTACGTAATAAAATAATAAGAATGAATGGCATACATGTAGCAATAATTAGAATATTAAACCCTGCCCATTTTCATTATACTTTCCTGGCCATGCTGCACTGACAATTTCTTGTGTCCTACTTCATCTGAAATTGCTGAACATATTCCTGATATATTAAGTTAACTTTTTTCTTTCACCTATTTCTAATTATTCTACACATTATATATTAAAGTCAGTTGGGATTTTATCGATTTTTTGTTACCATTTAATATCAATTTTAATTTACAAACCAGGATTTAAAACTTATGAAAATTTAAAAGATGTACGATCTTCACTGGGTTTCGACCGAAAGAATGGAGTCAGGCAAGACATATCTGCAGAATATGGGAGAATTCGATTGTAGAGATAGAGAGAGAATTCGATTGCATCTCTATGGCATGCACGGCGATAACAGTTAAGTTATATATATTATATTATATATATTATATTATATATGTTATATATATATATATATATAGAGAGAGAGAGAAGTATAAAAATTGTGGTGCTACCAAACGATGAACTTCCAGTAGGAGGATCCAAGGATTCCTAGTGGTTGTCTTGAATAAATATATAGAATATAGAGAGAAAGACAAAACACAACTCCTCTCTATATTATATATATATATACTCAATCTGCAGACAGTACTGTTTCACTCTTTGTGAGCTCATCAGTGCAGAACAGAGATTTCAGACTGAACCTTAGCTATATATATATATATATATACTGGGAATAGGGAACCCCAAGTCAACGAATAGGACTGGAGGTTGCTAATAGAATCTAAATGAATGCAATGGCAAAGAAACGCACAAGTTTCCAAACAAACGGATTGTACTATAAATATAATACCGGTTATGTCATAACACTCCGAAGAAAGGTATGCTATTCTAGCCACCCTTATTATCGCACGTGCCTGGTAGTCACCACGCTCCACATTGCGATGGAGGTCTGTTATAAGGTCTAGAGACAACGGCAAGTCCATTATCCATAAATTGAGAAACCTCTCGTGATGACACACATTGCGTTGGAGGTCTGTAATAAGGTCTAGGGATAACGGCAGGTCCTTTATCCATAAATTGAGAAACCTCTCGTGATGACACACATTGCGTTGGAGGTCTGTAATAAGGTCTAGGGATAACGGCAGGTCCTTTATCCATAAATTAAGAAACCTCTCGTGATGACACACATTGCGTTGGAGGTCTGTAATAAGGTCTAGGGATAACGGCAGGTCCTTTATCCATAAATTGAGAAACCTCTCGTGATGACACACATTGCGTTGGAGGTCTGTAATAAGGTCTAGGGATAACGGCAGGTCCTTTATCCATAAATTGAGAAACCTCTCGTGATGACACACATTGCGTTGGAGGTCTGTAATAAGGTCTAGGGATAACGGCAGGTCCTTTATCCATAAATTGAGAAACCTCTCGTGATGACACACATTGCGTTGGAGGTCTGTAATAAGGTCTAGGGATAACGGCAGGTCCTTTATCCATAAATTAAGAAACCTCTCGTGATGACACACATTGCGTTGGAGGTCTGTAATAAGGTCTAGGGATAACGGCAGGTCCTTTATCCATAAATTGAGAAACCTCTCGTGATGACACACACGCGGCTTGGAGGGTTCTGTAGTAATGGGCATGACCAGGCGAAAGGGCAATATAGACACAACATTTTAATTCCACCTAGTCTGCGCTCTGACACTCTGAGGAAACTACACGTATCACATCAGGGGATCGAGAAAACTAAACGCCTGGCTAGGCAGTGCATATTTTGGCCAGGTATGAACTCACAGATAGAGGACATTGTGGTTGCTACCTCCATACATATGCTTGAAGTTATACTAAACATACAACATGACAATGATAAGTATAGGCACTAATATAATGATAGTCCAACATAACGTACCCGGTGGATATTAACCGGAATAAACAGAAGTAGATACGAGTTGCAACGGTAATACTAGGTACTACGTGCTGTAATCTTCTGAAGAGACGAACTACCATTCCAAACGACGAGGAAAAGGGGGAAAGACACACGTCAAATTTACAAGGGGTACCCGACACATATATAGGTCGACACTCACACGTATGACCCATGCAAAATAAGACATGCTCCTAAATCGCGAGGCGACATACGCCAAATTTCAGCGATACCCATTAAATTTCATGGCGAAACACGCCGAAGTTTTGGCGACACTGTACTCGCCAGAATTTCCAGCGACACATGTAAACTGTGGGGTAATACAAGCCAAATTTCCAGCAATACACGTCAAATTTCACGGCGATATGCGCCGAATTTTTGGCGACACACGCCAAGCATTTTCAGCGACACACGTAAACTACGGGGCGACATATGCCAAATTGTTAGGCGACACACGCTAAATTCTATGCGAAACTGTGAGGCGACACACGTCGTATTTTGAGGCGACACACACTAAATTATATGCCAAACTGTGGGGCTACACACGCCAAAATGTTAGGCGGCACATGCCAAAAATTATATGCCAAACTGTGGGGCGACACACGCAATTTCTAGGCGACACACGCCAAATATTTAGGCGAGGACTACACCCGCCAAATAATAGGACAGACCGGCGAATAGGACAGACCGGCGAATAGGACAACCTAATACGGTGAAAGTAATAAATAATACGGAGGCGTGTACAGGAAATTATGAACAGCTAAAATAACCGAGTTGTGAGATAAAATATTACAGATTACAGGTGTTAAAACCTAGTAGCGCGATTGAGACAGATCGGCCAACCAGGAAATAAGATAGCCGTGTAAAATAATACACCGGGTACAAATAGGGGAAGATAAAGGAAAAACTCAACCAACTAAAATAAACCGAAGGATAAAACTACAGAAGAAAAAATATGAGCTGACAAACTAAACAGGCGGTACAGGCAATGAATACTAGCGAAGCAATAAAGTAACCGAATAAAACTGGGGTACGCAGGCAAATACCAAGTTAAACATGACAAGTAAAGCGATACTAAACTGTAACAGGACGCAAAAATAAACCGACAACTGTGAACTAAAATATCCGTCCGAACTGAGACGCATAACACAAAATCCGGCGAGAAGCAATAAAACCAAAGATTAAAATGTCCATATACACAAATGTAAATCGACCAACTGCTAGAATAACGGTCGGACACGAGGTGAGAAATTGCGAAATGCTAACATCAAGCGATGATAAGCTAGGTGACGTAAACGACTTGACAGATAGTCTCCCTCGCAGCCGTTTCCTTTGTCGTCACGCAACGCTACGACGAGGGGTAAACTGAGAAACGGTATTTACGCGCGTATATACAAGATAAACCAGAAGACTACTAGGAGTAGACACTGCAGTAAAAATATATCTATAAACTAACAAGCCAGAGTGGCACCGAACCACAGCGAAAGAGTTTTACCTGTTCTTCGGGATAAATAGCATCCTGAACAGGCTAATTACTCGGGCTGCCTGTGGCAGCAACGAGTCTTAAAATGCAAGTCGTTACTTTTTATTTTTTTTATTCCGTGTAGCACGCGGTCTGCGCATGCGTTAAAGGTCAAATTCACACCAATCAGATTTCACTGTGCTGGTCACGCAACAATCGCCAGGTTAATTTATTTACATACTTGAATACAGTAAAATCAAGATGGCGGAAGACCCGCGAGGAACTTTCTCTCTAATTTGGAGTCTCATCTCTCAAATGTAAGCCAGTTTAATGTTTTATTTAACTTCACTCGTGCGAAAGCCTTCCAACAGGCTCAGGATATTTCAACTGGCGCTATTGACGGAGCCGAAGGACCGCGTTTTTTACCAAGATGGCCAGTGATTTTATATACGACACGTACGACGACCTGAAGCCAGTGAACTGGGGCCAGGATCCGGAAAGCTAAAATTCGAAGAAATAGATATTGGAATCTATAAGCCATCGGCTCGCTGTGCTGCATTTAAAACATCCGAGGAAAACATATTATTTTGGGTGAAGGCACTTCAAGACCAATATTACGAGTCTCTTAAAAACTGTCAGAGATTTAAATTTACCGTAAGTTGGATCAGAGAGTATTGAGATCAAGTTATTTCGTTCCAGCGAGGATATTGACCTAGCGGAAACGGTACAAGCTGTCGAAGGATTTTACTTATAATCATCCACGTCTACTTAACAACAGGAATAGTTATGTGCCAAGGCATGGGCAAAGATTGAGTTTCCCAGATTACAGATGAAAGAAGAGAACTTAATGAATGAAGAAACAGAGGTCACGCGCGACATGCTTGAGAACATGAACATATTCAACACTTTATATTATACTAAGAAAACAAAACAAATTACAGAGCCTGCAAGTTCACAAGTCAATGAAAAACTCTAAGAGCCTGTAGTTTTGGATCAACATATCCTTGAAACTCCAAAAGCAACATACACATGAGTCAAATTCAAACCGGAAGAGACGGAATTCTTTAGATTATTCACGAGGATAAATTTGTTAGCCCGCAATAAGAACTCTCTCGCTGCTTTAATGACCTTGATTTGTAACATGGAGGCTGACCTAACTGATATGCGTAATGAATTCTTACTCTCGTCACATCAAAACGAAACTCAGTCATTTGGAAGACAAATTAGTGCAGCAAGATAATACATACAAGACCGATAATCAAGATGCTGTCATCGCGTATTATTGACCTAGAAGTTGAAAATGGCGAGTTGAAAGCGGATATAATAAAGCTGGGATCCGACTTTAAAACTTTAAAAACAAAATCAAGAATACAAAAAAGAAGACAATGAAAGACCAAGGTCTCCAGTGTTCCGAGACTACCCAACCTACTGAAGCTTATCAGTTTGTTCAAGAGCCATCTTTCTTACATGACAACCCGATCCCTATTCATCAGAATACATTTTCTGTGCTAAATGACGAGAGTTTACAATCACCTGACCGACAACTCACTACTAAAGAAAGTGACCATGAAGTACGGTAGTACGGTTAATTCTCGGGTTCAAAACAATGAATATATGCCTACTCAAATGCAGTGTGTTAAACGAATAAGTAGTGTTTAAATTAAAAGGTCAACATACGAGAAAAACAAAACTATTAAATTACATATATACTAGAGGAGCAGAGAATGAAAGTCACCGCGCTACCGGCCACTAAAGACTGCTAAATTCAGCTAATAATTCTTCCCTTTGGTTATTACTAAGAGGATTTCAAATGAAAGTGTATTACATCTTCAATCTCATGTGGCCCGATTGAAAGCCCAGATGGGCTCTTCTTAATATTGAGCCGCTAAAGGCTACAAGAGCTTCGATCGTTTCGACGGCAGCATTCAATCATTTTAGCTCAGCGACTGCACGGGAAAAGGCTTATCTTAACTTCCCTGGCTTGTTCCTTGCAGTACACGTTTAAGGGCAAGCGATCTTCAGCAAGGCGTACGTCCCATTTGTGCTAATCCTTATTTCCCCAAGGTCCTGAACCCTCTAAGGGGGTTTCAGTGCTATCTCATGCCAGCGTGGAGACATTTTCGGTGCAAAAATATGAATGAAAACAGCATTAATATTATCGTTATGTTGTACCAGAGTGTGGCACGATCAACTTGAATGTTGTATTTTTACTTGTGGTTTCTATTTCCTGTTCAGGAGATGAGAGTGCGATGTTTTCACGTGGCTGTGCTGACATCATTGCGAGTGAAGGCCAAGGAATGCCGTGAATCTGTTTATTCCGTCTCGGGCAGCATTCTTGTGAATCACGTGTTTCGAGTCATCATGGACAGTACTCAGATTCTATGCAATAAGGAATGTAACCTCGAAAAGCGATGTCACAGCCATAATTTCCGATTCGACAGAAAGATATGTGAGCTGAATAACCGAACAAAGGAAGCCAGACCAGATGACTTAGTGTTCTATCAAGGAGGCTACTATATAGAGCGAGGTGATGCGGGTGAGTGATTCACAAATAACTTATAACTTATTCGTTTTATGGCTGTATTATCTAGTTACTCTTTATAACCGCCCTTTGTTCCACAGTTATGTTCATTAACAATTAATACATTTTTTAGTTTCGATCCAATTCTAGCCAATAGCAACGGAATCTTGTACTTTATCCAATCAGATGGGAGACCTTTGTCAAAAAATTAAAACAATGCCTTTTCTGTAGTGATATGATTGTCATTATCTCAATTAAAGAAATAAATACCTTTCTTTGTGACAATCCGTAGTCCCACTGGGGTCCATTCCTGAACTTCCAGGTAATACCTGTAAGGAGATCAAGTTAAGCTATCCTGGCTCAAAGACCGGTCGATACTGGATTGACCCAGACAACTCAAATAAGCCGTTGCACGTCGTCTGTGATATGACAATGGAAGGTGAGTTAATAGCATTGAGAGACTTGAGAAATTTGTGGATTTAACGAAAGGGAGCGTCCTATATTGACACTTACATCTATTGAGCGTTTTGATTGGCTAAAAATGCATGTACTAGAGTACGAGTGTATAACACGCCTGAGCGTGTTATAATTATAGTTTTGAACTCCTTGTTTGTGAGTCAAAAAGGCGGAAAACGTTCATTTACAGTTGAAATATCAGTAGAGATTCGTTGTCAGGTGATTTAGAGGATATACTGCTGAACAATAAAAGTCAAACAAAAGGTTACCGATCGTTTCATAAAGTTTACGGGTGGAGGTTCAATCAGTTAGATCAATTAACAAGAAGTACATGCATAGTTAACAAATAAAGAAGCCAAAGCCATGTATTATACTGTCATAAAATACGATGGACATTTCATGCGCAAAAAGACAACAATTTATTTCATTCAATTACGCCATCTTTAATACCAATGAAGTGTTACAACTTCTGTACCTTCTGTTTGATTGGCTTATAGTATGGCGTTCTAATATTTGATTGGTTAAACATGTTAAACATGTCATTTCCGGTCCTGAATCTCGCCGATATTTCTGCTAATATTGAATGCATAAAAAGGAGAAAAGGCTAATTAATGCACCTACATCGCTAATAGTGAAAATTAAGTGAGGATAAACTTAAGGTAAGGGCTCTTTCCACACCCCGTTTTGTAAAGTTCGTCATATACAAATTTGCATTGTATTTTCCCGCCTAATTTTTCGCAACGGTGGTTTCTATGGCAACGGTATCACTCGTCGGTTTAAACAACCAGTTTCTACAATTCTGTAAAGTGTTATGACTTGAAAGGTGCTCAAGAAAACACGAAGAAAGAATTTTGCCTCGTTTTCATGTTCAAACCAAGCCTTACTACACTTGAGGTGTTTCGTTATAATAGCTACAATAACAACAGTCTCGGCTTCGGATTTTCAAATCGCTTTAAAGTCTCGGGTTCGGATTTTGAAAACGCAAGTCTCGGCGTCTCGCAAAGTCCCGGATTTATCATTCGCCACCGCTAATGTTCTGCCGATGTGTCTGTAGCAAATACATTTCATGTACACCTACTTGATATATACTTATCATATAAGACCTGCCGTCTGTTGCAAATACATTTAATGTACACCTACTTGATATGTACTTGTCACACAAGACCTAATGTTCTGCTAAAATGTCTGTTGCAAATATATTTCATGTACACCTACTTGATCTGTACTTGATATGCAAGGATACGAAAAATACAAGTCAAGCAGTACACTTCAATACACTACCCATCAAGTACAACACAAGTATTGTGGCAAGACTACTTCAAGAAAGGCTTGAAGATGTCAAGTATATTCAAATACAGTGCAAATACATGCTTAACAATAACAAGTATACTTCAAGACAAATCAAGTAGCATTCAAGTCTAGATCAAGTAACATTTAAGGACATCTAGTATTATAAGGGAAGGCCTCGTGTTGTAGTGTTTTATGCTGTATGTCTTCTTTTCTGTAACCTGAGATGTTTATGATGTGCCTGGTGGGGATCTGACCATCTGGCCACAGAGTAATAGCAGTAACTCTTACGGAATGATTGGTGTAGATCATCGATAAGCCAGCAGCTTTGGATATGTCCTTCTTCATTGTAGACTAACGATAATAGTAGTACATTTGGTTTTCTGCCAAACGTCGTCACAATCGTCCGCTCCATGTCGTTTCGGGTACTGAAAAAATACTTCACACTTCACATTCCTCTTAGTGATGTACATCTTTAGACAAAAAAGTCCATCCATGTTGGGATCACATGAAGTACTGTACATGCGGCCTTCCTTTTTAGAGCTTTGGATGTAGAAAATCCCGCCAGGGTAGTCCTTGGTAGCTTCATCAACATTCATGCGAGGGTACGTGCGGCCTTCGTCGTCTACTTCGAAAACGAAACTCTTGGCACTGAGCTGCCTTTGGCCTTCTCTGCCTCGTCTACACCAGTAGAGTGAAGTGTTGAACCATACATTCCTTAGGAGGCCTTGAGGACTTCCCCTATGAAGAACTTTGGACGCATAGTTTACGTTGGCGTAGATCACCCGGGTGAATCACGGGTTTGTGCTTCACATTTTCATTTTTTTCTTTCTTTCTTTTGCACTGTTATGTTTGAGTTCAGCATTTTGTTGGACAATTGAAAAGCATCACCTTTTGTTATTCGGGGGGTTGTTTAGGAAACGCTCAATTGCATTTCGTATGGCGAGTAAAGACGAACGACTGTAAAGTTCACCGTCTTTAGCTCGATCTTCGGCATAAAATAGCTGCAGGAAATGGTCCAGTTCACTGTCAATTAGCTCTGGTAACTTCTTTTGTACACCTGGCACAACACCAATCTAGAAATTAACACGTAATGAACCTTTTTCCATTCAGCTTAGTCCTTGTTTTTGTTTAATCTTATAGAGTTACTATTAAATTCAGCCATTGAGATTGTTCCAGTACACGGCCATACAAAATACCAAATGTAACAAATGCTTAACAAATAAACGAATTTGTGTCAAAATTGTGTCATAACCAGTTGTATGTAAATACTTTGCACTAGAAAAGAAACATTTCCTTACCTTCCAATATTTTCACACCCCACTTGGTGGCATTATTTGTATTTTTCGGCTCGGAGTAAATGTGCATTTGCATGAAGGACGAAATGAGGATCACAGCTCCTGTACGAGAGGCGGTGGGGGTTTGGCGTTTCTCGACACTTGGGTAACCAGGTTTCCTGGAAAATTAAAATCCACGTGGCACAATCTATTTCAACTAATTGGTCTCGCAGTCTCGCTGGGCGGGTATCATTCATTATGACCTGTACAATTTAGTGCTCGGTTATTACTGGGGGGAAGACTTACCCAAAGAAAGTTTCAACATCAAAGAGATGTGGGCAGTGACAAGTGTCTCGGAATCCTCCCCCCTGAAGTAGATAAGCTGACATACCATGGTTGGGTCGAGGTGGATGCTCGTGGGTGTTAACAAATGTAGCGAAATGACTTTTCCAGCTGGTGACTGCATCAGACAGCGGAATCGTCTTACTATGTCGTATGTTCAATCGCACTGTAACCCGGCGGATTAGTTCTCGCGTACTCTTTCGAAATCAGACTCATTATTATCGCGAGGATTCGGGGAGATAGTACAGAGGGAGTGAGACTCTAATGTTCAGCGAGACATTCAGGAGGTGCCACTTCATCACTTCACTCCATATCCCTCTGCAGGATCGGCTGCAGTGAATGTCTTCCACCAAAATCTTCTCTGTTGTGATGGCGGTAAGACTAATGCCTATGTTTTCCCTCTGTTACGTTGATATCTCCATTACTGCGGTTTCTTCCGGTTCAGAAGGCAGTGACCGCTATGGGTATCGTGTTGGCAAGAAAGGGCTGTCAGGATGCTTTCTCGTTCCAACAAAGCCATTATTATTCCCATTATTCTGTGATTTATAGGCGTTCAGTGCGGAAAACTTATAATATAGAGATTTATGGTACTGTTTGCTTTGTTTTAGCTGTTACCATTGGTTCTGAAGTTGTTTGTTCCATCGGTATGTTGTCCCCCAAGTACGAGAGTTTTCGTGTCTGGCAGCACTGTGGCTACAAGCAATAAAAAAACATCCACAAATGTCTGAAACTATTCGAAAACACTATTCGAAAACACTATTCGAAAACACTATTCGAAAACTGTATTGGGGCTGGAAAGACAGACTGAGAGTTGTTAAGACGTAGACAGTCAACTCCTTTATATGGGACAAAAGTCTGCGTTAGAGAAAGAGTTTGTGAGTTTTCTGGTAGTTGTCGGAAGATGTGTTCCTGATTTTGAAAGATAACTTTGGGAAAACGAAGGTACAAAGGGATGAATGTCCTTTCTTTGGCAATATGTGTATGTCCCAATCGACTGGCATAGGGAACAGTTTTTTGACAAAAACGCTGCGAGATGGTACATCCAATTAACTTGTTTCCCTGAAACATAATAAGAATGATGCTCCCCCTACGTTCTGTTAAAACTATTAACATTGAGGCCTACATTTCCATGTGTGATGTGACGAATTTTATACCTAGACGACGGGGTTATTTATTCAAGCCATAATGATCCCGTCGGGTGAGATGGCAATGACAGCTCTTGATCATGACTTGGCGGCGGCCCAAAGTCGACAGGGGCTAAGGACGCTCTAGCAGAGCGCCCGCTCCGTCTTGTTTAATCTACCAGAGGACAAATAAACTTATGCGTTTCGCACAAGCGTTGGGAATTAACACAGGAGTGCAAAATATGTGACGCGCTTACTTATGCTCTCTTTTATAGTAGGATTTAGGGATTGGGAAAATATAAGGATTGGGAGTAAAGAGAAGGACCGGGTTGATGGAATAAAGGGGGCATAAGATAGCTGTTCTAGACGGTTGAGACAGGAGGAGCTATCCTATACGTTAACGCTAATGAACCAGCAGGAGGGAAATAGAACTATCTGAACTGAGGCAACGACCCAAGCAAACGATAAATTACATACATGTCGCTCGCCACGCGTCATGGTTCGGGCGAGAGGGAAACCGGAAATTAGGCAATTTTTGCTCTCATTCTATAAGTATGGTGCTCCGTTCGCACGGGAGCTTCCTATAAATTAATTATCATCAATTGAAAATCATTCAATATCGTTTTGGAATCAGACATTTTAAGCAAATCAAAAATTAAAGATATCGACTAATGTGTTTGTAACAAATATGTCATGTATTGTATCACTTAGATGTCGATGAATGCGCATCAGGAACTCACCTATGTGCAAGAATTGCCACCTGTACTAACACCAAGGGATCGTATGAATGTGCCTGCCCTGCAGGATACAGGAATAATGGTACCAACTGCACAGGTAATGTTATATCTCAAATATTAGTCTTCATTATTTAAAGCTTGCAAGGGGTGGGTGTCAGCATTTCATCTACTTCTCTTGTTAAAACGTTTATCATCTCCCTATGAGTGAAGTTAAAACTGATACGACGCCCTATATAAGATTGTTCAAAACTTCGTTTTTGTTTGTTTACCATGTGGTAATAAGACAATCAACAAGTCTGAATATTTTAAAGAACTTTCTAAATCAATAGAGTATTTTAAATTAATAATTTTAGATGTATTTTTTAGCTTTTAGGACATTTATATTGCCATTAGTTTTATTTAAGGTTACGGTATACCTTCGAGGCATTAGTTTTTAGGAATTTGTTTTTGATTTTCATGAAAGCCCTAAGAAGATCAGATCAAGTTCATGAGCTGGAAATTATTGGGGTATAATTTCAGTGTTCAGTGAATCAAGCTCCCACCCAATTACGATGTAATGGACATTCATAACAGTACAGTTAATTTGTAATTGTCTTATTTTCTGTCGTGTTTTGTCGTAGGGATTTGTAATTGGATTTATGTTATCTCTTTATTAAATATACCGAGTCCTTTATGTTGTCTTAAATAAAATCAGTATAATATTTTGAAGTGATTATTGTTTCATATGAACAGCAGTTCATTTAATAAGTATTTTTTCACATTCCTTGAATACAAAGAAACGCCTAGGAATCCAAGTCACCCTGCAGGCGACAATAATATTCCTGGGAATTCCTAGGAATTTTTCCAAGCTCCTCAGAAGATTATGTAATTCTTGGAATTCCATGTTCCAATTTACCGTGAAAATTAACACCTCCATTCCTAGGAATTCCTAAGAAAATCTAGGAACAAATTTCTAGGAAAATCCTAGGAATTCTCAGCTTCATTTCGCAAGGGAATTTATTTATTTACTCCAGTGGTTGGAGTTATGGATATTTTCTGGAACCACATGTACATACATAACGCAATGCACTAACAATATAATCAACATTATATCGACGAGTTCTCCATTAGAAGGTTGTTTACTCATCCAGACCGGCTAATTCCAAAGATTTCTAAAATCAAAGTAAACTTACCATAGAATAGACCAGTTCCCGTTTAAATCCGACATTTTGAAAGTGATGCAAACATAAGTGCGAATACAGGGATGTCTGTTACAACTACTCAAAGTCCGCGGGAAAATTTATAGACAAATGTATGGAAAACTGAAAACACGATTGCACGCTTTCCAACACAGCTACATCACTCAAATTTTGACCAATTAATATTTTACCTGGTATCTTAAGTTTGCAGACAGGTAATATTTCAGAAATTCGATGTTTCGAAAATTATGTGACATCGGACTCCCATACAAACACTGTATTTCGCGCCATGTTTGCATCCGATTCAAAATGTCGGAATTAACCTCGAATTGCTCTATTGAACACGATGTATTGCAACGTACGCTCAAGACTGACAAATGTATCGCTTCTTGTGCGAGCGCGAGACTGAATTAACGAAAGCAAGTACAATAAATTGGCAATAAATAAAAACGTTATTGATACCGGCATTGGTCGGACCTCTGGCAAAGGTTTTCTCAATACAGACCTCCAGGCTTGTAAGTAACATATATATTTTTCTCGATTTCATTTCTTCTTTCGTTGATACATCATAATTCTACAGGCTCCCTAATGTGTAAATATTGAATTGCTTAACCTGTTTAACCACTCACTTATATACATGTAGTCATTTATGCATCACAATCATGTACACCAGTTGAAAGTGAACAGACCATCCTGAGGCCTATGGAAAGACACCAACTGCCGGAATGTAGTTATAAAGACCAGGACAGTCCTTGGAGGGAGGGTGTAGAATCAATCATGCAGACCAAGTTTACTATTGGACGCCAGAACAATGAAAACATAGTGATATGCAAATTCGCTTAATTTTCGTTGAGATAAGTTAGCCTGATTTTGTAAATATTTGCAGTTAGTGTGTTCGGCGAATCTTAATGTCTTCGAATCGTTGCTGTTATCGAGTAAACGCATCTGAAGTCATAATCGCCGGCTAACTCATTGAACACCCGGGGTCAAATTCTACAGCCTGTGAACATGTACAGGAAAAGTTTTCTTACCCCCACCCATAAATTGAAAATCTTACAATATCATTTTGGAATCAAACATTTTAAGCAGATCAAAAATTAAAGATATCGACTAATGTGTTTGTAACAAATATGTCAACATGTATTGTATCACTTAGATGTCGATGAATGCGCATCAGGAACTCACCTATGTGCAAGAATTGCCACCTGTACTAACACCAAGGGATCGTATGAATGTGCCTGCCCTGCAGGATACAGGAATAATGGTACCAACTGCACAGGTAATGTATGTCTGAAATATTATATTGTGTGAAATATAATACCTTAAAAACTCGAATAAAGTCATGACCTTGATATTTTAAGACAGGCTATTTCCAGACTTGTCTGACTCTGGACATAATATTTCAAAAATGTTAGGGAGTGTTCATTATTTAAAGCTTGCAAGGGGTGGGTGTCAGCATTTCATCTGTTTCACTTGTTAAAACGTTTATCACCTCCCTATGAGTGAGTTAAAACTGATACGACCGCCTATAAGATTGTTCAAAATTTCCGTTTTGTTTGTTTACCATGCTGTTACTGACTGGAATAGTTTCGACCTTGAAATAAGACAATCAAAAAGTCTGAATATTTTAAAGAACTCTCAATAGAGTATTTTAAATTAATAATTTTAGATGTATTTTTTTAGCTTTTTAGACATTTCTATTGCCCTTATATTTAAGGTTACGGTATACCTTCGAGGCATTAGTTTTTAGGAATTTGGTTTTGATTTTCATGACGAAAGCCCTAAGCAGATCAGATGAAGTTCATGAGCTGGAAATTATTGGGGGATAATTTCAGTGTTCAATGACTCAAGCTCCCACTCAATTGCAATGTAATGGACATTCATAACAGTACAGTTAATTTGTAATTGTCTTATTTTCTGTCGTGTTTTGTCGTAGGGATTTGTAATTGGTTTGTATGTTACCTCTTTATTAACTGATATACCGAGTCCTTTATGTTGTCTTAAATAAAGTCAGTATAATATTTTGATGTGATTATTGTTTCATATGAACAGCAGTTCATTTAATAAGTAAAGTATTTTTTCACATTCCTTGAATACAAAGAAACGCCTAGGAATTCTTGGGAATTCTTAGGAATTCCTAGGAATTCAAGTCACCATGCAGGCAACTATGATATTCCTGGGAAGTCTTAGGAATTTTTCCAAGCCCCTCAGTGTGAGTCACAGCAGATTCTAACTTCACATGACCTAGCTAAAAATCTAAAACCTCAAACTGATCTCACCCTGCTTGACTTTTCTAAGGCATTTGACTCTGTTCCGCACCAGAGGTTATTTGCCAAACTCTCTGCCTATGGCATAAAGGGCAGCACTTTATCTTGGATAAAGGGCTTTCTAACAAACCACACTCAAGTGACAGTGGTCGATGGCGACCACTCCGACATGTGTACAGTAACGTCCGGTGTACCACAGAGGTCCGTACTTGGACCCCTACTCTTTCTTTTGTTCATTGATGACCTCAGATCCGTCTTTTTGTTGATGATTGTATTATATATCTCCAGTTGTCTTCTGCACTCTCTCCTGAAGTGCTTCAAACTGACCTTGATACCCTATCATCATGGGCCAAGAAATGGCAAATGCGATTCAACTGTGAGAAATGCTTCACAATGCATATCTCTCGCAGCCAGTCTCCAATTATTACCACCTATTTCCTGGATGGCAAGGCTCTAAAGAAAACTGACTCTCACCCTTATCTTGGAGTCATCCTGTCCTCAGATCTTCGTTCCAATAAGCACTGTGACCATGTGTCAAGTAAGGCAAGCAAGATGCTGAATTTTATCTCAAGGAACTTCTATCATTCTACTCATGAGGTTAAGGCTAGGCTTTACCTCACTCTTGTTCGCCCCATGATGGAGTACGCATGCTCAGCATGGGATCCTTATACTCAGCGCAATGTAAACCAGTTGGAAAAGGTGCAAAGACGTGCGGCACGGTTCGTGTACCTGGACTACTCGAGGGAGTCCAGTGTCAGCTCCATGTTGTCTAACCTGAACTGGCCCCTCCTTTCTAAACGGCGGGAGTGCCTCCGCCTAAGCTTTTTCCACAAAGCCACCCTTGGCCTCAACGCTATTGAGCCAACCCAGTATGCTGCCCTATCTACCGGGGTTACACGGCGTAAGCACTCTAACATTTACAATCACTTCAATGTGCGCACTGATGTCTTCAAGTACTCTTTTTTTCCCCGCACTATTCCTGCCTGGAATAATCTCCCAGAGCATGTAGTAAATGCAAAAAGCCCCGAAAGCTTTAGTAAGCAAGTCCTGCCTTTTCTGAAATATGCTTATATTTAGTTTGTTAATCGATTTACTGATTTACTTATTTATGTATTTATTAATTTATATTGGTTGTATGCAAATAGCTTTACCGATCAAATAAACAGATACAGAGATACAGAGAAGATGAAGTAATTCTTGGAATTCCGTGAAAATTAACACCTCCATTCCTAGGAATTTATTTTACAAGGGAATTTATTTATTTACTCCATTGGTTGGAGTTATGGATATTTTCTGGAACCACATGTACATACATAACGCAATGCACTATTGCTAAGTAAACAATATAATCAACATTATATCGATGAGTTCTCCATTAGGCTGTTTTTAATAACTCATCCAGACCGGCTAATTCCAAAGATTTCTAAAATCAAAGTAAACTTACCCTAGAATAGACCAGTTCCCGTTTAATTCCGACATTTTGAAAGTGGTGCAAACATAGTGCGAAATACAGGGATGTCTGGTACAACCACTCAAAGTCCGCTGGAAAACTTACAGACAAATGTATGGAAAACTGAAAACACGATTGCACGCTTTCCAACACAGCTACACCCCCCCCAAAAAATAACTTCGAACTTGTTCTGCTCCCTCCACCCTAGGAATTTGCCGACCACCCCATAGCTTCTAGCTCTCAGTAACTGAATTTCGAACTACCTCATTATTAACTGATGCTAATTCTTATTTATCGTTATTCATGCGACAATTTTATTATGTAAATGAATTGGAGACAAGCCAAAACGCACGGGGATGTGTACGGGTCCAAATATAGATGCATTTGTTGATGTTGTTGTTAACTAATGAACACTCCCTAAGTATTACTTGGCTCAAGGCAAATCGACTTAGTACCAATGAAACCAAGACTGAATTCATGATAACTGATTCTAGTAAGAGGATTTTCAACCTTGATATATAGAAGCTAATATCACTCTAGCTGGTACTTTTCTTATTAGAGTATATACAAATAAAATGTATGTTCAACAAATCGCACACATTTTTCTATTGTCCGTACTCTTATTGATCATCGCAATTACGTTATAAAATGTTCAAAACTTAAGTGGAAACTGTAAAGTTTTGAACATTTAATTTATGGCGTAATTTCTATGATCAATAAGAGTACGGACATTGAAAAAATGTGTGCGATTTGGTTTTTACAACAAACTTGCAAGCGGGATGCGACTTAGCTTGTGTTACATGTTACGTCATTTTCATTGTCAGTACTCTTATTGCACATATCGGAGAGCCAATTAATCAACATGGCTGATCTCCTCATATTGATGCTTTACTGAAAAATGTCTCCAATGGTTTAAAGTTAACGTTTTATGCCGTTGCAGACCTTTCATGCCAAGGGAGACCCTTCTCCATATCTATAACTATCTGATTTAACCGTATTTGACTACTGCTCTTCTCTGTGGGGGAAATGTGATAAGGATCTGTGAGATAAAATTCAAAAGAAATGGAGTTAGTTTTGTCGCATCTTCAACTGAGGCTTTACATATACACGAAGTTGGTTGGTTGCTCCTGGAAAACGGCCGTATGAAGCCAGAGGCTGTATTAATGTGTAAAATCAAAAGCTTTATCTGGTACTAGATGCCAAGAAGTTCCCACCATAACCCCCCCACTAAAAGAATAATTTCCTATCATAGAGGAACTTTTGGAACTCTTTAAATGACTGCTTAAAGAATACGGAGTATCTTGGAATTGATAAATCTAGTTTCAAAATGATAATTTCATACAAACATTTATTATTGCTTCTTATCTGCCTCATCATTTTACAAATAAATAATTTTGTAATTTAGCAATTTTAGTATTTAGAAAATTATTCCTTTCTAAAATTCGTTTCTAAAAAATAAGTAGTTAGCAACTTTTGTCATAGGTTAAATTAGATCATAAAATTACTTTTTTCTAGTTTTTCATATTTGAATGGATAACAGTTTTTAGTATAATTGGATCAGTAAATATAAAGATTCCCGTGCTCTGATTGGTCGAGAATTACGTCATATTTCGGTATATTCACCTGCAGAGCGCCTGGAGGTGAATATAACATACAAAGCATTTGCCAAAATGGCCGCTCGCATATTTACTGATGTTTCTCACGAAGAAATAAATAATATGAAAGAAAAGCTTTTCCAAAACCCACCAAAGAAGCAAATAAGTATGGCCAAACTTGAAGCTTTTTTAAAATCCATACACCCCATTCCAATATGGCGGATACACGGCCGGAGCGTTGGGGCGGGACACGAAAACGAGGGTAGTTAGGCGGAAGTCGATGTCAAGAAGGTCATGAGGCGGGAATTTCGCGCAAGTTTTGAAGAGATTTTTTTTTTCCGAGAGGGTTGGAATAAGTAGATTTTATCCCCAGAGAGTTAGAAAATATGGCGGATATTCAGGCTATCATTTTCACTGAGGGATATATTCTTAAGTGAAAACTATAGCCTGAATATCCGCCATGTTTTCTAACTCTCTGGGGATAAAATCTACTTATTCCAACCCTCTCGGAAAAACAAACTCACTTCAAAACTTGCGCGAAATTCCCGCCTCATGACCTTCTGTTTATAAATGCTATGCCCTCCAGATAGCTTGCCCTCCAGCATCCATGGCAACGCCTTTCTCATGGGGATCACGTGCTCAATTCATTCGTTAACAAAGTATTATACCAGCACATGACTGTTTCCTGCACAAGGCCTATTAGATTTATTTTATCGTTGGCTCAGTCTTCTTTGTTTTCTAAAGGTCTTTATCTAATATATCAACCATGGAATCCCAAGGGCAGTGCGGGACTGATTAGCAATAGGATATACCGGTTAATAAGTAGGTTATCAACTTAGGTTTCACCTAAGGTTTCTTCTCACTCCATAAGATATGAGGGACCTAAAATCATCTTCAGGCTTATTGTGTTTCATTTCTAACTATTTTTTAGGAAACTTCACCACCGAGTATATAAGACTGTTATGTACCTTCTAGGTCGGTGTATAAGCGATAAATCACGAACTCTGGTTTCGCCTCGGGTTGATATATCGCTTTTACACCGACGCAGTGGTATATAACCTTTAATATCAACATGGCCTACCTGTAAACCATTGATGTGAATGTCTAGCTACCGTAGATAAATCAAGATTGATTATCTGATTGATTGATTGATTGATTGAATGTAATTCAGTTCCTAAGAACTGTGGAGACATCCTCAAGTGGGGAGGAAACACAAGTGGCGTGTACACTGTGGATCCTGATGGTCTGGGACCATTTAAGGTAAAGGGGCTGAAACAGAAACTGAGTCATTACAAGTTTCATTCTGTTGGAATAAACAGATGATACAATTTAAAGTCGGTTTTAATCTAAGGGCCAAGTCGCACTTGAAGACAAAACAGCAACAACAACAATAACTACTTTATTTGTACTTCCTATTATAATAATGTTACAATAATAAATATTTGACTAATTAACAAAATTGAAGTAGCATGGCACTCGAAATAACTATAAAGAGCTAATCTAGTCGAGTGCCCATTAAATAACAAAGTTTAAAATTGTTAAATCAGGAAACTCGGCATAAAGGCATAACACTAAGCTTATGAATATCAAACGATATAGACGCACGTTAACAACAGAAACACACATTACACTAAAGACAGGACAAGAAATGTCAGTTGCTCAGCAAATGTTTAAAATATGAGCTTAATTTAACGCTTGAATTGGCGATTACTTAAAGCTAAAACTGATTCATCAGTGTAATTCCAAATTGTTTACTATAAATGCAAAAAAAACAGTCAACGTAAAAAAATAAACATGCATGACTGCATTATATATATTCTCGGGTTGACAACCTTCAAAGATTCCATACTCCTGCTTCGAGGAAGGCCAAACTGAGTCCAAACCAGCCTCATAAAACAAAAGCAAAGGTGTTTTGATTCGGAATTGCTCTCACAGTTGACAACTCGCAGATTCCTCATGCAATTGTCGACCAGTGATGTCAGAAAGTGATTACTAGTTGAAAACATAGTTCGACAACAGGCCTACACCTAATTTACTGCCACTATATTCGTGGTATTTAGTGTATTAACCCTTTAAGCCCCGAGGGCTTTTAACTGATTTTTGGCTCATTCTAGACTGCAACAAACCCTCCCCCCCTAAGAAAACTGTAGTCACTGTTACCATGGAATTTTCATCTGACCAACAATACTGGGGGCTCAAAGTTTTTTGTCGGCCATTTTGGATACGTTGACATCGCATTGCTATGGAGCTGGAGGGAAGTTTGTTTGGGGGAAAACAGAATTTAAGGCTTTTTAAAGCCTTTTTTTTCATTTTTAGAGTGCTGGAGGACATCATTAAGTCTGATGAGAGCTTGAATCAGTACTTTCTCGAAGAACTGAGTCTGTGCCTGCTATTGTGATAGAGAAAGAGCCTCATTTTCCACTCGTGAATGGACCAGGACGTCTTCTGTCACTTTAGCGTGAGCTTTATAAATGGAGGTCTGGAGCCACCTATCATAGCTTTTTTGGAATATTGGACAACATTTACTTGCCATTGATTCCAATATGAAGCTATTAGGTCGAAATGGCTTTAGACTTAGTATCTATTTTGAAGAATGAAGATGGGGGAAGGGCCATGCCGCTGTTTGGTAGGATTTCCCGGCATGCTTTGCGGTCATTATGGATGAATTTAGCTTGTTGTGAAGTGCTTGTGGACAGAATGGCTTGGTGCTGGGCAAGTTTAGGTGTTGGGAGAGAGAAAGTTAGGTTAGTTCAAACATGAAACTCTAAAATTTATGTAAAATATGTATTTTTGTGAGAAAATTTAGAATCTGAGGAGAAATATTTTTTTCTGTAACTGTCATTTTAGTCCCTTTTTCTGCAGTGAAATAATGTCAACTATAGTTAACTTGTGCAAAGAAAGGAGGATTTAGATGAAATTATTCATTTTTAATATGCCTAATGCAGTTCAATAGGATCATTTGTCTATACATTAAGGTGTGCGGGAATCTCAGGGCATTGCTCTTTGAACTTAGTCAGATTTATACCCTCAAAGCAAGTAACCAGTAATAGTGCCATATGGCACTCTTGGGGCTTAAAGGGTTAACAGGGATTGGTTCAACTTAACCCAGCGTACGCTTTGCCAAATAGCTAGAGGGGATTCGACCCCAGTTCTTTCGTCAATCAGTTCAGAAACTTCAGAACAATGAGGTTAATTTGCTTGCTTTGTAGTATTTCGGAGGAATTGTATTCGCGGCCTTCGTCACTACAGAACTTTCTTTACTCGAATGCACGACGATTCTGCCATGGTCCTAATAACATCATACAAATCATTCCAGTCGTCTTCAACTTGAATGTAGAAGTTATGCAGTACCACATTAGCAATAGCTTTATTGACGCAAACAGTATTCTCAGGTATCCAAACGTTTCTGAAGATCTAGATCTAATTTGTGTTCGGAAACGTTGTTGGGAATTTTATGTAATCGTTCCTTAAATATTAAACAGCCACAACTACCACATCTTGAAAAGCTTCTATCAAAGTGACTGTAGTTCATCCAGCGTTTAAGGCAGGAAATATATATGCAAAGGAATTACCATGTGCGAGATCAAATAAACTACGAGAATCTTAGGGGCCGTCGACATATTCGAAATGCTCCGCTTAACGCACAACGGACGTTAAGGTTAGACCCCCTCCCCCCTCCCCCTTAACGTCCACCCATTGTTTTAATTTATGCTTTTTTTAGGTCAGGAAAATGGTAATGAAATACACGGGAGTTCACTTATAAACAAAGTATAAAACAAGCTTAAAGCTTTAATAGCTGCAACTGTACAGTCAATCAGTACCTCAAATTCCCGTACAAGCTCATTTCGGATCTTGACTAAAATATTCATTCGGACACGACTATAAAACTGAGTTTCATTTACCTGGAGGTTTGAGGTATTTCATGATACTTCTAATCAAAAGACCTTGTTGAAATTTCCGGGAAATTCAACAGAAATTGCGCTCTAATGTAGATCTAGCTGACTAGAAACGTCTAATTAAAAAGTGCACTTCTATACATGCATCAGGAGTTCCGGACTTCCGGTTGGATCACACTGCATTCTGGGTAGGTGGGCTCAGAAAAGTGGGCATCAACTTCTAGATCGGCCATATTGGATTTGAGTGCAGTCAATATTTGCTCCTTTGCAAGTTCAAAAACTTACTACCTAATACACGGAATATCTTACCTTTACAGATTCTTCAGTTGGGAGTTCTAAGTCGAAGTTTAAGCTTTAGAACGGGATTAATAAAGTTTCCAAGTTGACTGCGCTCAAATCCAATATGGCCGCTCTGGAAGTTGATGCCCACTTTTCTGAGCCCACCTACCCAGAATGCAGTGTGATCCAACCGGAAGTCCGGAACTCCTGATGCATGTATTGATGAAAAAGTGTTTGTTCTAAATGCCCCACACTAACGTCCATGACCTTACCCCCTCCCCCACTAAACGTCCGTTGTGCGTTAAGCGGGGCATTTCGAATATGTCGACGGCCCCTTACGGGACGCGAGACAATTTCGCATTCTTGTATTTTGTCGTGAAAGCTTGTTACGAACTAGAATCCTGAGTAGCAAGTCGAAGCTGTCCCTGTCCATTCGTACTGCCCTCGAAAGAAGTCTTCAAGTACCGTTCAATCGTTCTAATGTATATTTATGTATTTGAACCTCAATTCGTCTGGACGAGTACAATAACATGGTGCACCTCTATACTGATTCCGGTGTCGACGAATGTTGTATCGGCCTAAAAGGAGCACGACTCGTATAGGCGTAAATGCTACATCAGTTTAATTTTCAGTTTAATTTATTTGCCACAAATATAAATAGTAATCTTACAAAGTATAAAATAAGTGGCGGGGTAGCCCAAGAGAAACCATAAAGGCTTTTGAGGTTCTGGGCCACCTCTAACATCTTCACAAACAATTGAACATAAATAAAATCATTCATCTGCTGCTGAAGAACCGCTAGAATGGAATTTATTTCCGGAAACATAATGATTTGTGTTCAATCTGGGCTATGCGGGAACGAAAAGGAAACAGTAATGGCGAAATGGAGTACGACGTGTGTTGTTGAACAATTTGTCAGTCTAGTGCAACTACAATTATGAGACAAACTGTTTTGTCACTGACCAATTTAATCAATATTTGTCCAGTACTTACAAATTTACATGTTTTCTTCTCTATAGTTTAACTTGGGCGTAAGTACGCATTTTAAAAACAATACACGGATCACAATTTAGCAGTTGAATATCAGGGTCGCTTAATTCATGCAGTCCCGTTATACCTTAATTATTTCCTTGCTTGTGAACACTAAACAAATATCCTAACCTATCAGGTGTACTGTGACCAGAATACCACAGGCGGTGGGTGGACAGTATTCCAGAAGAGACAAGACGGATCAGTGGACTTCTACCGAGGATGGCCAGACTACAAAACCGGCTTCGGAAACCTGGCAGGCGAGTTCTGGTTGGGACTAGACAAGATCTACCGTTTGACTTATCAGACCCGAAACAGGCTTCGTGTTGAGCTGGAAGATACAACTGGTAATAGCTCGTACGCAGAGTATGACTACTTCGCGGTGACAAGCGAGAATGACAAGTATCGACTGAGTCTGGGAACCTATTCAGGTAAACTTGAAATGTCAATAGACCAATTCGCGGTAAATTCCGACATTTTGAAAGGGTGCAAACACGGCGCGAAATACAGTGTTTGTATGGGAATTGATGGGAATCCGATGCCAAACAAAATCCGTAAAATAGAATTTCTGAAATATTCTTCAGATACAAACTTAAAATACCAGGTAAAAGATTAACATATCGAAATTTGAGGGATGTATAGCTGTGCTGGGAAGCGTGCAATCTATTTTACATATTTTATTTGGCATCGGATTCCCATCGATATATACATTGTCTGCCATTTCGCTGTAGAGTTGGCAGCTGATTCACTTGTAAATTAAATCAAAATGGCAAACAACAAAGAAGAATGACTAAACATTAACATTATTTTGTTGAGAAATCTTCATGTACGACCCTAACAACAACCTTCAAATTTGCTAACAATCTCGCGACTGAAATTACTGTCGTCCAAAATGTATTTTTCTTTTATTGAAGTATAGTTTTTAAACAATTCTCTCTGAGACGAATTGAGTAATTGAGTAAGGAGATCTAGAGGGAAAACAACAACCATTTCGAATATTTCGAAAATGTCGTTTGACCTGAGTGAAAGCCGAATTCATAGTACTCGATCATCGCGAGCTCGACAGTTTTGAACTCCGAAAGACAAAATAATTAAACCTGTGAATCATATCAATAAAAATAGCAAACAAAAGTGTCGTTTTGAACTTCCCGCGGCCTCTCCCATATTAGGAAAATCACATATTCCATATTTGGAAGGGCTGCCAGTACATTCAAAATGGCGGTTTCTAGGTCCCAGACCTCTAAGTCGACACTCGTTGTTTGATGTGTTATTTTATTTAGCCATCTTGGACTTGGATAATTCAGAGCCGGAGGGATTTTAGATCCTTGCCATTCCACAAACAACTGTATGGATAAGAAAATCCCGATTTGGCAAGTTGAAGTTCATTAATTAAATATTGCACTCCTTTCAGCCAATCAGAAACGGGGGTTATTATATTTCTAAGTAATTTCGCGAGCTATGATTGGTCAAATTACATACCATACCATACCATACCATACCGTACGGTACCGTACCGTACCATACCGTACCATACCATACCATACCGTACCATACCGTACCGTACCGTACCGTACCATACCGTACCATACCGTACGGACCTTCCGTATCCGGACATTCCACATCCGGTCACAGAAAATGAAGACGTCATATAATAAACATCTTATTAACCTCGTTTACTCGGTCCGTACCGTAAGTTATGGATCCTCGTTTTTCCCTTTTTTTATGACACGCGCGCTTCGCGCTATGGCCCACGGCACGGAGCTCGTAGTCGGTTAATAAGTAACAGAATTCGTGTCCGTGCTTTATGGGATTTATAAACTCGAGCTGAAAGCGATAGTTTGTAAATCCGATAAAACACGGACTGTATATGACTTATCAAACGTCTAAATGAAGGTAGTCATGTTTTCAGTTATTTTGGGGATACGACTTATTTTGGTCGAGAAAATCAAAGCAAAAGTTTATGTAAATCAGGAAGAAATCTGTATCAGATTTACAGATCACTTATCGCTCAGTGATTTCCTTTGTTTTTGCTTAATGAATTATTAATGAGTTTGATAAGAGGTATTTAGTTCATAGTTAGGTCTGTTATCTTTGATGTACCACGGTCATCAATCCAGCTGAATTCGATAATAGTTCCGAAGCTGTCAATAAAAAAAACACAGTTTAGACCAATCAGAATGCAGTAATGTCCCCTGGGAAAATAGGTCACCATCTTGTCCCAAAAGGTCTTCCGTAGGAGATGAAAACGCAAGGCTTGATTTCCTCGCAAATATTTAAGAAATTCCGCAAAACGATAAATTTTTCGGACTGTTACGAAGACTATCACCGAAATCATCCCTTTTTGCAATATTGATTTAGAATGTTCTCGGGTTAAAGTGACGGCTTGTGACATGTAGCAACACGCACAGTAACTAAGGGGAAGAAGCTAATTAAGCAGCTGTCGGAACTATACCGATTACTCCGAACATCCAGTGTCCATACATTATATAACATCCCTGGGATGTTGGGTAATGTGTGAGTTTGTAGTCTGGAAATCTTTAGACGGGAACAACCTACATTTAAAATATGTTTTTTTGTTAATACTTAACTGGGCTCTAACCGTAGCCCTCTCGAATTCTGTCACTTTCACAACAGTTCTATTGTAGCAATCGTTGAAAATGTTTGAACAAACTGTCACATAAAGCGTTGACAATGGACCTTTCCAGCAGATATCGTTTTGAGTTTTAACAGGGGAATAATGTTCAACAATGCTTTGGATAACAATTCACTCTTTTCACCTGGTGGCCATCTTGGATTCAAAGCGATGCAATCTTTTTTTTTTGCCAGGTTAGCCTGACAGTGAGGGATAGTCAAAACGAGGCTAACCTGGCAAAAACAAAGGATTGCCTCGCTTTTGAATCCAAGATGGCCACCAGGTGAAAAGAGTGAATGGTTATGATTGAGCTCATTGTATGCATTCCGTATTTGTTCAGATAACTTTCCTAAACAATGAACTAATTAAGCCTGTTAGTTAGTCGCAGTCCTCGGGCATCAAAATCACTTATTCACCTCGGAAGGACTAACTAACCCTTACATATTGCCAAGTTCATGTTTTTATATCTCAATCTATTCCAAACAAAGGATGAAATATACAATCATAACACAAGATCAGCAATTATTACCGAGCTGACACCTGCCATACCAGCATTAAGGAATTCTCCATTTTTTACGAAGGACCTAAAACTTGGAATTCCTTACCAAAATATATAATAGACTCTACAACTGCTATATTTTAAGAAAATACTGTTTGACGTTTTACTAACCAAACAATATATTAAATCCTTAAGCCCCCCGCACACGAGAGTTATCAGCTTAGCCAACGGGTACGAGAGATCGTTTTCTAAGCTGATAGTTATTTCGGCGAGTTTTTCCGACTCAATTGACCGTGAGGAAAATATATATCGTGTTTGATATTTTTAGTCTCTTGAGGTGAGAAACTCGTCGTGTGCGCTGAAGAGAGCTAACAGCTTAGCTTGGCGTAATCTATTGACCATGCAATGAAAACGCACAGCGCTCTCACGTGATTTAAAAATGGCGACGTCCAGCGAAGTAATAAATACAATTTTAGTAGAGGACAAGTTGGTAGATTTGTGCATGGCCAGATTATCAGTCCCTGTACGACGTTAGATCATCGGACTTCAAGAGCAAGGATAAGCGGCATTCAAACGGCGACGACATCGTCCTAAAAGCTAAATTAGTAGTAGTCTTTCTTCTGCATCGTCGTTGACGTCCACCATTTAAAAATGTCACACGGGTACTTAGCTAAGGGGATAACTTAGTGAAATTCACTATGTGCGGTGAAACGGCGCTTGAGCTAACAGCTTAGCGAACGACCTCTCGTGCCCGTTGGCTTATAAGCTGATAGTTCTTCGTGTGTGGCGGGCTTTACTTTACGCAAATGCTCTAAACAATATGATCACCAGGAGAGAGGCCTCCTCGCCATATTACATCCCATAATTTTAACTAACTATATTCTATTTACATCACAACTTCATTTATTGTAATCACAAAATCAAAGGGGGAAAAATGCAAGGAAAATAGGTCTAAAATATAACAAAATAGCTAAAAAAATTGCCTTAAAAATAGAAGAAAAAAAAGTGCCTATTTTCACAAGGGAAGAAGACACAAGAAATTGTACAAAACCGCAGCCTCCAGCATCAGCGACAAATGTCTCTCATTCTCACACTGTAAAAACAAGAGTAGTTTTGACCCCTTGAAAGGGGTCGTTTTTTGACCCCAGAACGACCCCTCCAAAAGAGTTGTTTTGATCCCTTTTGCCGTTACTCTTCGAAGAGTCGTTACTACTCTTCAAAGGAGTTGTTTTGACTCTTTCTGGAGTAGTCGTCAAATGGCTCTTTGAAGGGACAAATCAGTAATCTACTCTTGAAAGGATTGTTTTGACTCTTTCTAGGGTCGTCTTGAAATAGCTCTTTGAAGGGTCAAATCAGTACTCTACTCTTCAAAGGAGTCGTTTCGACTTTTTCTCGAGTTGTTTTAAAATTGCTCTTTAAAGGGTTGAATGACTAATCTACTCTTCCGAGGAGTCGTTTTAACTCTAAGAGAATAACTACACTACTCTTATGATGAGCTATTTTGACCGTTTCTTGAGTCGTTCCTAAAGAAGAATGTTTTAGGTTTTAGGCTTCAAAAACATTGCCCAATCCTCCTAAAACCTACATGATGTAGGTAGCTTTGTTCTCCCATGCAATGATCTAATTTAACATACTATATTATAAAAGGAATACAGCAACATACTATTAAAATAGATCTTTCATTTAATAGTTCAAGCAATTTATCCTATATAACATTGATAATTATTTCAAAATACTGGAAAAATGAATTTGAAAATTGCACAAGAAAATAACATTTGATAATTTCGTAATAAATATAGCAAATAAATTGATTTAATGATTTAATGTTATAGGGACACTGTCAACCCCAAATGATAAACTTTCTCCTGACGGAAGACAAAATGAATTAGCTTATTATGCTTTCCAGAGAGTTCAAAGACAATTTGGATGAAGGATGGCAAAGATTCGAATGAATGAAACATACTGCTTTTATGAAAAAATTAGAGCTCACTGTAGCCAAATTCAAGTTTCTAGAATAAAATTTTGTAATCCAGTTTTAATTATTTGCTTACCTCTATCCAGAAAAAAATCAGGATATTCACATTGTATTTTCTCTTCTAACTACATGCAAGGTGTTACTTTTCTAGTTTACTTTAAAATAAGTTTCAAGGTTCATGATTGACAGTGTCTCTAATAATATTGTAAATAAAGTTAAAGTATTAAATTTCATAACTTTAGAACTAACTACAAAAAATAATACAATATTATTGGTAACAGAACTGAGTGGGGTGCAATTAATTAGATCTGAATCATATTATGGGTCATTACAAAATTGCAAGACTGTGAAGCAGGAGTGCAATTTGTAATCAAGACTGTTGGCAGACCACAAATACATGACATTACGTTGTATTACCACTTAATATACCATTGTAGCTTGCCTCTTTGTTGACTTGTTTCAGACCACCTGACATATCCCTTGAGTAAAGTCGTTTTGTTTTTCTGTATCTCAGGAGAAAAGTATCAATTTCTATAATAGTCCTGTTTCATATTCGAAAATGACCGCTGAATGCAATGACTGTAGATGCAAGTGCTCAGTGTTAGCCTCATTCGAAAGTTAAATATTCATAAATACCAGCGAGAGGGTCAGGGTGTAAAACTCAAAACTACAACAATACGCAGAGTTGTGAAGTCCACTTTCTCGCTGGTATTTATGAATGTTTAACACCAAGATGAGGCTGACACTGAGCACATGCGTCTACAGTCATCACGTACAGTAGTAATTTAGAATACGAAACTTGGACAATAATTGGAAAACAAAGAACTACCGTAAATCATCTGAAACTGGTCACATGGCCTGAAATGGGGCAAGAAACAGGCAAGCTGAAAGGATCCATTACATTCATTTTGAAATCTAAACAAACAACACACTATTATTATTTTGTACAACAACACACTAAAATAGTCAAGCAGGCAGAGCTTTGACATCAGGTGAGATGTCAATCAAGTTGCATGCGCAAATGCTTAGCTGACTAATAACCTAAGTATTTATAATTCCAGAAAGAGGAACACATTCTTGCAATTCGATGACCACCTGAATCCTGTGCATAAACTGCACTGAATGCATGTTTAGTAACTTGCAAAGTTCAAATCAACATTATGACTGTATTCCGAAATTATGTTTCCCTTTCACAGCCAATAACAAACTGTGTACATTGTCCATTGATCCAGTTCATATCAGTCTTGGGGTAGTTATTCTTTCAGCCTCTTGTTCCACATCCACATCAGATTCATCCTTTTTACAAAATAAAACATAGCGCATGAGTTCAAATTGAGTAAGGGATGATATATATTTTATAACCAAGCCACCATTCTATCAATATAATATAGCAATCAAGAAAACTGTGGAAAAACTCATAAAAGTATTTTGTTTTCTAAATTATATTTGTCTGCAGCACATGCACAGTTGACTATCGATTGAAAGATGGCACCTGGCTACCCAGTCAGATGGGAAGATTGTCAATAGATGGCAGCTGGGTTATGCTAATGACAGAAAATAAAATAACTATTTGGTGCTGGCTATTCACCTGAAGTGTGGTATATACTAAAACAATTATTCACCTCAGTGTTGGTGAATAGTGGTGGATATTTACCTCGCCGAAGCAGCTCGGTAAATATCCACCACTATTCACCTCCACTTCGGTGAATAATTGTTAATTATATCAATTCTGCCAAGAAATGTAATGTTCTTTCCTTAATAACCAAAAATAGTAAGCATGTATCGCATGCTCGAGAATCCATTTCACTGTTAATCTTGTGCATATTTCTTGTGTTCTTCACAGAGTAGCCTACATAGCTGGTGGTGTAAATGGTAGATTTCGCAAGACAATCGAGGTCATGGCCAGGAGTATTTTTTGAATGGCCATCATCTTGGCCAAACTGTGTGATGTGATTTGGGTGGAAGAATACAGCTTGGCGAAGATGGTGGCCATTCAGAAAATATCCTCGGCCGCAGCCTGTCTTCTCACAAAAACTACCAACATCGCCAGCTACATAGGCTATTGGCAGAATTTTATAATAAGTATTCTAATTCAAAACATATGGGTTATGTGTTTTGCCATAGCGGCAAAATTACTGATGCATCACACATATATGACTCAAAATCTATAATAATAGATAACCTATTACAGGACAAGTTGGCTTAGTTTAGTTTACAACTCCACTCAACATTTTCAATATATTGAAGACGTGGATGGCTTTTAGATCATTTTTTATCAGAGGTGGAAGTTAGGCTTGTACACAATGCAAGTAAGTCATGCACTAGATGTTTTTAGAAATGCAAACAAGATGGAATCAACTGCTGCTAGTATAATTTTATTGAATGTAATATTTGCTGTTGCTAGTGGATCAGACCATGCCTTAAAGGGGCACTGTCAATCCTCAAATGACACATTTTCCGATGAAGAATGAGAGAAATAACTACTCAGATTAGCAGAATATGTTTAAGATGTACTGGAGAAAATTTTAGACAATTTTGATGGAGGGTGGCAAAGATTAGAGTGGATGAAAAATACTGATGAGAAATTTAGAGCAACTTTAAATCAGAATCAAGTCTCCACAATAGGCTTTTGTAATCCACTTCAATCTTTGCCATCTTCTGTTGAAAAAGTTTGAAACATAGATCAGGACATTCACATGGTATTTCTCTTCTATCCTAGGGTGTTATTTTTGTAGTTTTGTTATAAATACACTTGAAGGTTCAATTCGACAGTGCCCCACATGTGACGCCATTATTGAATGTGGAGTCAAACAAATCAATAGATGGCAAGTTTCCTTTTGGAAAACTTACACTATACATATAATACCTAAGCTATAAACAGATAACAATTATTTCTGGAAAAACTAGTCCGAAACTAGAATTACATGTAGCTACGCCTACGGTCGTCTGACTCGGAGAAGTAAAGTGTGAGCATCTATATTAAACACGCACTAAAATTTTTGAAGAGCGTGGTACCCCATTTTATACTTAACTTTATGCTTAGGTCCTAGCAATTGTACTTGGCAATGTCGTCGACGAAATTGGAGCAGAATTAGCAAGTTAATTACAAGAAAAACTTAGGTTGAGTGTGTTTTAGCATAGTGTATTGCATGAACTTAGCTTTACATGACTTAGTTGAATTCGAATGGTTACCTTCTACGCCGATTTCACCGGAATTAGCTCATCTCATCCAGAGCTGATGTCCCTCAGAACTGAAGCAGTTAGTCGAGCCTTTCTATCAAGAGAATCTTGTTCCACTAGTGGCGATGAAAGGACAGAACTTCGGATTTTTTCTCAGATAAAATTCGACCACGTTCGAAACTGCCCGCCAAAACTAACAGATTTGGGACCAGGGCACCAGGCCTAATTTGATTCCAAATATGGGTAAACTCGGTTTAGTCTCACTCGGCCGACTGAGTAAGTACTTATAGATCAACTCCTTCTCGGGAACAGGGGAGTTTTTATACAAAAAAGCACTTTCCTACAGAATTGATATGTATCAGATACTTCCTTTGAATATGCGAGACGTATTTAAGGGCCCCCGTTATAATTCGCGCGCACCCTACTTATGCCGCAAAGTTGGGCAACTCTTATCAGTTATTAACCAGACAACAATCGTGAGGCATCCGCACTTAACGTATCCTAAGTAACAAAATATTTCAAATTTGAAGGATTCCACTGATTTTTCTCGAAGTGTCAGTGGACTCTACAGAAGGGTTATTTTACTCTACAGACTAGTCGAATGACTCCGACAAAGAGTCACGGGACTCTCTGTCAACTCTACTATGGGTTCACTGACCCTTTCGAAGAGTAACAGGACTCTTTGTCAACTCCTCGAGGGGTCTACTGACCCTTCTAAAGAGTCAACAGACTCTGCCTAAAAGGTCATTTTGATCCTTCAGAGAGGTCAAAACGACCCCGGGAGTCAAAATGACTCTTACAGAGGGCCAAAAACGATTCTTCAGTAAAAGCATTGAAACAACTCCTTGGGGTCAAAACAACTCTTTAGTTTTTACAGTGCAGTCGAGCACAAGGACACCATCAGTATCCTCCACTGCAAACAACCAACTGGCTTCAGAGTCCGCTATTGTACCGCAGCAGGAGCCCATTACCAGGAGCGTTCCTCTGTTATGGGTTGGGTCCCCAGCACAGAGGTAGATGAGGCTATTTTTAGATTCGAAATTCCCGCGAAAAGAGGTTGCCGCCATGTTGGTGCCCTTAAACAATAGATTTCTCGTTAGCTTCTTTTGTTGGGGCACCAACATTTGAATCTCTGGGGATTGAGTGAAAACCAGCAATTCGAATTCCCGCGTTGAAAGTGAGAAGAATGATAATGAGAAGTGACGTTAGCTATCTGATTGGCTAAGAATAGCCTACCTTTGTTCTTTTTCGCGCGAAACGCAATGCTAAAAATAGCCTCATCTACCTCTGTGCTGGGGTACAGACACAGTGGGGAAGATGGACGCTCCTGGTAATGGGCTCCTGACCGCAGTTATCTGCTCCAACAGGTGCAACAGTGCCAGTTAGCCATGAAGTACTGCAAAGTACGTCAAATTCCCTCACTATAAACCAGGGAAGTTCAGATAACAACAACTCTAGTCAAGCCATTTTTGACGGAGCCAGCATCTCCAACTGCCAGTTACAGATCTTTAATGGTCCTATAAAAGTTGTCCAAGATGAAATAAAAGGCGAAGAGTTGTCATAGAAAGCGACGATGAAGGTTAGACGAATTAATTTCTTCGCTGAGCCAGCACGTGGGATCGCAAGCACGTTTGATCTCAATCACCTCTTAATTGTATTTTCGTGTGACTTATTTTGCACACTACTTTATTTACGCTTTCATATTCATATTCACTTCGTATTAGCAAATTCAACTAATTCTGGATTGATTCTGACATCTGAAAGAGCATCGATCAGTTTACTACCATGTTTTATGTTTTATTGACTTGGAAACATTATGAATTAAAAGTGTAATGACCACCACTATGGAATTCACTTTATTAATACGTAAAACAGTAATCATGTGAGAGTTTAACAAGTTTTAGGGTGAAAACTCAGGCTATATTATTATTTGAGTCTGCGTATACCAGACTAAACAGTGACCTATTTCAGTTTTCATAAACACAAACTTAAAAAAAAATCGAGTTACTAACCACGATGACAAACCACAAGGGGTGGAATTACCAACCAAAAGTACATTGCAATCGTGTACATATCATTTTAGTAGGCTTATATTGTCTTTATAGTTTACATCAGGACGAAAATGTTTACTGTAAAAAAACAAGCATTCACAACCATCCGGTCACTAGCATTCACCAGTCATACATGCGCCTCATCAACAACAATACCTTGTATTTCTCTGCAATTTGGTTGACTGTAGTCTGTAGCATAGAACAGTTTGTTTGGTATTTTTGTCCAGCCGTAGTAAACCCATAATTTGATTGCTTACCCCAGCCGAATCCTATGGGCAGCACGCCGAAAACATCCTTTCTTGGACAAACAATGGCTCAGTTCTATAATCATTTTCTGCTGTGGTTTAAAAAAAACAAAAACAGTCTTTCTCTGCCTTTCTAATAACAAACTAAGTCTAAGTTATAAATGCCAGTTCAAACATCGAGTTGTCCGCCATTTTATTTCTGAAGTTTTGAGTTTTGCCTATCTGGAGTTTCCCAGAGCCTTACGATTTCATCGAGCATGCGCAGTAAGAAATAAGAGAAGGGTCTGGGGTGGAGAATGGGGATGGTTAGGGAAATCGTGTCGCTCACTCACATGGAATGGAATGCTTGGAATGCGAAGTGATAAGAGTAATTGATATATATATTTCATATAATTAACAAATTGAAGTTAGTTTTTTATGTGTCTGTCCTAATATTGACAATGATTTTCGTCATAACATGGTCAAAATAGCTGTGGATCCACGAGGCGTCTTCGAATGAGTGTGTACAAACTGCCTTTCGAGTCGAAAAGTCCAAAACGTAAACACGTCTTTATCCTTTCCCGAACTCTAGAAAAATACCTAAGCTACTCTGAACTGTTTGTTTCTACTTAAAAACGTTATGTAAATATCCTGAATAAGAGATTTTAATCACGAACTAGAAGATTATGTATTTAATTCAAGACCATTTCTCAGTCAGTCTAGCTAGTTCTAAAAGATCGGTCGAATTTGTCACAAAGTCGATCACAAATTAGCCCAAAATGCTTTGTTCGACTCGAGAGAGAGCTCAAATTTTGACAAATGGCACCACACAAGGAAGTTTGACTCACCGATTAACTTTTCCCAGTGATGAAATGCTTTTAAAATCCTCATTTTCTTGATTTTTGGAACAGATGTGTACACAACCTGAATTCACAAATCTCTGCAAAGCCCGCTTCGAAAGCCGGCCGCGCGTCTGTTAAAATATTGCATATGAAAATTAGCCAATCAGATTGCGAGAAAATTGGCGGTTGTTGTAAAATTAATAATTGAAGATCGATGTCGAACTTTAATTAAATGCTGTTGGAATTGACGTTGATCAAGGCCTCATCATCGGGTCCCGAGGCCTCTTGCTACTAACTATAAAGGCTACTTATCAACGCTACTTATCAACCTCGTGCCCAGGATCCTCTCGGTCAGATCCAAGATGACCGCTACTCCGAGAGAAGACCCTGGTAAAGGCCGAACTATGACGTATTCTGATTGGCTCTTCGGACCCAAAAGTTGTTCTGACAATACTTTTTATCGGCCCAAACGGACTGATACCACAGAGATGATTCGTATATAGTTGTGTGTGCTATCGATCGCTTCGCTTCAAAGCTAATGGAAAATGAACGGCTTTTTAGGATTCTCTTCTAGCTTCCACTGTTTCTTTATCCAAGTAAACTCGGCGAAGACGCCTGTGGATCCACAGCAATTTTGACCATGTTATGACGGAAATCATGCTAATATTAGGACAGACCATAGTTAATAGAGTGGAATGGTTATGAAACCCGGCAAACTTCAAAGGGGCTAACAAAGGCGCTGCGATTTACGTTGGAAGTGGGCAAGACAAAAGATTGTGCAGGGTCATAGTTCATTAGCGTCCCCTGAACGACTGAACTCACACATTTCTATTGGCTGATTGATTAACACATTGGAATTTCTATTGTGTTTTGTGCAGGGTCACGGTTGAAAAAAGCTAACAAAGAAGGTCGCTGGGTTTCATAACCATTCCACTCTATTAACTATGGACAGACACTTCTCAAACTCATTAATAATTCATGACATAATCAGCAAACCAGGATCTCGTATTAGGTCAGGTGGATGACTTTGGAAACCCAATGAAACACCAGTTGAAAATCACTAGTGTTTGAGAACTGATTTGAAACACATGTTGTGAAACTGTTCTTAATCATCATATTCATAAACCAGTCAAACAATTTACAGCACAAGCATGACTTTACATTGAGAAGTGAAGGACAAGACGGAAATAAAAATCGGTGTCCAGAGTGTGACTCGAACCATCATCCTCATGGCTGCGCTTGACTACTATAGTCCGCTGTCTTGCCCACTACGCTACCAGGCCGTTTGTTGAAATGACCGTGACAAAATAACAATCACAACCCTTGTAGTCTATAATTGCATGCAATAAAATTCCAGGCAAACAATACTTTCTAATGATTTATGAATACAGGTATTGTTTTCGATTGCGAAGTTATATAAACAACTCGAGCTTCGTGTTTCACCAGGGAATCCAAACACCTCGAAAGAATAAAAGCACTCGGCCGAAGCGGCCTCGTGCTTTCATCTTTCTCGGTGTTTGGATATCCTGGTAAAACACTAGCTCTCGTTGTTTATATATAACATACAAAACTAACTTCAATTTGTTAAATTTAGCTTGGCCGCCATCTTAGATGGCCAAATCTGGGAGTATTTGATCACGTGATCCATCTTTACCAGGGTCTTCTCTGGAGTAGCCGCCATCATGGGTCTGACCGAGAAGACCCTGGGCACGAAGTTGGCTACTTATATACTTTAGTGACCAAATATTTTACCATGTGTGAGCTTTGTGTGCTGAGCGATAAACCATTAGGCATGCGTACTTAATTAGGTCCCGCCGATAGTGACGTAAACCCTTGTACGTTTTCATTCCTAACTCGCTCAATATTAATGGCAGGCGGCTCAAACTTTAACATACATGGTATTGGGTCCCCATCAATCACTTAGTGGTGATGTCGTAACGATGACGTCATCGGTCACGTGATTTTAAGTATATGCCCCTATCTTCCTCATTTCTAAATCCAGGCAGCGCAAACTTTGACAGGCATGGCATTGGATTCCCCATGCATCACTTAGTGGTGATATCGTAACAATGACATCATCGGTCTCGTGATTTTTAGTACATGCCCGTATCTCCCTCATTTCTAATGGCAGGCGGCTCAAAAGGTCCTGTTACAGGACGCACTTTTTCATGCAACTTGCAACGCAATGTTGATGATCCAAAATCATTGCAAGTTGCTGTGGGGTGATAGATGTACCGCAACGTTCTTTGCAACTTGCAATGCGATATACTTAAGCCCGCTGCCAGATAGTTACAATTGTTAGCGGGAACTTCTCAATAAAATTAAAACTGTTAATAATTATAGATTATGAAGTGTATATGGCAACATGGCCGCGGAACGCCGTAGGAGAGCGATGTGTATTTTAATGTTTTTTTTTTTAGAGTTAGAACATGAAGAAGAAAACGCTGAACAGAAACGGAGAACAACGTAGTTAATACATGGACGACATTTCAACTCAATCAACAGCTCAACCTTCTCTGCATCCGAACTTTCTATTCATATTTACGGCGACGCCAAATAAGCTGTTTTCTTTATCTACCTCTTCGCCGGGAAACGTAAACAAATCCAACTTGGATTGCGGTACGAATTTCACCTGCGCTTCCCTCTCCCCTTGGGCTAGCTATGAGGTTGCAAAGAGGGATGTTACGCGGTGCAACCGAACACGCAGCGTTGCGAAAAGTAGAAGATCGTTCCACTTTCCCTGCAACTTGTCTCGCAATTTTTCGTTGCGAGACGAATTGTAAAGAGGGGTGTTACGCGCGCAATTTCTTCTGAAACTTGTCTCGAAATGGCGTTGCATTGCAAGTTGCAAGAAAAATTGCCCCGTATAACAGGACCTAAACTTTGACAGGCATGGTATTGGGTCCCCACGATTCACTTACTGGCGATGACGTAAATATGACGTCATCGGTCACGTGATATTTAGTATATGCTTTTATCTTCCTCACCAATTGCAGGCGGGTCAAACTTTGACAGACATGGTATTGGGTACCCATGAATGACTTGGTGGTGATGACGTAACGAGGACGTCATCGGTAACGTTATTTTACAGGGGACACATGCTATTACAACAGCAATAATAACTTGAACTTTGAACAGTTCCTCATGTTTACCCTTGAGAACACAATAAAATACACTTTACATCCACGAGTTTGCCATTGCGACGGTAATTGTTTTGCTCTACGGCTATAATTGATAATTACAATACCTAGTTATTTGTTGTTTGTTTTCCATGTTCGTTTTTGTTATGATCAACTAAAGGTCGATTGAGGTATGCTAACCGCCGTGGGGAGCGAGTAGCAGCTGACGTTTCGAGCGCTAGCTCTTCGTCAGAGAAAAAGAGATCACCCATCGTTTTTGTTAGCTTGTTCTATATTTTCTAAACTTAACAGACATACACCTCAGTTTGTAAGCTTTTCATAATAATTTGCTACCTTCGACCTTATTTACATTGCCACTTAACTAGATTAGCTTTTTAGTTATTTTAGGTGGCCAGTACCTCATTTCCTGTAAAATTAAGTTTATTGTATTTTGTCAGGTACAAATAAACTTGTTGTTGTTGCTGTTGTTGTTATAAGCCATCCAGCAGGATTAACTTTTAAGTTATTCTGGGTGATTATTACCTTAGAGTTGTAAAATTAGTCGTTCGAATTTTAAATTTATTTATGATAATAAAGTAGTAATACATGTAGTAGTTGTTGTTGTTGTGGAGTATTGTATGTATTCACCTTCAGTGCCGCCCAGTCGCCCACGGATGAAATCCTTGGTGAATAAATCCCCCTCACTCCAGGCCGATAACCGCCGTACGCGTTACATTAACATAGCTAGCTAACACGATGATGTTAATCAGGCCAAGTATTTCCTGATTTACCACTGTGTTGACATTTATTATAGGAAATGCCGGTGATTCACTGAGTTACCATCGCGGTCAGCCGTACACCACCAAAGACCGAGACAACGACAATGACGTTGCTAACTGTGCAGTCAAGTATAAGGGTGCGTGGTGGTATAAGATGTGCTATCAGTCTAGCCTGAATGGTTTGTACCACAATGGTGTGCACTCCCCAGGTTTTGACGGTGTGAACTGGAAACACTGGAAAGGGTATCACTACTCCGCCAAGCGAGCTGAGATGAAAATTCGTCCAGCTGGGTTATAAAAACCCTCTAAATATTCCTTCATCATTAAGCTTTACTACACTCGTTTGGTAATGATACCAAAACAATTTCTGCATAGTGAAATTGTAACTTTGCACGACTTCACAGCAATAATTTGGTCAAAGGGATTCTAATAAGTGAAGCATATTATAGATACTTGATTATAACGCCTTTCTTTATCGTAGAAAGTAAAATAGAAAGAAGGACTTTGGATATGTAGTCTACATTTGATGCTTTTCGTACCGCGCCAACAGGTTTTAACTAGGGACAAGATCTGTCGCTTCCTCCTGATTGGAGGAATATTTATTTATCTTATAGCGTTCTCTGATTGGCTATTGTCTAGTGACAGAGGAGAGGGGAGAGTGGACAATTGCTATCGAAGGAGTTGACTTATCTGTTTCAAGTCACAACCGTTTGCATGTCCTGCAGTGTATTGCAGACGTCATGACTACTACACTAAGCCGGTCTACCGCCTTTCGGAATGTGACAAATATTTATCTTTATCATTGACTGGTTTTATGATGTCATTAGAATTAATTATTATTGTTACATAGCCATACGTTTTCCAGACACAACGTACGCACTCATTGGCTGATCCAGGGTCACGTGGCAGTCATCAAAATTCAATGTTTTCCGCGCTGGAATGTTTCGAATTTTTGCCCGCCACGTGATCACATCGTGACAGAAGATGGTGTGATGTGTCGCGCGCGCCACTGGCTAGCTAAAGGCGGGAAATATTTGTTTACCAAAATGTCTAGATTTTCATCAAAAGCTGACCATTTTTCGTCGAAAGAAAGCATTCAAAATGGAACCAGCTCCAAAGATACAATTTACATCTTTATTAAGCGCGAGAGAGAAATTGGTAGCTAAATAAGGATGCAAGAAAGACACGAAACGATACTAAAAATGCTGTAGCAACACTGGCAGCGTTTTGTGTTGAAAAGCAGCTTCCCGAAGAGAAGACGACATACCTCGCTCGTATCAGGTAGTAAAACTTATGTCTATAAAACAAATCACTGTCCCTTCGGGAAACAGTGAGTTTTGTTTCCCCTCGATCCTCGAAGTTCCCCTCGACTCCGTCTCGGGGAACAAAACTCACTGTTTATTATTTCAAGCGTGTTTTCCATTTAAGGTAGTATATTATATCGTCGTGTACCGTTGAGATCCGTGGGGAATCACACCTCGCGCGCTCGGTGGGTTGTCGTACCGCTATTATAGTATATATTATACTATAATAGAATATTTTATGAACATGCTAATGAAGTTGATATAAATCTGGTAAAAGAAACGACTCCAATCAGCGAATTCTCTCGTGGTCTATTGGTTAGGGTTTGGGTTTGGGTTGGTGGTGGGTAAGCCATTGCATTGATTCTTAACCGGCCCGGGTTCGAATCCCGGTTCAGGCGGTAATTTTTTTTATAGTGAAGATAACATATAATCGTTCTAAAATTTCTAAGTGTCGATTCCGATGTTCGTATAAAATTTCTGAGTCTCAAATTATTCATAGCGAACGTACCCAAGGGAATTTTATGACGCAGTTGGTTAAACGGTACACAACGATACTACCCCATTTAAGGATGGTTGTTAATTCGACGGGAGATTTTGTTGGCTCGTTAAAAAAAGAATAATAAGCCATCTATGGAATAATTATATACAACAGTCAAACGGTAAACAATACTTGCTAATAATGTTTGAAAAGAAGCGTATGTAAATGTTCGGTTGAGCCATTCGCACGAGAAGTCATTTCAAACACTCCATATCATTTACGAAAATTATAAAAATATAATCCGTTTGAAAGTCTTGCTGAAATTTTCGCCACGCGCCAGGAACACATTTGGTGGCAATAAACTGAAGAGCGAATAGGAATCGACGATTCGACGACATTCACTTGAAGTTGAACCTCGTGGCGTTCACAACATTGCAATTGTAATTGCATTTATATTTAAAGTTATATCCTATACAATTCAGGAAAGTCAATTTAGCCTCTGATTACCACTTTATGAAATGAAGTTATTATTATGACCGTATTATTGTTATTATTATTAGTATTATTATTATTACTAGTAGATACCGCTAACGATAATCCAACATGCGTGTTAGACGCTAACTACAACATAGCGCGTTTTGGATAGTGCCATGCAACTTGCATGGTAGTGATCATAGGTGTGTGGTTATTTTCCACCTACTAAGGCCAAACTGGAATTTTGGACCACTTCTCGAGGAAATAAGTGGCCTAAACTTCCGCGAAAAAAGTTTCTCCTTGAAATGATTGTTATTTTCCATCCAAGTGCATTGAATGTCATCACAAGCTCGCGAACCGACAGCCTTACGCAGTTCAAGCTGCATGGCAGTCGTCGCGTCGAGTGCAGAAACCATGGTTTTAATTCTGCCACATCACTTAATCCATTGTGATATTAACCTGCAACCTCATTCTAGCCAGGAAAGGCATAGGATTTTCCACCCCTCCCCCCTCAGTTTTGCAAGGATCGCATTTCTTACCCCAAATTTGCATCAACTTTCAAGGGGGGGGGGGGGGGGAAATGACAGGCAAAACAAAATTTGAAAACGGCTTAACCCCCCTTGAACTTCATTTGCGCGAGTAATACACCCATTTTTATTTCTAGTTGGGTGAAATTACATCAGATAGGCTGGATTTGGTTTCTTTACCTATTTGCTATATACGAATTCGAATTAATTAATTAATTAATGATTGTATTTTTTCTATGATAATCGTTAGGAATTATTATTATACAAGCTAAGACCTTTCTGTCATTTGATTGGTTAAAAGCAGTTGTATTTCAGTGTAATTTGTAATACCTACATGTAGGTATTACAAACCCATATATGTCTTGGATAGCTCTTGCCATATTTGGAAAACACGCAACTTGAAAAGAAAAATGGCGGACATGTTTACCTGAAAGTCTTGGTAAAGCAAGCTTAAAGTGCAACAAACCCCTTTTGCAATTTTTATACATATGAATATTTGAAAGATTTTGAGTACTTCTGTGAAGACATTTTTGGTTTACAAAGAAACTCTATGTTCTAGGCTTGTTTGAAATGGTGAAAATTTGACTTTTTCTGACCCATGACCGCGTAAGAAAAAGCCTGGGTCGATTCTGTTTCTTACTTCACCTCACTAATGCATTGCTCTCCATGGCGCCTTTCTACCACAACAACAAACCATATATAGAGAATGTATACGGTATGTGAGTTGTTAGTAAGAAAACAGTTATTATAGACAAAATGTTCAATATTTATTCAACTTATTGCAAAGTCGAATGAATTTTCTGGAGAAGATTTCTGGAGATTTTTGGTCACGTGATTCAGCCTTACCAGGGTCGTCTCTCGGAGTAGCCGCCATCTTGGATCTAACCGAGAAGACCCTGGTCACGAGGTTGCGCAAAAGACTCACAACCGTTCTTAGTTTAAAAGAGAGCAACATTCTAAATGGAGCCTGAAGCACGATCAGTTATTACAGCTAATTGTGATCTCACGTGTGACCAGTAATTACAAATGTATAAGCGAATGTATACTCCAGACGGCAGTCTCGGAGTTTCGTTTTTAGATTTCGAATGTTTACCCCAGCAGGCTCGAAAGCCTTGCCATTTTCAGCACTAAATTAACAAATTGCGAGAAAAAAAGGAACGTCGTCGTCATTTTATTTCATTCCGTAAGATTCGATACGCTGTTGGAGTTTATTTTGATGCAAATAGTTGCATTCGTAGTTTTCCCACACATTGTAGATTTCAAACCGTCAATTGAATCCATGTGAAGGCTTTGAAAAGTCCGTTGTAATTTGTCTGTGTTACTGGTCACGCGTGACATAGCTGTAACACGGTCGATAAACAATGGTGAACTCGTGGATACAATGTTAATTGTTGTACCTAGAGCTTCATTTCATCTCAAGGGCTTTCCAGTCCTCCTCAAAATTTCAATGGTTTTCATATTGTTGGAACTGGAACTTAAATAGTTCTGATAAATTTGGGCTGAAAACGAATAACAAAGGTACATGCAGACCTTCTAGCTAGTATTGAGGTTTCACGCTTGCGTCTCTCACGCTCTCTCTGTTGTCAAGGAATATTTGGATGGCTTGCCCTCCGCACAGGCGTTGCTATGGGCAAATCGTCACGTGATCAATTGATACAAAAGGCGTATTTCTCTCTCTCGCGCTTGATAAATATGTAAATTGTTTCTTTGGAGCTGGTTCCATTTTTAATGCTTTCTGTAGACGAAAAATGGTCAGCTTTTGATGAAGATCTAGAAATTCTGGTAAACAAATATTTCCCGCCTTTAGCTAGCCAGTGGCGCGCGCGACACATCACACCATCTTCTGTCACGATGTGATCACGTGGCGGGCAACAATTCGAAACATTCAGTGGATTTTGATGACTGCCACGTGATCCTAAATTAGCCAATGAGAGCGTGCGTTGTGTCTGGAAAACTTATGGCTATGTAACAATAGAGGTAATCGGCTAACTCTGTTGCCACCCAATTCAGATCATGTGATGTAAACACACATTACTCTGGAGAATTGACTCTTTGAAAATTAATTTTATTCAGATAGACATGATTGCATTTTGATTAGAATTAAAAAGGAATAATTCCCCAGAGTAGCATCTGTTTACATCACATGATCTGAATTGGGTGCCCCACGAATATATTTCGCCAGGACCACTCGACCCTCTTTGGTCCCGAGATTTTCCGTTCCCGGCCTGGTATTAAAACAAGACTGTATTGCATTTTGTAGTTTCAGAAAATATCCACACAACAACCAGCTACGTTTGTTATATTTGCTTGAATCCCTCCCATGGAGTTTTTGTAATGTATATGTTCACTGTTTCAAAGTTCGTAATTTAACGCCGCCAACGTACGTCAAAAGTCAAAAAGGAATCGAAGGAAAACTGTTTTTACGCGAATAAACCCTCATTTCAAAAACGTTAAAATAAAACAGATTTTGTTGTTTTCAATTACGAACTTTAAACGCGACAGTGGAATTATGGACGTTTCCTTGTCGCCCGTTTTACGCTCATAACAAAATAGTGACGGTGGAAATTCACCTTCGTGGCACACGCATTGTGCGACAAGTTTTATTATAATGCGGGTATATTATATACTTTAGCGAGATCAAATAGCCCCTTTTCAGCTAACAGTCACGTGCTGATATAATACTTCATTAATGAATGAATTGAGCTCGTGATCCCCGTGGGAAAGGCGTTGCCATGGATGTTGGAGAGCAAGCTGTATTTAAAAACGCAGTTTTAGAAAGATCGACAATCGATTCGAAGTGGAAAATAGCATTTACAAAGAGGTTTTGCTAACAAAACTACCGATCTCGTACAAGGCCTTTGAATAAATGAAGTTAGATAGTTTTTGCTCTCCAGTACAACCACATGATTTGTTAGCTGCAAAGGGCCTATTGATCACGAAAAACGGCATACTTAAAGTGCATCTAAACCCATTTGCAATTATTATACCTTTGAAAGGTTTTGAGTACTTCTGCGAATAAATTTTAGGTTTGCAGAGAATGCTCTATGTTCTACGCTTGTTTGAAATGGTAAAAAATTGACCTTTCCTAATCCATGACCGCGTAAGAAAAAGACTGGATCGATTCCCGGGGTTACGTCATCCAATTAATTCGACTTTGCAATAATTTGAATAAATACTTAGCATTATGTCTATAATGACTTTTTCTTTACTAGCAACTCACAGACTGTGTATATTCTCTCGACATCGATGTTGTTGAGATAGAAAGGCGCCATGGAGAATAATGCAGTAATCCGAAGACTATTGCAATGAGATGACGTCACCCCGGGTATAAAAATTGCAAAAGGGGTTAGGTACACTTTAAGCTATCTCAGTAAAAGCATAGTTTTCACGGCAGAACCAAAGTTTGACTGGACGGCGAAAGTAAATTTGCAAGTAAAAATTGTCGAACTCTTAAATAATGCACGGAATGCAATTCTTGCCTAAAGGTCAGGTTGCAGCTGTCCGTTTTCAAAATGTGTTGTATTTTCACTACTATTCTTGGTTTGCATCGACGTCACACACAATTTTTTGATTTCCAAATTAAAGAATATGTTTTTGAGCTTGAAGAGCGGTCAAGTATCTAGGCCAAAGGGCGAACAAATCGACACGTTAATGTAAATTGTGTGCCGGCGGCCATGTTGTATGATAAGCTTACCATACAACAAGGCCGCCAAAACTTGAAAGTCTTTAATGAAACGAACATTTGATCCATTCATTTGGTTTCACTGTGAGTCCCATTAAACATAACTTTTAAACATTTGTAAAGACAAGAACCTTTAATTTGGCACAAATTTGTTGATTTTCGTGACACGTGAAGGATTGTTGGGACATAATTCAAACCTTTGTAACTCGTGAGCAAAATATCGTATTGGCCTGAAATGTCGTCTGAGAACGTAAATCAGGAACATCTACAAAATGTTAAAGAAACAGCGTTATAGGTTGTATTGTTTAGAATTTAGGTTTTTGATGACGTCACGTGCAAACGAAGAATAGAAATATTTTTTAGCGATACTGAGCTCTTAATATACTCACAAAATAAAGATTAACAGTTATTTCAGTGCCGTATGCTGTTAATTTTATAATTTTTCTATTTAACGAATTTAGATAACTACTAACTTTCTGACACACAGAGAGAAAGTCATTTAATATTGTAAACTGAGCTAAACCCGGCAGAACTAAAGAAACCCAGTGAATCGATTGAATAATTCTGTCCGGTAGAAGTCATCAATTTGGGTTTCGAATCAGAGAGAGAAATAACCTCATTTGAATGCTCCTATCAAGATACTCTGGCGTCCTAACACCAGAAATGTCAGAATTGTTGACGCCATAGAGTTTCGCACATTCTAAACTGCGTTAGCTCGTTACAAGGCTCTTTGGCATGCAATCATGAATGTTAGGATTGTGAGTGAATGAGTGACACGATTCCATGCATAACCCAATAACTCGTTCCACGCATCCACGAGTTAAAAATGATGGTACATAAGTATGCACTTTTCACAACTCATCAAGAAGCCAACACGGATCTGTAAAAATGTCTTAAAAACCTCTACGTAAATACTTCTACTGTGCGCCGGTTTCCCAATAACTACAACAGGATTGTGTTTTCTCCATTTTATTTTGTTACATCTGCGTCCTTTTGAGAGTGTCTTACAATCATGTCCTGGCCTCTATTTGTACTAAATCTGACAGGAACCAAATTCCATTCTTATAACGTAAATATTGTGACTACATCACCTATCTGTATTGTCTCTTTATTCTGCCTTACTCTGTTCATGCGATGAAACTCTCCTAGATTAGCTAGAAATGTACTAGTCTGGCACTCAGGTACTTAAATATCTTCATTCCTCGCGTCATCTAGTTCCACTATCTCGTCTGGCACACTGTTAGTACGCCTACCGTGAATTAGGTGTGAGGGTGTTAATACTTCTTCGTCAATTTCATTATACTCGTAGGTTAATGGCCTACAGTTAATGGTTGCTTCTGCTTCTACTAGCACTGTGGCTAACTCTTCTAGCGTCAGCCTAGCATTCCCTAGCACCTTTCTCAGACACTGTTTACATTGCCTACCATACGCTCGAAAAACCCTTCCCACCACGGAGTTCTCTCCAAATTAAATTTCCATTCTATTCGCATATTAGCAGGATCACTCCTTACCTCAGGGTGGTTGAACAGTGCCTTTAGCGCCTTCTCGGTCGCCTGAAATGTTTTCGCGTTGTCAGAAATCATTAGCGCTGGCATACCTCGTCTCGCGATGAACTTTCTGAGACATCTTCTAAACGTATCTGCTGTCAAATCTCCTACAAGCTCTAAGTGTATTGCTCTGGTCACGCAACACGAAAACAATGCAATGTAAACTTTATCCATACCTGTGCCTGTCGCATTCTTCACAAACAAAGGTCCTGCAAAATCCACACCTGATCTTGAAAATGGTGGCGCCTCTTGGCGTTGTTTCTGGCGCCGCGTAAGGTCTACCTATTTGTCTCTTGCAAATAACGCATTTACCAAGTATCTTCTTCACTACTTGTCTTCCTTTTGGCATCCAATACTTTGCCCTTACCTCTGCAAGAGTTGATCTTACTCCGATTATCAATTCAGTTAGCCTATGTTGCTTGGGTAAAATGATTGGAGTTTTAGCATCAACTTCTAAGTCCGATTTTCCAAGTCTTCCTCCACATCTTAATATTCCTATTGTCTCTTCTAGCCCTAGCTGACTTACCAGTTCCTTGAAATTTTTCTGCTCCTTCGACTCTGTCTGGGCCACTTCGGATTCGGATTCACCTCTGTCAAGCTCGCGTGCCTTTAACTCACCTATTGATTTGTCATCCCCGCTAAGCTGTGCCTTAACGTTCCCTGTGCCCACGCGGTTACTCGTACTAATTTCTTGTACGTTCCACATCTCTCAATATCTATCGCGTTGCTGATACTTACCTCGTTATTTACATTCACTGCCAGGAGATTAGCCGTCGACCTTTTTTCTTCCGTTTGGCTTTCCGGTGTTTTGACAATGTCCACAAGCGGCCACTCTATATCTGGCCTTGACAACCATTCCGGTCCTTCCCACCATAGTTTACTGCTCTTAAACGCAGTCGCTGTAGCCCCACTGGATCCTACATCCGCTGGGTTACACTCACCTGGGCAATGCCTCCAGTCAGTTTTGTTCATACGTTCAAGGATAGTGTTTACCCTATGCCTTACGAACTGCTTCCACTCACCTCTGTTCTGGATCCAGCATAGCGCGGTTTTACTGTCCAGCCAAATGAATATGTCACTCCTTGCACTTCCAACTGTGAACGCAATGCATTCCTTACGGTCTCCATTAGCTGCGACAATATCACTGCTGACATTAACTCTAACCTTGGTATAGTGAGCTGTTTCAAAGACGCGACTCTAGTCTTACTAGCCAAGAGTTTTACATGGCGTGACGCATCTTCTAACTGATACACAAGATACACGACTGCGCTGTAAGCTTTCTTACTCGCGTCCCCAAATCCATGTAAATGACATTCTGTCACGCACTCCGGTGGATGATCATAAACACACCGACTGATACTGATTTCTTTAGTCTTTAGTAAGTCTTTCATCCATCTGTCCCATCTCACCTTCGTTTCTCCGGCTAGTCGCTGATCCCAGTCCATCTCAACAGCGCATAATTCTTGGAACAGAATTTTCATGCTTAACTGTAACTGGTAACTTAACGGTAACTGGGATAAAAATTCCCAAGGGGTCAAAAAGGCCTGCAATTATGCTCAATAAGTTACGCTTCGTCGGCTGTTTCTTTTCGGCTTTTCCTTCCGTTTGCTCAAAATTAAAGTAAATCGTATCTGAGTCACAATTCCACGAAAGACCTAATACTTTCTGCGCTGCTGGATTTACACTCTGTGTTGCTAAAGATGCTTTCGCGTACGTCTCTGAATCGTCCAGATTATTAGTATTCTCTTCACTCACCATTTGCTCTGTTATATGGATCATATCTCTAAGTGTCGCGTCGTTTGTCTGCCATTTACGCAGTCTAAATCCTCCGCTATTCATTCTCTCTTTGGCTTTCTGGAACAACGTAAACGCGTAACTTACCGTGTTCTCCCCGCTCACTAGGTCATCTACGTAGAAACCATTTTCTCTACGAATTTAGGGTCTGAATTTGTATAATAACCCAAGTGGTGTCTAATTGTTCCGTTCAGCAGAAACGGCGATACGTTTACCCCAAACACTACGCGACAAAACTGCCTTACCGCTATCGTTACTAGTGTTGTCTATACATAGAAACCTTAGGAAATCTCGATATTTGCTGTCTATTCCTACATTTAGGAACGTCTTCTCTATATCTCCAACTAATGCGACTCTGTTCTCCCTAAACCGCAACAGGATGTTCATTAGCAACGGATTAAGAGACGGACCTACATGTAACTTAGCAATCGTTCAGAGACAAGCCATGCTTACCTTCCTTAGAACTGGCATCATATACAATCCTAAACGAGTTGTCTTGGCGTCTTTTCTTATTACAGCCTGGTGAGGGATATAGTGAACTGATTCTGCTGTATCTAGTTCCATCACTTTCTCTATTATGCCCTTCGCTAACTTATCCTTAATGATTGCGTCGTATTCCTCTAATAGTTCTGGTTCCTTTCTAAAACGTCTTACCTGGCTCTTCATGCGTGACAGGCTGTTTTCGTAGTTACTAGATAATTTACCGTGACCCATTTTCCAAAGCAATTGTACCGAGTAACGCTCTCCGTTAAATGTTATGTTGTCCGTGAATGCCTAATGTACCGCGTCTTCCTGCCCTATTCACTCTTCTCTATCAACGCACTCTGTGTTACAACATTGTTAACATTGATTAGATTAGCTCCTGCCTCTACGCTCTGAACATTCTCTCCGCCATCTACGTCCTTTACTTTGAGCGATCCCGATAAAACACAACCTAGCTCTGTCTCAATGGCAACGGGCTCGTCTGCCTCCCCCGTTTGATTTCCCTTTTCTGGAAATTCCACAAGTAGTCCGCTCCTATAAGCACGTCTATATTCAGATTCTCTTGCGTCTTATTTACATCTGAAAACCATAGATCCTTCAGGTGAGGGAATCGTTCTTGGCTACCTCAACGTATACGTTCTTTATGCGAGTGATCTCCGGTACCTACATACGCCTCGAACGACAACATTATTCCGCCTTCTAGAGGACTTACGTAAACCCGAACGACATCTCTCAACCCGTTCTCTTTGGTCTTCCTCCCAAATGTACTAAGGTTTAACCATTCTCGTCTAACTACCGAAATATTACTTGATTCAACAGCCTTTGCTGTAATAAACGACTTATGGCTTCCCGAGTCAAGAATTACCCGAATTCTACTTTGTCCTCCGGACCCCTTAAGTACCGCCTGTGCAGTTTGCAAAGCGATTCTTGCTCCAGCCCCTACTACCAAACCCGTTGTACTAGGATTATTGGCTGGACGATTTCTTTGCGCTTCATTACACTTACTGTTACCCACCCCTTCCGATGGCTTATCATCGTCCTGAGCACTAAAAATAGCAGTACGGTGTTCAGAGCTAGAACTCGTTTTACACTTGACATTATCTCTACAAATCTTCGTACTAAGGCCTTACGTTCCTTCAAATCGGTGACCCTTTTGCAGTCCTCGTGTCCGTGGTTTCCTCTGCAGAAGGCACATCCCTCTCTTGGCGTCCCAGTGAGCAAAGTAATCCCAGTTGTTGCTTGTGCACTCCTGCGACCCTCAGAACGCCCTGAACTTGCCCCACTTCTGCTGAGAGGCCCTTGCAGTCGGTGCTCTTCCCTCAACTCCACTTCCTTCTACAGTTTCTTCAGCATACCGCCCACGGACCACTCCAAAAACCCTCTCCCCTGGTTATTGTTAAACGCACCGTCTCTGGGAGTTTCTCTAAAAGCGCTGGCACCACGATGTTTGAGTACGTCTCCTCACCCACTTCAAGCGCTTCCAGCCCGCGGTAGTGGATTTCGATCGTGTCACAGAGTGTCCTCAGCCTCTCTGTTTCTTTCTCACTGTATACGGGCGCCGCCTTCAGCAGTTCACTGATGTGAGCCCTTTGTACAGCCGTCTTTTTTCCGAATCGTTGTTTCAATAATTTTACCGCCGCCTCGTAATTGGCACCGGTTAGAGCAAAGCCCGCAATAGCGCTGTTATCCGGCTCGAAGGACCAAGTGTCGTAAAAAACCTCTGCGTAAAGACTTCTACTGTGCGCCGGTTCCCCAATAACTACAAAAGGATTGTGTTTTCTCCATTTTATTCTGTTACATCTGCATCCTTTTGAGTGTCTTACAATCATGTCCTGGCCTCTATTTGTACTAAATCTGACAGGAACCAAATTCCATTCTTATAACGTAAATGATCTAATCCAGTCATTTCCTGTATATTTCACAATCAAATTATTCAGAATGTTTACCCACCTCCCTGGTTTACCGTATTTGGCCACGTGGCGACCTTCCCATGAAATCCAATTAACGGGATCACGTACGCATGTACACAACTTCTTGAGCAATTAATTCCGGTGTTCCGGTTAGTATCCCGATTATTCCACAACAAAAAACAGTAGCACAGTAATAGCGCACTTCCGAGATATGCCTCACTTCCTACGTACAAAGGAATCAATACGAGGCTCCGTGCATAATGCCCAGTCGTTCGTGACAAGACTACAGCACTTCTGTAGTTTGTCACGAATTACTGAGCATTATGCACGGAGCCTCGTATTGATTCCTTTGTACGTAGGAAGTGAGGCATATCTCGGAAGTGGGCTATTGACATTATTACCTGTACACATCCCCAGAGGAAACACGCGCGCTAATTGGCTGAGTGTTTATGTGTCCAGCGACTGGAAAGGAGTGCCATAAATGCGGAAAGCGGAATCATTTTATATCACGATGCCGAACTAAGGAAGTGAAGGCAGCCGATCTAGAAGATGAAGTTTCAGACGAAATGTACCAGACGGATGAAGTGACAGCCGTAAACCTTGATGACTCTCAACTGGTGACATTAAAATTAGAATCAGGCAGTTTTGTCCGTTTCCAGCCCGACAGCGGAGCACAGTGTAACGTGCTGCCGTTACACATTTACCGGAAGGCAACAAAGGACGAAAACCTCGTCAAGGTAAACCGCAAACAAACGTCACTGGTCGCCTACGGAGGTTCTAAGATTAAAGTCATCGGTCAAGTAAGACTTCGCGTCTGGCGAAACGACTTCACATGTGTCCAGGACTTCCGTCTCGTGGACAGCGAAGCGATCCGTCCAGTTCTTGGCATCAAGGCATGTCTTGCCATGAATATCATCAAGTACAAGGATAATGATCTGCTGAACAAACCAAAAATTGAGAACGCCCCAGTATACGCCGTACAAGAACAGCGTACACCACTGACAAAGGAGGAACTGATGGCAAAGTTTCCAGACGTATTCGGAGAGGGAGTAGGGCAGCTGAGTGGTGAGTACAAGATCAGGCTCGATGAAACTGTACCACCAGTCCAACACGCTCCACGCAGAATCGCGGTTGCTCTGAGATCCAAGCTAAAGGACGCGCTGGATGACTTAGAAGCTCAAGGAATTATAGCGGCAGTGACCACGCCCACTGAGTGGATCAGCTCCATCGTCGCTGTCCCAAAGAATAATGGAAAACTGCGCATATGTCTTGACCCGAAAGACTTAAACCGCGCAATACAAAGAGATAATTACCAGCTACCTACTATCGAAGATATCGCAACGCGTCTCCACGGAGCCAAAGTCTTCAGCCTGATGGATGTTCGGAACTGGTTTTGGCACGTAAACCTTGAGGAAGAGTCCACCTACCTGACGACGTTCCAGACACCCTTCGGCCGCTATCGTTGGAGGCGCATGCCCTTTGGGATTTCCTCAGCTCCTGAGGTCTTCCAAAGGCGGATGCATGAGATCATAGAAGGTCTGACCGGTGTAGAAGTTGTTGCTGATGATTTCATTGCAGTTGGATATGGAAACACGTTCGAAGAGGCGGTTAGAAACCACGACAAGAATCTGCTGGCGTTCCTAAAAAGGTGTGAGGAACGAAATGTGCGACTGAATATCGAGAAGCTGAAGCTGAGACAGCAAGAGGTGCTCTTTATTGGTCACATGACAACAGATAAGGGACTTAAAGTAGACCCTTCCAAAGTCCGCGCAATAGTGGAGATGCCGGCCCCAACAGATAAACAAGGTGTACAACGGCTGTTGGGACTAACGCAGTATCTTGCTAAGTTTCTTCCTCACCTGTCTGACGTCACCAAGCCGCTAAGGGACCTGACGCAGCAGGACACACTGTGGGTCTGGGATGAACCACAACAAACTGCGTTCGAGAAACTGAAAGACGCAGTAACCCATACCCCAGTTCTGCGTTACTACAGTCTGCATGACGAGGTGATCATACAGTGCGATGCGTCTCAGTCGGGATTGGGGGCGGCCCTCATGCAGAACGGGCAACCCGTTGCATATGCATCGCGAGCACTGACGCCGGCGGAGACACGCTACGTGCAGATTGAAAAAGAGTTGCTGGGGATTGTCTTCGCCTGTGATCGGTTTGACGCCTATGTATATGGCCGCAAGCAAGTTAATGTACAGACTGATCACAAGCTCCTGGAGCCTATTTTCAAGAAACCATTAGCGTCGGACCCAAAACGTCTGCAACGCATGCTGTTACGCCTACAAAACTACAGTCTACAAGTCAACTATAAAAGAGGGAAAGAAATGCTCCTGGCGGATACGCTGAGCCGCGCATACTTACCAGAAGTAAATGTATGCGACTACATACGAGAGCTGGAGGAAATAGATCATCGATGTTGGTTGCTGGTGACCGAGGATAGATGGCAAGAAATGAAGAATGCAGCTCTTGACGACCCAGTACAGCAGAAGCTCCGTAAGATAATCAGAGGTGGTTGGCCAGATACCAGAGCGGAAGTCCCAGAATGTGTGCGGCCTTACTTTGACGTGCGCGATGAGTTGACCGTACAAGGGGAACTCATCTTCAAAGGCCAGCAAGTTGTTGTGCCTACTGTTTTGAGGAGAGAGCTCCTGCAGAAGACACATGCATCTGACAGCGGCATCGAAGGATACATCCGCCGAGCTCGGGAAACCCTCTACTGGCCTCGCATGACGACTGAGATGAAAGAATATATCTCAAAGTGCGACGTCTGCCTGGCTCACCGAAATGGCCAGGGCAAGGAACCCTTACAACAACATGCGTTTGTCACACGCCCTTGGGCCAAGGGCACGGCAGACCTTTGTGATTTTGACAACCGAACACTGATTGTCATCAGTGACTACTACAGCAACTATATCGAAGTTGCCCGTCTCAATGGTATTACCTCCAGAGCCATAATAAAGGAGTTGAAAGCAGTGTTTGCCAGATTTGGCATACCAGACACACTGATCACGGATAACGGGCCGCAGTTCTCGTCAGCGGAGTTCGCTGGCTTTGCGAAGACCTGGAGTTTCCAGCACACTACATCATTTCTGTATTAATGCAAGAACCATCTGCAATAAATCGCGTATAATTCACGACTTCGTCTCGGACTGTAATATTGACATCCTAGCTGTTACGGAAACCTGGCTGCGTGGGAGTGACTACGATTATTATTACATACAAGTTGTTTTTCCGGATGGTTTTGTTTTTCATCATTCACCGAGATTGGGCTCTAATGGTGGTGGAGTTGGCGTTGTGTTAAGGGGTCACTATAAAATCGAGCGGGAGCATCGGGCTAATTACCGTTCTTTTGAACACATAGAACTACTAATTAAATCTTCAGGTTCTACTTTTCGTCTCATTGTAATATACCGTCCTCCAAATCTGAATTTTAACGACTTTATAAGTGATTTTTCTGACTATCTGGAACAATTGGTTACTGCACCTGGACTTCTTCTCTTAACTGGTGACTTCAATCTTCATATAGACGTTACTGATGATCGGAACACTGGTAGCTTCCTTGGGCTATTACACTCATTTAACCTGATGCAGAATGTGTCCTCTGTGACTCACGTGGGGGTCATGTACTCGATCTGGTTATCACAAGAAGTGAGGAAGACTTTACATCTAACTACACTGTATCAAACCCAGGTTTGTCTGATCACTTTGCTGTCAGGTGTGATCTTCTATCAAAGAAGCGTCAACCTGATCGTAAGTGGGTCTCCTATCGTAAATTACGTGCTATGGATATAGACGGATTTTGCTCTGATCTGGAAAACTCCAACCTACTTACATCACCGCCGGAGTGTTTATCTAACCTAATTTCCAGCTACAACTCCACCCTGACGTCGCTGTTGGATGCGTATGCACCGGTGAAACGACGTTTAATCTCAACACGCCCCCATAAGCCCTGGTTTACTGCGGACATATTGGAAGCAAAAAGGGCCCGTAGAAAGCTGGAGCGCAAATGGAGAGCCTCTAATTCGGATGAGGATCACTGCTTGTATACTGAACAATGCCTTATAGTGAACGATATGGTGAGGAATGCTAAAGAAAGTTATTTCTCGTCTGTTATTGACTGTAACAAAGGAAATCAGCAAACGCTCTTTCGAATAGTTGATAGCCTTTTGAATCGTAAGCCTGAAGCTTGTTTCCCATCTTGTAACTCCGATAAAGAACTCGTTAATCGATTTAATGCATTCTTTATTGATAAGATTCATATGATACGAGCAAGTGTATTAGCTGCCAATCCAAGTTCCTTGCAAGATGAATCTAACCTAAGATGTCAGCTATCATCCTTCGAAAGTGTTAATCCTAGACAAGTGGCAGATCTGATCAGCTCGTCTAAAATCAAGTTCTGTGACCTTGATCCTGTTACAGCTTCCGTCCTGAAGCAGTGCTTTCCTCAATTATTACCTGCTATCACCAACATTGTCAATGTCTCTCTAGAGTCTGCTACTATGCCAGACGCTTTAAAGGTCGCACAGATTGGCCCCTTGTTGAAGAAGTTTGGCTTGAGTCACGAGGAATTTAAGAACTTCCGACCAGTATCTAATCTTACATTCATCTCTAAGGTTATTGAAAAGGTTGTGGCATCCCAAATGATTGACTATGTCGATGATAATAACTTTGGTTAAGTTTTTCAGTCAGCCTATAAAAGTCGGCATAGCACTGAGACTGCTTTGCTGAGGGTCCAGAACGACATTTTAAGAGCCATAGACCAACATCGAACGGTGGCCTTGGTGTTACTGGACCTTTCATCGGCATTTGACACCGTTGATCATGAAATTCTGCTTGGGCGTCTGACTGCCTGCTTTGGAATAACAGGGCATGCTCTAGCGTGGATTCGTTCATACCTGCTTGGTCGTAAACAGTGTGTATCCGAGGAGAAAAGTCAACACCTGTTCATCTGCTATATGGGGTGGCTCAAGGGTCGGTCCTAGGACCGTTACTTTATCTTATGTACACTTCTCCTTTGGGTGACCTCATTAGAAGCCATGATATGATGTGCCATTTCTACGCAGACGACACTCAAATTTACCTCTCATTTGACTCTCAAGCACCGGAATCTTTAGTTGCAGCCAAGATCGAAGCTTGTATCAATGACATTACCACCTGGATGTCTTTGAATAATTTAAAACTGAACACTGATAAAACTGAACTACTAATAATAGGATCTCAGTTTCGACCTAAAATACAACTTCCGCCACTTAATATAGGCAATGATCTTATTATTTCTTCTAAGTCTGCTCGCAATATCGGCGTAGTATTTGATGATTCTTCGAATTTGGAATCCCAAGTGGCTTCTATTTGCAAGGCTTCATTCTTTCACATTCGTAACATTGCACGTATTAGGAACTACTTATCTGCTGAGAATACCAAGACGCTAGTACATGCATTTATTACTTGTAAGCTTGATCATTGTAATTCTCTCCTTTATGGCCTTCCGCAAACTCTTGTTCAGAAACTTCAATTAGTTCACAACTGTGCTGCCCGATTAATCATGCGTAAGAGAAAATTCGATCATGTAACTCATATACTCATAGAACTTCATTGGCTTCCTGTAACTCAACGCATTATGTTTAAAATCTTGCTACTTACTTTTAAGGCACTCAACGCGCTTGCACCGATTTATCTTAGCAACTTGTTAGGAAAATATGTGCCCACCAGACACCTACGTTCCAAAAGCAAATTTCTTCTAAAAATTCCCAGTGGTAAAACAACAAAAACATATGGCGATAGAGCTTTCTCTGTGGCAGCGCTCAGGCTGTGGAACACTTTACCAGATAACATTAAACTCTCACCATCATTGAACACTTTTAAAACTCGTCTTAAGACATTTTTGTTTCAACAGGCCTATGATATCTAGTTTTCGAACATGTTTAGTCTAAATCATGTTTAACATAGTTGCTTGGTTTTTATAATATTTAGTTTCTTCTCATATTTAACTATTTTTTAGTTCGGAATTATTTGTGAAGCGCCTTTGAATTTAAGAAAAGTGCGCTATATAAGTTTAGATTATTATTATTATTATTATTTGCCAAATGCAAGGCATCAGGCATCTCAGAGCTCCAAGCGCTGTTGGATTGGCGCAACACGCCTACAGCCGGAATAGGCACCAGCCCTGCTCAGCGGCTTATGGGACGCCGATGTAAGAAGCTGCTACCTGTTGCTGGATCGCTGTTGAAGCAAGCTACCCCACAGAAGAAGATACAAGGAAGCTGATTGGCACAAAGCAGCGTCAGCAGCATTATTACAATGAGAGGGTTAAACCCCTAGAGCCGATCGATGTTGGAGATACGATACGCATGCGACTACCCGGAGAGAAAACCTAGAGTCCCGGAACATGCACAGCGAAAGCAGGCCATAGAAGCTACAAGGTGCAAGTAGGCAACGGAGTGCACAGGAGGAACCGGAGACAGCTGATCCAGACAGGGGAGCCACCACAGGATCCAGAGTCCGAGTAGGGAGAAGGGCCGTTTGACCAGGCACATCTGAATGATACGGCAGCAGCATCTGGTCCGGTCAGGGAGCCTCCACCTAGTGCGGGTACCGATGTGAGGAGGTCGCAGCGACAACCCAAGCCACCTGTATTGCTTAAAGACTTTGTCACACCATAACTATATCTATCGTGTAATGTAACACTCTACAAGGGACAGTTCGTTTGTCACACCTTTAGGAAAAGGGGAGATGTGACAAGTTGTGTGACTGTTATTATCACGTATTTCATATCATGTTCTGTTACACTATTGTTAATCTGTCAATCATTGTATCGCACGCTTGGCTGCACATACACGTGAGCGCTAGTCTTGTAGCCGCAGACTTGGAGTAAACATTCAGTTGTAGTCTGGGCGTTGTAGCCTAACCATGCTGATCTTGAATTAAACTCAAACAGTTAAATACAGCTTCCTTAGTCGTCTTACAACACTGCTTCAATGCCATAAGGCGATGCATCACACGCTGGTTGTTTCTCTGCATCAAAATTCACTAACAAATCATCTGATTGTAGCATCCCTTTCGACACCTCGAATGCTGTTACTTGTTCAGCTTCCCATGACCACTCCTCTTCTTTGCGAAGCAACTTTTGTAATGGTTCCAACATAGTAGACACACTTGGCAAAATTCGGTGGTAATAATTCAGCATTCCAAGATTAGCTCGCAACTCAGAAGTATTAGTTGGTTCCAGAGCTCCTTGAATCGCCTTTACCCAATCTGCCATTTTTCTGAATGCCAGACTTAGCGATCGTATAACCGCAGTAGGTTGCTTCCTCTGCCATAAATGAGCACTATTATAATAATATGTTTGCGTAATTTAAACTCCATGTAACGTTTAAGGTGCGTTATTTGGAACATATTACTGCTATTCCGAAATAAACAATACCTCGAAACCTTTCACATATTTATCTGTATAATTATTTGTTTGTTTGATAATATAACAACATTGTTTTATTGGTGCATTCCTTTTTAGGAATATCCTGAATATGTCATAAAAGAACGTGCCCTTAGTTTTCAGTCGTTAATTTTCAATTTTCACGTTGTTCCACTAACATCGCCCAGAATCCTATTGTTCTTCGCAACATGTGAATATTGTTTGTAAAGCGGAATAATAAAATTTAATGCATGAGCATGATTCGTTCTCCACTCCCTCAACAAAGAAAACTACTGGTATTACTTCACACACCGTCACGACAAACTGGTCGGAGCTCAGCAGTCACAAAGCCGACAGAAAACCAGGTAAACCAATGGCTCACACAACACGTGCACCGAAACAGTGGTGCTTGACCAAAAACACTCTGAACACATTTGAAAACTGGAAACAAAATGTCGTGTATACTCTATCCCTAGACGATCATTTCGTTCCTTTCTTAGTGGAGGAAGTAACTTGGCAAAAGAAAACAAAATCAAACCCTGTACGAGGATTCACCAACGACAATGAAGATATCCCCGAAGCGCAGAGTGCACGGCTCAGCAAAAGGTCAGCATGCTAGAGCTCATTCTAGGGCAAATAGCTAACTATTGTTATATCGAGAATCACTATCATAAAGGTGTCCACGTCTATCGAATCAATCTGGCAAGTCATTAGGCTACACTTTGGTTTACAAGTTACAGGAGCACACTTTATTGATTTCAACAACATCAGATTAGAGCCCGAAGAGCGTCTAGAAGAGCTCTATCAGCATCTTATGGCGTTTATAGAGGCCACTTACTAAAGGCTAATGTTCTGTCCGATCCCACCACGGAAAAGCAATAGCTGAGGACGAAGAACTGTCCCCAACACTAGATAACTTTATAATATTAACATGATTACGTTTAATGTAATCGACCCAGACCTTCCCAAACTAATTAAACAACGCTACGGAACAGAGCTTCGATCTCGAACGTTGGCTTCCATAAAGCCGGAACTATCCCAGGCACTAAGCTCCCTATTAGACGAAATTCGCGCCGCCAACGATGCTAAAATCATGTGCGCTGCTGCTACATTCGCCTCAAACATACCACTACCCCGCCAGATGCCGCCTAGGGCTGCAGCTAAACCCAACCCTCGCAACAGAGAATGCCCATGTGCAAACAAGCCGGCTCCCGCGGTTAGTAACAATCATTATCTAAGCGAATGCAAATTTCTTCCTGAGCAAGATCGCAAATTTATGTTAAAGGCGAGACAAATTGTCTCTGTTCTCGATGACGATGCCGACGAAATTACGTATGACCCTCCCTATGACGACACACCAACCCCTGTCGAGCTTGACGATCCACCTCCAAGTCACACGACGCGAAGGGTACATTTACGCCAATCGCCGTATATAGATACTTTCTATCGACACCACCGCGCATGCGTGATCATAGACAGCGGTGCCACTTGTAACATGATTCGCCTTTCCGCTGTTAAAAGATTCGGCGCAGGGATCCACACCAGTTCACAGTCAGCACACCAAGCAATATCATATGTGAAACGTGCCTCACCTTCAGCCGCGGCGGTCAAGTTTTCCATTTCGAGGGCTTAGTGGTAGAACATCTCCATGTTGACGTCCAGGCCGGCACTCCCTTCATGGAGACAAACGACGTAACTGTTCGCCCAGCCAAGCGACAGGTCATCCTAGGAGATAGCAGGACGTACATATACGGCTCTACCGAAAAGTGTCAGACGGAGAATGCCGTCCGCCGTGCATCTGTGCTACGTGTCCCCCTTTCCCAACAACCATTTGGCCTGGAGATTTCTTAGATATCGACCTCCCTGACGACGCCCCAACCATCTCTGAGTATGCACTCGAGCCGCGTACCGACGCTCCCATTGTTCGCACGTGCACAAATGTGGACAGAATCCGGAGTTATATTCAGTGTTAGAGGAAAGTTGCGCCTCCCAAACCTGCAAGAAGGCCCACGGTGTCTCAAACGTAATGAACATTTTGAACACCAGACCACACTCTCCCTTTTCACAAGATACGCGCAGCTTTCACGCAAAGTACTAGGCACTGATAGCGTAAAACTCGACCCTGACAACCTACTTCCCCCGGAGACCCAAATTAAATCCCATAAACTCATAGACCAATACGATGGTGTCTTCGACCCCAACATCACAGGATGCAATGAGGCCGTAGGTCCCTTCGAAGTCAAGGTGAATATGAGCCTTGTAGAACCACCACAGCGTAAAGGTCGCCTACTTTTGTACTCCCACGACGAACTCGTCGAGCTTCAATAAAAGTTCGACGAGTTAGAGAAACTTGGAGTCTTCAAACATCCTGAGGACATCGACGTGTCAGTAGAGTACCTTAACCCATCATTCTTGGTCAAGAAAGCAATCGGCGGCTTTCGCCTCTTTACCACCTTCGTCGAGGTAGGCCGGTATTCCAAACCTTAGCCCTCCTTGATGCGCGACGTAGACAGCACACTCCGCCAGATCGCCCAATGGAAGCACATTATTGCTACCGATCTAACGAGCGCATTTTACCAGAAACCTCTATCCCACGAGTCTATGAAGTACTGTGGGCCTGGGGTAGCAACCCCATTTCGCGGAGTCCGTGTAACGCTCGGTCAGCTATGGGTATGCCCTGCTCGGAAACCTGACTAGGGGACCTTATGTGCCGCGTCCTTGGTGACTTACTACAGTCAGGCGTAGTCGCCAAGATCGCCGATGATTTGTATTGCAGGGGCAACAGTCCAGACGAGCTATTGCACAACTGGCCCTTAGTTGTAAAGGCCCTTCAGAACCCTAACTTGCGTCTATCAGCGAGCAAGACCACCATTAACCCCCAAACCACCACTATCCTAGGGTGAATTTTGTCTCCAGGCAAACTCCAGGCAAGTCCCCATCGTGTTTCTACACTATAATCATGTAGTCCACCCAAGAAGGTTGGAGGTATGAAGTCCTTTATAGGAGCATATAAAGTTCTAGCACGCGTAGTCACTCTGTGTTCTAGCCTACTAGCCCCCCTCGACGACGTCGTAGCTGGCAAACAATCTCAAGAAGACATCCATTGGACAGACGACCTCAACTGTGCGTTCCGTACCGCTCAAGACGCCCTTTGCAATAACCGCGCAATCACACTCCCAAGGCCTGACAAGGATATCCGCACCGTCCACGTCAGAAGTTCCCGCTCTATATGACGTTGGGCCCCTCAATAACGCTGACCAACCCACACCAAGTTCTTTCACTCAGTGTAGCCATGGAAATGCAGCAGTTACCGACGACTGGCCTGAAGACGATGGCAGCAGTACTCAGCTCACATGTTCCACAAGACAACGCGTCGCCCCACAACACTTAAACGACTACTACACTGGTTTCTAAAGCCTCAGTAGCGGTCTAGAAGCAACCCCAGTCTACATGATACCCTATATACGAGAGTATGACTCATAAACACGTTTATATACGTTATAGATAATAACGTTATAAGTCTGTTGAAAATAGCGGGTATGCTACTAGGGGATTGCTCCCCCCCCCTCACCAAGTCATACAATTGTTATGTTACTGAAATAGTAACTGTTCTGTTACACTGGAATGGTCGTTATTCAATTAATGTTATTTACTTAGACAAGGAGACAGGAAAGAAAAGTAGTCACGCCAGTAGTGTAGACAGTTGTACACGGTCGCCCGCCATCAAGCATGCGCTCTCGGAACGGATACTTAAGCGTCCTACATCTTGGAATTGTAAACACGAATCTCTCCCGCTCGAGTTTCCGTTGTAATTAAAAGGCCATATTGAACTCAGTCTGGTGTGTTCCCTGTAATTGCTGGCGATGTGAAGTCGTACTTCTGAGCGTCGGTTCGAGTTGCACTGGAATGGAAAGTTCTGAGTCCAGAGTTTTTTACGACATGCAGGTGTAACAATATTGATCTTAGCTGAAGATATGTTTTGCTTATGTGTGTTCTTTATGTAAGCGGTGTAAGAGCTAAAGTAATCTGGGCAAAGCCCTTGACTTAGTTTATCATTGAAGCATGCACAGCTTCCTAAGGCTTATTATATCATCGATAGGAAGCCAGCCAATATCAGTGACTAGTTTGACTGAGCTATCAGAAAAAATGCATTTAACACTAATCTGGCACAGCGTTTCTGTATTTGCAGTATTCTCTCTCTATGTTCTTTTGAGTAGTTTGCCCCACTGAGACGGTACAACAGTTGTTGGTAGTATGACTTCTAGAGCAAACCAACTGCACGAGAAACGTCTCATTTTAAAGCTGAAGACTTAAGACGTTTTTAAATTTGTTTTGACGGTGTTCTGTTGATTCTGGACCCCCCTTTCCCCCCTATAAATGAGGCTAGTTAGTGGATTGAAAGGTATATGTTGAGATTTAGGATACATAGTAGGATTCAAGGGGCGAGCGGTTAGGAACCCCCTACTTCCTCTGAATTTCTAACGAGACCTGAAACAACCATGGGGGCTGATCAAAGCCAGGTCCCGGCTAATCCACAGATCGAATTGGAATTTAGCGTATTGTTGTTTGCGGAGGGAGGAAAATCGGAGAACCCGGAGAAAAACCCTCGGTGCAAGGGCGAGATACCAACAAATTCAACTCACATATGGCGCCGCGTCCCGGAATCGAACCTGGGCCACAGAGGTGAGAGGCGAAGCGATTAACCACTGCGCCACCCGGGCTCCACTTCAAACTTTGATATCCTGCGTAGCGTTCCTTGGGGGGGGGGGGGTGGGGGGCAAGGGTGGATTAGGAGAGGGGAAGAGTGGGAGCGGGGAAGAGGAAGAGGGAAAGAAGGTAGGGCCTGCAACGAAACCCGTGTTTTTTCCCCAATCCGCCCGTAATGCATAACCAGTCAAGTGTAACAACATAAAAATAAACCAATCAACGGTATAAGCTTCAAGCGGTCGAAAACCAAAGGAAACTATGTTCCAAATGGGGTTTGTCGAAGTCTGTGTGGACCCTGTGCTGTGAAAAGTTGTATTCAAACCTATTCAAACGGTCAGATCTTGAAGGATTTCTAATAGACTGTGTCGCAGGATTTATCTCAAATAGTCGGTAGGTGTGTTCGAAAAGTTGATAATCTTTGCGAGGTAAACAACTATGTATCTGGAATATTTAGTGTAGAAAGGAAGTCAGATGGGAAGAGAAGGAGACACAAAAGATAAACTCGTCAGGTGATTTAATACTCCCGAGAGAAAAAAGCTCGAAATCTCTCATGGGAGCTCGCTTTTGGCTGAATAGAGACGGCTATTTTCATAGACTAAAGTCTAGGAGAGATTATTTTCCAGTCAAAGGCATCAAGGACGAGGTCGGAAACCCCTACCTTTGCTGAAGCTAATGTATGTTCAGAAATCAGTAAGTGCAGATTAGACTCGAAATATTGTTGACATTGATGAGTACTTTACAATTCAGTGTCAAAGTTCTGATTGCCTATTCAAGTCGAACTGTTGATGTAAGATCAGCTTATAAACATAAGCCATCGCGTTGATTAATACAGTGGGACGAGAAATTTGTCAAGAATTTAAAGAATACAGCAAGTCAGAGATTTGTTTTAAAGCCAGCATGCCCGATGAAGTCCCGGATTCTCGAACAAAACTTTGTTTCAATAAATCCGCCTGCATTTCCAGTGTCTGTTTACCCTACCGTATGGATAGAGATTCCTTCCCCCTCTCTCTCAAGATGAAAGGAAGAGAGAGAGAGGAACCTATTGGTTTAAATTTTACGCATGTCACGTAGAGTCCAAACGCTGGAAATTTACGAGTCAGCTGATTATATCTGGTGGTGTGTGTACGGTAAGATTTTACTCGGTGTTTGAAAGGTTAATCGAGAAGGTGATGTCGGGTCCAGGAAACGTTGAAATGCGAAAGTTAACCGTCCACCAAACTCCAGCTCTGCACCACTTTGTCTCAGGAGAAATACGTTTGCGACTACCAACAGAACACATGTCTGAACAATGCTAATGCTGCGCGTTATGACAGACTTAGTGTATATTATTATGGAATTATAAATAAACGTTTGAGTTGAGCCGTATGGCTATTTCTTGTTTCCTTCATTTCGCTTGATTTTAGTATTGTTCATTTTGGCGTCGACGATTTAATGGCAACTTTATTTGGTAGAGTAGATGCTTTTGATACAAAAAACCTGGTAGCATTACACAGAACAATTGGGACATTAATTCGAAGCAAACGGAATAGGATTAGGATACGAAATTGCCAACAGCATCAAACGGCAGGCCATTCTTTTTGAGTGTATGTGGAAGCAAGGTATATAAACTTGTGTGCAACCTTCTAGTAGCAGTGAAACCAGGAGTAAAGTCTTATCAAGAGCTAGTTAAGGTCTTAATAAAGGTTCAAAAGTTTCAAAAATGCGTTTTTTCGCAAATTCTAAATCTTAAAGCCCTAATCTGGCATCACAAAAAAACTCAAACTCTAAAAAAAAATTTTAAAGCCTTGAAATTGCGACTTTCTGATTTCCTGCAAAAAAGGCGCGAAAAATGATTGACAGCTGCTGTAATTCACTGGGCATGTTATTTCATTCTCGCTATCCTGTGATTTTCTGCGCTACTTTTCGTTCGGAACGATTTCCTACGTGTATAATGCAATGCCCAAAAGTGTAAAAGTAGATCTTTCTTGGTGCCGTATTCAAGTTCCAAGAAGTTAGAATCATCGAAGACTGAAAGTCAACAAAGAATGAAGCAATAAAGTTTTGTTATCTTCAATTGGCCAAAAATTTAAAGAGAATTCAATGCAGGAACAGGAAGCTAAGGTTTGCCGGATTTGTTTCAGCGCGATGAAAAATTTTAGAATTACAAAAACAGTCTACTGTGTACATGGTGTGGATCGAGCTGCGCTTCAGTGGTTTTTCCTGCATGATATTTTCTGTACTCCTAAAAGAGTGTTTCTTCTTGAAATTAAGCTGGAATCGACACTATAGCTAACTAGTTTCTGTAGAAGTATCGATTATCGGTGAGCATCGGTGAACAGTATAGCTTTCTCTGTTCTGCGGCTCGTCTGAACTTTGTAATCGGCCGAGACTGAACACAACACGAATCGCTCTGATTGAGATTACCCTTGGAGGCGGGACTTCTTAGTCAACCGTGAAATGAACCGAAAACCTTTATCGGGCTGTTTCTCAGCTCTTTTTTCGGCCAAAAACCGGACTTTGTTGAAGTTCAGCCTTTTAGCGTTTTGTCCAATTTTCCTAAATTTTTCACGAGTCGTAGAAAACAGACTGTTTCTCAAATACAGTGTCGGGGAATTTATAAATAATTTTTCGTTCAGGTTTTATGACCTGGTTTTTATCAAAATGGGATAAAAAAACTACTTTTTCAACTTTGAAAAGGGGTAAAATCTGTAATACGCAATATATCAAAAAAGTCAATTTAGTTGGGATGCGAAAGGGCTAAATAAGAAAAACATTGTTTCAAAGCCTGAAGGGCTGAACTCCTTCATTTCGCGTAGAAATATATACAACATCTACGCTTTTTTACTTTTGTTCAAAACGGATTAAATATATACTTTCTTCAATTCAAGACCTTTAAAACGGTATATAGTAAGTCTATGTGGCTTTAATTCCGACGTTGCAAGAGCGTTGCATAGCTGTGCGTCCATCGAATTATGGACGCATTTGGGAGGTTGCCTAAGCACTCAAGAAGCTAGAGTCGCTCTCGGCTTTTCCTCGAGCGACTCTCACGCATCTTTCGTGCTTAGCAACCTCCCGCGTGCGCCCCTAACTCGATGGACGCACACTGTACTTTTACCATTTCTTTATTATACGACGAGTCCAAATGCTATACAACCATAAATACGCATAGTAGCCTTTTCCAGTATAACCGACTTCCATACGGCTTTTATCGGCTCCAGGTATTTTTAAACGCACACTTGAAAACATACTCCAAGGCATACAACAAGTAGTAGTTCGGATTGACGACATTCTTGTGAGAGGCAAAACTAGAGAGGATCGTTTACACGCTTTACATGAAGTAATAGAGCAATTGGAAAGGGTAGAAGAGTAACTAAAACAGGAAAAGTGTATCTTTGAAGCCGGAAGTAGTTTACTTGGGTCATCGCATCAACAAAGATGGTATTCAACCTGCAGACAGGAAGGTGAGAGTCATTTAAGAATCCCCTGCCCCTACTATACTAATATCAAGGAACTTCAAGCATTTCTGGGAATGCTGAATTACTATGCTTGTTACTTGCCAAACTTGTCAACTATCTTAGCCCGATTGCACGAACTGCTTGTTAAGTCGAACTGGGGTAATAAACAAGTGGTTGCCTGAAATAACGCCAATGGAATATTGAATTCCTCGGACCTCCTAGTACACTATGATCCTAGTAAGGAACTTGTTTGAACTTGTGATGCCTCTCCCTATGGGTAGGCGCGGTCAGTGTCACAATGTATAATCAATATAATCAGTATAATCAATGGACAGGAGAAACCATGATATTACACATTCAGGACATTGGCAGCAGCAGAGAAAAACTGCACAGTTGGACAAGGAGAGAGCAACAGTTATATTTGGAATCAAGAATTATATCAGTACCTGTACGGACAGAAATTCAGGATCTACACCAACCACAAGCCACTCCTATGCTTGTTTCACGCTGACAAAACCATTCCCACGGATTCATGGTTGGGCATTACTCCTTGCAGCCTACAACTATGAACTCCTTTACAAAGAGGAATGTAAACATGGAAATGCTGATAGCCTTAGCCGACTGCCTTTGAAGGATACGGTGACACATGTACTACTATCTGGTGAAACAGTACTCTTTATGGAGCAGCTTTCTAGAGTCCATGCCCGTGAATGCAGAGTAGACATCACAAGACCAAGTGCTGAAACAGATCTTGAGGAATGTTCAGCATGGATGGAACTGTAATAAATGTCCTGATAGAAGCCTGTATCCCTTCTATGTCAGAAGAGATGATTTAAGTACCCATAATGGGTGTATATTACCATGCAAGGTGAGAAGCACCTTCTCGAGGACCTACATGCTAGTCATCCAGGCACTATGAGGATGAAAAACGTAGCCCGCAGCTACCTCTGGTGGCCTGGGTTAAATGCAGATTATTTGAGGAAAAGGTCAAGACTTGTGAAGTTTGCCAACTTCACAGCACAGAACCAGCGGCTGCCCCACTCCACCCATGAGAATTGCCTAAGTCCCGCATACATATAGACCATGCGGGATCATTCATGGGGCAGTTATTTTTAATCGTGGTGGATGCCTACAGCAAATGGATGGACGTTTATCCGACCTCTAGTACCAGTTTTGTTGCAACAATGGACATTTAGCTCTGACAAGCTTTTGCCACGCATGGACTACCAGAGATGGTAGTGTAAGATAACGGCACAGGATTTACCAGAGAGGAGTTTGCTGAATATATGTCAAAAATGGCATTGTACATGTGAAAACGGCACCCATACATCCTTCTTCTAATGTGCTGGTAGAGCGTTCTGTTCGTATTTTTAAAGAGGGAATGAAGAAGATGGATAGATCTTGAGGAACAGTACTTACCAAACTGATTATTGTTAACTTATCGATCAACGCCCAAAAAAACGACTGGGTTGACACAGGCAGTGTTACTCATCAATTGCCGCTTGAGAACCAGACTTTATCTCTTACGGCCAGAAGTACGAAAGCGAGTGCAGTCTCAATAACTCTCTAAGAAAGAAAACTATTATAACAAGAGAGGGTACTAGAACTTCAGCACTGGTTCTAAGGGCACACAAAGAGAGTAAAACCGGCCCACTTTCGTACACAGTCCAATATGAAGATGATGTGGTGACTCGTCGGCATGTGGACCATCTCCTTAAATGTCACTATATATATACCAGCAGTTGAGGGTGAAGATCAGCCTTTTGATTGGACGGTAAGCTCAGCACAGAATCTTGTGGTTATTTTGACAGAGCAATAACTAAAGAGTGTTCCAGTTGAAGGACCTACACAACCACCGGAACATCAGACACTATAGCCTACAGCAGCACCCAAAGTGTCCCCACTAATGGTGTTAGTGAGACCTTAACGCAATCGGAGAACCTGAATGATTATGTAACAACTTGAACATTGAACGTTTTAGCCCTTTTTATTATTTTAAGATGTATGTGAGCATATAAGTGTTACTGAACAAACAGGTTGAGTTTTTACTACTATTAGTCCAAATGTTAGTCGTTAGCTAAGAAGGGAGGAGATGTAATGAAGCTAATGTGTACGGTTATGGCAGATGTAGTTTATTTTAGGGTTAAGCGTTTCAGTTAAGCCGCATGGCTGTCAGCGAGCAGTAGTTTGTCGTTTCCTTCGTTTCGCTCGGTTTTAGTACACTTCACACATAAACATTAGAACTCGTTGTGTAGTTTGGTTGATTTTCGTCGCTAGTTTCCAACTTTGTACTTTTGAGCTACTAAATAAAGTTTTGATCTCCCGCTTCGGCAGTAAAGCAGTACTCGTCATATTTACTAGTCATAATCTTTTAGAATTTATTTCGCTTCGACCTGCCGACAGGAAATGACGCCAATGTATTACGTGTACTTGCGCATGCTCGATAGAAAAGCTGTCGGTTGCGCGCAGAGGTTCCTTTCTCTCTCGGTAAAAGGAAGGGAAGGCATCTCTGTCTATAGCACTGTTGTGTCTTTGACATATGGCAATATAAATGCGATATAAAGGGCACATTTTTTTCTTTACAGCTTGCATTGCTCTTCTTTTAACTCATAGTTGAAACCTTTATCTTTAAGTAAACTTAAAACTTATATAATAAATATTAAACACAATTACTGCTATTGTTGCCCTCCATTCTTCCAAGTGTTTGTTAATATGACATATTGGATGCGGGCCGATGATAATCGTGAGTGACACGTCTTCAGTCAATTAAATATCATTAAGGTGCGGTGGTATCTCATTAATCCAGATGACGTCATGGTTATATTGTTTTTGGCTCATGAATAAAGTGAAGTGGCATCTGATTAACTATTGTTAATAAAGTGCGGTGGAATTTTATTATCTATATTGCCTTTTTGCATGAACAAAGTGCGGGGGAGTCTATTGTAATTGTATCTATTGTAATTGTCTTTCCGCATGAAGAAAGTGAACTGCACTTCATTATCTATTGTGAATAAAGTGGCGTGGGAAGGTGAGATAACGTGGTGAGGTTTTCATTATATATATTATTGTTTCTGTGGATAAGGTTTTGGTTCTATTTTGGTACTAGTTTGATTGTTTAGAGCGACCATGGAGCCCGGACCGCCGCCTCCTAATATCTGATTAGCAGCAGGACGTTTCTCCCAACAAAAAATCGAATCCAAAACATCATCGCTTCTCCAGCTTTCCATCTGAACAGGATAACCCCTACAGAACACTACATTTACACTGAACAGGATAACCCCTACAGAACACTACATTCACACTGAACAGGATAACTCCTACAGAACACTACATTTACACTCAACAGGATAACCCCTACAGAACACTACATTCACACTGAACAGGATAACCCCTACAGAACACTACATTTACACTGAACAGTATAACTCCTACAGAACACTACATTCACACTGAACAGTATAACTCCTACAGAACACTACATTCACACTGAACAGGATATCCCCTACAGAACACTACATTTACACTGAACAGTATAACTCCTACAGAACACTACATTCACACTGAACAGGATATCCGCTACAGAACACTACATTTACACTGAACAGTATAACTCCTACAGAACACTACATTCACACTGAACAGGATATCCCCTACATTTCAATATGGCTGCGATCTCGGCGACCAAGTGCTGTAGGATCAGTTATCATGTCTTGTCGTTACAACTGCTGCTTATTCGTACTTCCGACTGAAAGTGGCTCCACCATATATTGCAACTTTGTCCTTCTTATCCGAGCCTTCACTATATTTGGCCAGCAGTAACCAAAAGTCATGTGATTTTGAAAAAGGACTATAAAGGATAAACAAATTCCGAGTTCAGAATATTACTAAACCTTTACAGTAACTCCGCTATCTCTCGTTGAGAGAATTAAAAAAAAAAAATTCTTCGCCTCCGAATCTCTGATTGGCAGGAGAATGCTCCTCCCACCAAAAATTCGATTCCAAAACATTATTGCTGCTCCCGCTTTTCATCCCTATATCCAGGCCCGGGCGGAGATGGTCCTCAGAGTGGGGCCTGGGAAAGGCACATATATTATGTCAGCGGTGTGTCGTTTCCTATTTTCTGTCAATTTTGACAAGTGACTTGAAATTCACTTTTTGAGAATCGGTGACAGAGCTTGCACTAACACGTAGCAGATATTTGCATTAGACGAATGATGCAGCCAACAGTCAAAATAACAATAAATGTCAACAAATGCTGGAAGAAAAGCCGTCAGTCGAGTCAAAGTACTATAAAATAACAGGCAAAGTTCAAGGCATTTCTTCGGCGAAAGTATTAAATTCTTCGGTCAAAAGATTTTTAAGGAAAATAATTTCAAGAACTGTTATGATTCAATTTTGATATTTTTAAAGTGAACATCGAGTCAGTAAATTCTTAATGCCAAACAATAACATTGAAATTAAAAGCCCAACTGAAACCAAGCCTGCCCGCCGATCATCGTGATAATTCACTGATGAACGCGCCTGTGCTCGAAAGTGGACAATCTGTATTAAAAGTATGAACCTGTGTCCGAGCTCATGGTGCTTTGCGCCAATGTTTCGATTAGTTTGTTTATCAACGGCCGCATAAATAAAAGCTAGTTGAACTAAAATGCTCTCGATTGTTTATTAGTTTCATAAAAGAAGTACACATACGCTTTGGGTAACGAATTTCATAATTTCTACCGGATTAAAAACCCTATCCAGCCCATGAATTTTCCCCGGATGCTTCGAATATGATTTAAACAGTACTCGGCAAGTAGCCAGTTGGTATATGCCTTTAGACTCGAATTCGGTTAACGAGTGCGACTTTTCACAGCCCACAAGCATACAAATACTCTTGGTAGCTTGTTTTCATGTCTCCAGCATTGGATAGCTGTATTTGAAGATCTCTACTTTCCTTGCGAATGATATATTTTGAGTGCAAATGTCGTACTCGCACTCGAGTCACACTCACAGCGAAGAAACAGTTGAACTCGGCGGATCGGAGTGAGCTGAAGTTTTTATGCTACAGATACAAGGGAAAACCTTTGCCGTCCCCCTTGCTTCTTGCTTCTTCTAAAATCCATGGCCCTTCGCAAACCGCGGTGTCAACAAGAAATTGGCAGCAAATAGGAAACGACACACCGCTGACATAATACAAATGCGTTTTCCAGACCCCACTTTGAAGGTGTGTCTCCTCCTGGGATATAGCGAGACCCCACGGTCACGCATGCGAGCATATGTTTTCGCGTCACAACAAATGAGAGATGATCGTCTTGAAATTTAACTTCGTTAAAGGTAAAGATCCGACAACAAAACCCTGACATGTGATGCTCGTCATCACTTTGCATTTTATGAGAAGATTGCTCACCGATATCGCAAGCAGTCATGGGATGGTTTTTTTCTTCGCTGACTACCTTCTGCGCTCTGACTGGTTAATTCCCTTAGCTCAGATCACCTGATAATTAATTGACATAATATGATGAATGTGTTAACCAAATTAGGAAGGGTCTAACTAATCAACCAAGCGAACATATTAGATGACAATCCGTCCAGTTGATCTCATACCCGCTAAAGTTTGGTTCGCGCTTGTATGGTGTATCTTCAATCTTGGTCTCGTAATTTTTTACGAATATTCTCGTTTATCACTGAAACCGGAAAACATCACAAGAACTGGAAACGTAAGTTTTTTTTCCTACTTAGCACAGGAAAAATCTCATTTGGATTCATTTAATAGAATTGAAATGAAAAGACCTCGTCCACGCCAGGGCAAACATTTTCATTTGAATCGCAAACATTTGAAAACGTATTGGCGTAGACGGTTTTTTTTTCAATTCAATTTATTTTTGCTCATCTTTTTTTTTTTACAATAATTATAAAATACAGACAGAGAACGGAGATAGACTAAGAGTAATGACGGGGAAACGTTTTCGGATTTTCATAACGTTTTCTCTGAACGGGAGATGAACTAACAAAATATTTGCGTCTTTAAGTAAAAACCTATTCGTGCCGACGGGTCCTCGATTTTCAATACGTTTCAAGGTTATTTTCCATCTCATGAACATGTGCGATATAAAGGGCACAGTTTTTTCTTTACAGCTTGCATTGCTCTTCTTTTAACTCATAGTTGAAACCTTTATCTTTAAGTAAACTTAAAACTTATATAATAAATATATAAACACAATTACTGCTATTGTTGCCCTCCATTCTTCCAAGTGTTTGTTAATATGACATATTGGATGCGGGCCGTTGATAATCGTGAGTGACACGTCTTCGGTCAATTGAATATCATTAAGGTGCGGTGGTATCTCATTAATCCAGATGACGTCATGGTTATATTATTTTTGGCTCATGAATAAAGTGACGTGGCATCTCATTAACTATTGTTAATAAAGTGCGGTGGAATTTTATTATCTATTGCCTTTTTGCATGAACAAAGTGCTTGTATCTATTGTAATTGCTTGTATCTATTGTAATTGCTTGTATCTATTGTAATTGCTTGTATCTATTGTAATTGTCTTTTCGCATGAAGAAAGTGAACTGCACTTCATTATCTATTGTGAATAAAGTGGCGTGGGAAGGTGAGATAACGTGGTGAGGATTTCATTATATATATTATTGTTTCTGTGGATAAGGTCTTGGTTCTATTTTGGTAGTTTGATTGTTTAGAGCGGCCACGGAGCCCGGACCGCCCGCCTCCTAATCTCTGATTAGCAGCAGGACGTTTCTCCCAACAAAAAATCGAATCCAAAACATCATCGCTTCTCCAGCTTTCCATCTGAACAGGATAACCCCTACAGAACACTACATTTACACTGAACAGGATAACTCCTACAGAACACTACATTCACACTGAACAGGATAACTCCTACAGAACACTACATTTACACTCAACAGGATAACCCCTACAGAACACTACATTCACACTGAACAGGATAACTCCTACAGAACACTACATTCACACTGAACAGGATAACTCCTACAGAACACTACATTTACACTCAACAGGATAACCCCTACAGAACACTACATTCACACTGAACAGGATAACTCCTACAGAACACTACATTCACACTGAACAGGATAACTCCTACAGAACACTACATTTACACTGAACAGTATAACTCCTACAGAACACTACATTCACACTGAACAGTATAACTCCTACAGAACACTACATTCACACTGAACAGGATATCCCCTACAGAACACTACATTTACACTGAACAGTATAACTCCTACAGAACACTACATTCACACTGAACAGTATAACTCCTACAGAACACTACATTCACACTGAACAGGATATCCCCTACAGAACACTACATTTACACTGAACAGTATAACTCCTACAGAACACTACATTCACACTGAACAGGATATCCGCTACAGAACACTACATTTACACTGAACAGTATAACTCCTACAGAACACTACATTCACACTGAACAGGATATCCCCTACATTTCAATATGGCTGCGATCTCGGCGACCAAGTGCTGTAGGATCAGTTATCATGTCTTGTCGTTACAACTGCAGCTGCTTATTCGTACTTCCGACTGAAAGTGGCTCCACCATATATTGCAACTTTGTCCTTCTTATCCGAGCCTTCACTATATTTGGCCAGCAGTAACCAAAAGTCATGTGATTTTGAAAAAGGACTATAAAGGATACACAAATTACGAGTTAAGAATATTACTAAACCTTTAGAGTAACTCCGCTATCTCTCGTTGAGAGAATTAAAAAACAAAAATTTCTTCGCCTCCGAATCTCTGATTGGCAGGAGAATGCTCCTCCCACCAACAATTCGATTCCAAAACATTATTGCTACTCCCGCTTTTCATCCCTATATCCAGGCCCGCGTGGAGATGGTCCTCAGAGTGGGGCCTGGGAAACGCACATATATTATGTCAGCGGTGTGTCGCTTCCTATTTTCTGTCAATTTTGACAAGTGACTTGAAATTCACTTTTTGAGAATCGATAACCATATACATTCGCGATTGCGCGAAAAAGGTCACAAGTTGTTTATTAATTCCGATTCTACTCGAGTTGAGAACTCACTAGCATGCTCCGATCTTTTCCGCACCTTTCTTTATGTTATTACTAGTACACATATTTTGTTTATGTCACTTTGTTGTCTTTGAGTTCAATTCATTTTGGTGGTCGCTTAATTTGAAAAGATCTATCGCCACCCTTGAGGCTCGAACAATCATTTCTGTCTAACGTAAGTACTAACATGCAGTATTCCAGATCTGCAAAATTTGAGAAGCCGAAAACAATTAATGCAATAACATTAAAACATTTCCAGCAAATTTTACCAAATCAAAGATTTATCGACAACGATACCACTTCGAAAGTAAATCAGTCATGATTAGTAAGGTCCAACCGGTGACAGAGCTTGCACAGATACAAAGGAAAACCTTGGCCGTCCCCCTTGCTTCTTAAAAAAAATCCATGGCCCTTCGCAAACCGCGGTGTCAACAAGAAATTGGCAGCAAATAGGAAACGACACACCGCTGACATAATATAAATGCGTTTCCCAGACCCCACTTTGAAGGTGTGTCTCCTCCTGGGATAGAGTGAGACCCCACGGTCACGCATGCGAGCATATGTTTTCGCGTCACAACAAATGAGAGATGATCTTCTTGAAATTTAACTTCAAAATACTTAAACAGATATTTAGAAACTTCGTTAAAGGTAAAGATCCGACAACAAAACCCTGACATGTGATGCTCGTCGTCACTTTGCATTTTACGAGAAGATTGCTCACCGAGATCGCAAGCAGTCATGGGAGAGTTTTTTCTTCGCTGACTACCTTCTGCGCTCTGACGGTTAATTCCCTTAGCTCAGATCACCTGATAATTAAAATTGACATAATACATGATGAATGGGTTAACCAAATTAGCAAGAGTCTAACTAATCAACCAAGCGAACATATTAGATGACAATCCGTCCAGTTGATCTCATACCCGCTAAAGTTTGGTTCGCGCTTGTAATGGTGTATCTTCAATCCTGGTCTCGTAATTTTTTTTGAATATTCTCGTTTATCACTGAAACCGGAAAACATCACAAGAACTGGAAACGTAAGTTTTTTTTCCTACTTAGCACAGGAAAAATCTCATTTGGATTCATTGAATAGAATTGAAATGAAAAGACCTCGTCCACGCCAGAGCAAATATTTTCATTTGAATCGCAAACATTTGAAAACGTATTGGCGTAGACATTTTTTTTTCAATTCAATTTATTTTTGCTCATATTTTTTTTAATACAATAATATAATTATAAAATACAGACAGAGAACGGAGATAGACTAAGAGTAATGACGGGGAAACGTTTTCGGATTTTCATAACGTTTTCTCTGAACGGGAGATGAACTAACAAAATATTTGCGTCTTTAAGTAAAAACCTATTCGTGCGGATGGGTCCTCGATTTTCAATACGTTTCAAGGTTATTTTCCATCTCATGAACATAAGTGTTTGGACGTTTGGAATAGACCGATATTTAGCTTGTACATTTGTTGTCCCAATTTAGATCAGTGGCAGCATCCAGAGGATTCAGTGCTTTGTTTTCAAATGAGATAAATTTGTACATTTCCTCTTGGGATACAGAACAACAAGAAAACATTACTGAAGGGAAAATTATGGTGACCTGAACTGGGACAACAAATTACAAGCTAAATCGGTATATTGTGCAGAACCATTGACATTGAAACCTCTAAAACATTTTCAACCAATTTCAAAAACAAATACTATTAAAAATGTTGTTTTTTTTGCATTGAATTTCGCTATATATGTTGTTATTTAGAAAAACCAACACTGTCTTTTTTAGAATTACTTTGAGTCTTATTTTAAAAGTACCACGTTTCGAAAAACACGTTTCGCGTGTTCCCCCGTCTAATCACTACATTTGAAATCTCTCGCAGGTGCCAACCTTCGTTTCACGTTGAGAGTGGTCACTTACGTACGTGCTATGAGGTTGAGCTTTTAAAGTAAAATTGAAACTACGTTGGCAAATTAAGAAGATGTTACGGTACAACTGGGATTTCAATGTCGTAGCTTTCTAGATCAAAACTTGAACGTTATTAATATTTTATTACATTTATTTAACCTGTTCACTCGTATTCTAGATGTTATGATCAACGTAATTCCATACTGTTATACTCACAGTAGGATGTACTCCCATAAGTTATTTTTAATACAGTTCATGTAGCCACTATTTTATATCACATAACACTGAACATTGTTAATATTTTATATCACATAACACTGAACATTGTTAATATTTTATTATGTTTATTTAACCTGTTAACTCGTATTCTCGATGTTATGAACAAGGTTATTCAATACTGTTATACTCACAGTAGTATATATTCCCATAAGTTATTTTTAGTAGACGTCATGTAGTCACTATATTATATCAATACTGAACATTATTAATATTTTATTACGTTTATTTAACAGTCTGATATACTCACAGTCAGGGCTGTACGTACCTAGTCAATGCACTCCATGTAGTCACTGCAGGTCTTGAAGAAAATTATTGAAATACGAAACGAATCTTTATTCAATGATATAGAAATAAAATAATATTCATCACCGAAGCTGATACTTTTTTCAAAACAGTGTTTTTTTGTATATTTGATTTATGTTAGCTTTCCAAAATTCAAGGAATTTGGATTTGGAAAATGGTAGAATTAAATGGAATTAAATATGTTTATAAAAGCTGATACAACGAAAGGTGAATGAAGACAATCGGCAATATTTCGGGTATAAAGAAACGCACCCCTTGAATGACTCCCGGATAAACATGTTGAATCCTGTCGATAAAAAAATCACGTTTATTGCAAAACCTGTTTTACGACGATAATCGTTTGAAATAGAGTTGTAAGATATGTGTAAATTTCGAGCTATCGTGTTCTTCAAACACATTAAATTCTACGTTAGCATTCACATCGGTCGAAAGAACAATAATATTATCGAGAACCAACAGAACCCTCTCATACCTCGAAGGTCACGGTAGATCTTGACAAATATTTTCACCAGATCAACTCGCGGTGATCGAATAGAATAGGTTCATTATTTGTCAGTTGCCGACCTCTCTCAAAGGCACAATAAAATTAATCATTTTAGCGAAATATGTGCCAATAACTATACTGGCTGATTATTGGTTGTGTCACTTGTGGAGCGTGATAGGTGTGTGAAAACATATATGCTTAGTTAATTGCACAAAACGTCTGCCTGCGTATAGACTCTTATCACGGTTTTTCAAGTAGTCGTTTTCTTGGCTCTCTACCAAAGCCGCCGATACTGCTGTAAGAACACCTCAAAACTAGTCTTATGTCCAAACGTAAGGGTTATACGATGTTTGGGAGCAAAGTTACAGGTCGCCAAAGTCGCGATTTTTTAAAGACGTTTGTATGACAAACGGGCAACGTTGCCCGTTCGTCATCCAAATGTCTGTAAAATTTTCCGAATTCGCGGTCTTATATCTTCGCTCCTAAACATTGTATAACCCTTAGATTTGGGGATTTATCTAGTTTTGACGTGTTCTTACCGCAGTATAAACGGCTTTCCTAGAATTAAAAAAATCGACTACTTGAAAAACCGTGATAAGAGTCTATCGTTGCCATTTGTTTCATAAAGGGTGTAATTAAATGGAGTCCTATCCCTCATCTGAATTAATATGCGATTTTGACTGTTTTAGCCAATGACATTGCTCGATATACTAGCCCCAGACTACGAGACTCTTAATGAATAGGGGTATTATTATCCTAACCGTATTTTAGCGATTTCAACTGTGTTCTGTACTTTTCACTTTCATTTCAGGCCTTGATTTTAATTCAAAATAGTACTGACTTTTCTTCACAATAGTGCAGTTCCTTTAGCAGGTACGTAGTTTGACGTCTAGAGCAAACCGAAGAAGAAGAAATGTCTCGTTTTAAAGCTGAAGACTTTAGCAATATCTTTTACATATGTTTTTGATGGGATATGCAAAAACGAAGAGCTTCGGTGTTGAAAATGCGGCAGGTCAATATCGAGCATCACTCTGTTGCTGGGGGCTAAGCAATAGACCATTTTCTCAGGTATGCGCACGCACTATTGGCCCGCCAAATCGCTTTTTGAACAATAGCCGCCAATTTTTGAACAATAGCCGATAATTTGAATAACAAAGGCTGACGCATCAGAAGGAGTCTAACAAAAGCTAACAAAACTCACGGTCCGCCAAGAAATACTTCATGTAGGCAGCTTGGATTTAGTATTGGTTGAAATAATAGGGAGGGTTATAGGAAACCACTACGTGATTGCCCACGTGAAGTATTTACCGGCCCGTCAAGCCTGCTGCGTGCGCATACTTGAGAAAATGGTCAATTAGCCTTTTGCAGGATAAGATCACGTGGTTGTACTGGATGGCAAACAAATCTGACTTAATTTATTTTACATACATACATATCTTTAATATAAGTTCCCAGAAGAGCTTTTCACCATATATTTACAAATAAATTAAAATAAGTTAAACTAGGAGAAACTATAAATTAATTTGTTAAAATACTTATCGATAAAATTGTGTAAAAACTATCGTATCTCAGATTAAAGACTAATTGAAATTACATTGAATTCAGTCGTAATAAGAAGCTAGTAACTTAGACTTAAGAGCTCTCTTAAATTGAGGAACTGAAGTTGACGCTTTAAGTGTGCTATCTAAGGTATTTGGCATTTTAAACGCACTTGTACGAGGTCGGTATTATTATTAGCAAAACCTGTTTGTAAATGCTATATTCCACCTCCAATCGATTGTCGATCTTTCTGAAACTGCGTTTTTGAAGATTTTTTGCCAACCGATAAAAATTAAGCTCTGTGATAAGTGACTTATCAGCATGTGGCTGCTTCCTGCAAAAGGCCGGTAGGGCGACGTGATATTTAAGACATATCATTTCAGAAACTTTAAGCGGGTTATGTCTTGGCTTGAGACTTCTATTCCTTTTTCAGGAGATGAGAGTACGGTGTTTCCACGTGGCTGTTCTGCACGTGGTTGTGCTGACATCATTGCGAGCGAAGGCCCAGGAATGCCGTGGATCTGTTTATTCCGTCTCGGGCAGCATTCTTGTGAATCACGTGTTTCGAGTCATCATGGACAGTACTCAGATTCTATGCAACAAGGAATGCAACCTCGAAAAGCGATGTCAGAGCCATAATTTCCGATTCGACAGAAAGATATGTGAGCTGAATAACCGAACGAAAGAAGCCAGACCAGATGACTTAGTGTTCTATCAAGGCGGCTACTATATTGAGCAAGGTGATGCGGGTGAGTGATTCACAAATATCTTATAATAATACTAATTCCTAACGATAATCATAGACATAATACAATCACTAACTAATTAATTTAATAATCAGTTAGCGAATAGTTAAAGGAATAAAAACAGCCTATCTTTTGTAATTTTACCCAACTAGATTAAAATTTTGATGTGATATTCGCGCACATGAAGTTAAGGGGGTTAAGCCGTTTTGAAATTTTGTTCTCGCTCTCATTTCTTCTCCTGTACATTGAATTCAACCAAACTAACAGGACCATCTGCAGTTTACTATGGGTAACATTTTGGTGAAAATGTGAATGCCACCGATGAGTCTGAAACAACACGGCAAACTTGCTTATGTTAATGAGTCGCTTCCAAAAGCGATCATCCCCTCTCCGGGCAGATCCATGGGCATTTGACTTTTTTTTAAATACGGTCAAATTGCCCACTATGTGGGTCTTTTACATGTTCAATTCCCCACTGTCTGTAGCTTCTCCGCGGATCAAATGCCCCGGCCCCGACGAGAAAGTATTGATATTTTATGTTCGGCACCTTATAAATTCGATCATGTTCTCACCTTTAGAAACTAGTTCTGGAAATGACACTCGTAGATGAAATGAATTACGCGCTAGCTCTCTTGCATTTTCTGTATATGGATTAGTGAGCACATGCCATGTGTTAATTGATCTACTGTCAATCAAACAGAACCTTTTATTTGCGGTTGAAAACTGCCTTTTGCTATTTCTCCGTCAATGTTGATTTTTCTTGAACGGAGTTTTTGGTATGTGAAACATTGCTAACTAGATCGAGTATTGGCTCAAAATGTAAAAAAGTGGTGTTCACTGACGTCACAATTACGTCATTAGTATGTGTGATCGGGTCAATATTTTGACACTAACAGTTGTATCAATAAAGTGCATACCGGTTGTGAAAACTTGAGTAGAATCAAGCAAACATCATAAAGTTATACAATTTGTTTAAAATTGCAAAGTGGCTTCGGAGTTTCTATCGAGACACCTTAAACTAAGAACACAAAGATTGGAATGCTGTTACAACAACAACGACAACAAATATATTAATTTACACTCATTTTTACAATATAAAACATAAACAAAGATTATCGAGAAGAGAGAGTGTTAGGATACCTGAAATAGCTTTAGGAAAAACTAAACGAGTCAGGTACCCTGAGTCAGGTTACAGATTATGCTAAAATATACTAAAATATTACAAACTATTTTGAATCTATCAAATAAATTAATAGACAATGTAAATAATATTTAACATTATAATAAACGTAATAACTAATAGTAAAGTAAATTTATCAATTTAGCCATGATCAGGAGCCCATTACCAGGAGCGTGCATCTCCATATTAGGTTATTACCAGGAGCGTGCATCTCCATATTAGGTCATTACCAGGAGCGTGCATCTCCATATTAGGTCATTACCAGGAGCGTGCATCTCCATGTTAGGTCATTACCAGGAGCGTGCATCTCCATATTAGGTCATTACCAGGAGCGTGCATCTCCCAGATTAGGTCTGTCCAACAGCAGAACAGATGATGTAGCTATTTTTAGCTTTGTGTTTCCCGTGAGAAGAAACCAAGGCCGTCACTTTTAACCAATCAGGATGCACTAAAAAAATGTAATTAGCACGGTTGAAACTGCTAAAAATACTAAAGCGCAAGAGAACAAAGACAACGTAATCGCATACCAGAACTTCGCGACTATAAATAGCCACATCATCGACTGTGCTGTGGGCGCTACCCATCACATAGGTACGTTCCTGGTAATGGGCTCCTGCCATGATGCATTACACCGACGTTATCCGGCGGCACAACACATGGGAATATCCATCTTATGACTGTATAGTATTATTTACAATCACCTATAACCTTTAGTGTAGAGTTATCTTTATTACCAATCTATTATTTAGTTTTATAATATACATTCCGCGTGAACACATTCTAGCCAATTAGTAACGGAATATTCTTCAGTATTAACATTGACAGTTTGCTACTTTATCCAATCTGTGACGAGAAATTTTTAAAACGACTTCAGCATGGCTTTCTTTTGCTTCCGTCATTGATTCTCCGACCTTTTTCACATATTCAAAGCAGCTTTACCATTTGAATAAATGATTATTTTCATGTACGTTGAATTGTATATTATAAAACAAATAGACTTTGGTTTTTCCTGTGGTGCTATCAATATTAATGCACTTTCAAGGTCTTGAAAACTGCGTTCCGCTCGTGCATCATTTCAAGACCTCGAGCGTGCATCATTTAAAAGAACACCAGGAGAACTGTCTTCTATTTGTTAATTAACAAAATGCATTGTGTGCAGTATTAATACGTAAATGTTTTATTAACTCAATTGAAAATAATCATATATCTTTCTTTGCGGCAATCCGTAGTGCCGTTGGGGTCCATTCCTGAACTTCCGGGTAATACATGCAAGGAGATCAAGTTAAGCTATCCTGGATCAAAATCTGGTCGATACTGGATTGACCCAGAAAACTCAAACAAGCCGTTACACGTCGTGTGTAATATGACAATGGAAGGTCAGTCAATAGTATTGAGAAACGTGAGACATTTGTGGATTAAACGAGAAGTTGAAGCATACTATATTGAGAATGAAAGAGCAACGAATTTAGCAGGTATTACCAATACATGAGGTAATTGACCATGCAAAAATAAAGACTGGTTAAAATCTAGACCATATGTAAAACCGAAATTGAAAGATATTGACTAATGTGTTTGTAAAAATAATAACTAAGTCATGTTATTGTTTAGATGTTGACGAGTGCGCATCAGGAACTCACTTATGTGCAAGAGGTACCACATGCACTAACACCAAGGGATCGTATGAATGTTCCTGCCCTGCAGGATACAAGAAAAATGGTACCAACTGTACAGGTAACGAGGTTATGTATGGGAAGTTATATTGTGTGGCATACCTTAACAACTCGAATAAATGCATGACACATACTAGGATGTTTCTACTAATCATTACTATTAGCGTTTAGATACCAAAAATACGTTTTTCGTTTTGATCAAATACATGTTGCAAAGTTAAACCGATCTATGTTACTATGGCAAGAACCGAAAAGCAAACTCGTATTTTGATATCAGGTTCTAAATAAAACATAATACTCCAAAATAGTTTATGTAGTTTCTTCTATACGTGGACAAACAATGAATCTATAAAAATATTATCATACTTGAAAATCTTTCAATATGAATTAAAAATCGGACATTGTAAGCAAATAAAAACAAATTATGATATCAAGTAATGTGTCTGTAACAGATTGAAATGTATAAACATTTATGTCTTGTATTGTATCACTTAGATGTTGATGAGTGCGCATCAGGATCTCACCTATGTGCAAGAAACGCCACATGTACTAACACCAAGGGATCGTATGAATGTTCCTGCCCTGCAGGATACAAGAAGAATGGTACACACTGCACAGGTAATGTGGGTTATGTGTAACAAGCTATATTTTCAGAGATCTTAGTAAAGATCAACATGTTTGTAAGAAGCCAAATTTCAAGGAGAAGGAAGCAGTTTGTTATAAAGTAGTACCTATAAATGGAAAAAGAAATAAGAAACTACATTGATCAAGATGACATTCTTATTTATTTGTTTATTTGTGTGTTTATTTCTTTATTTCTTTATTTATAAACTTTTGTAATTTAACAGACTGTAGTATATTAAAATAAATATTAATTATCTCAATTTCATTACTTCTATTTAATTTTATTAATACATCATAATACTACAGGCTCCCGGATGTGTAAATCTTGAGTGGCTCAACCTGTTTATCCACTCATTTATACATGTGAACAGAGAATCCTGAGGCCTTTGCGCATATTCCATTGATGAAAATATAAAACTTTCCCAATTTCATCACTTAAAGATAAAATGAAACTTAATTTTATTGAAGGTTACTAGCCCTAAATGTTTACTTCATTGCTTCTAAGATGACAAATCTGATTTGCAACATCTTCCTTATTATTTTATTTATAATATATTAATATTATCCTCTATATTTAAATTAACATTTATTATTATTATTGTTTATACATAGCTTAATTTTAATTATTAGAAGATTATTGGTTGATTAGTGTATGTGTGTGCTTTGTGTATAGGTGTCCCGACCGAAACATTGTAATATATTCTTGTAAACTAGCATTTTTAGCCCTCTAAGGTTATTTTGGGTTTCCAGTACCCCTAATCTTGTAATCATGCTATTTCTGTAAATCATCTCTGTTATTTTTTTGGGGTAAATAAAGGTTGTTGTTGTTGTCATATTCGTGTACATGAAATATTTTTTTACCCCACCCACCCCTATCCCACACACACAGACAAGAAGGTAAAAACTTTGATAATCCCACACTGGAAATCACTTCGAACTCCCCCCGACCGCCCCAGAGCTTCTAGCTCTCAGTAACTAACTGACTACCCTGGTTCCAGAGGCCACAGTGACCGAAGTAACCGAGTGGACCTGGGGTTGATAGCCAGATCCGTAGGAGACTCGCAACTTTCGGGCCTCTGGTAACCAGGGTACTAACTGACCTTCCAACTACCCGATATTAACGTCTGCTAGTTCTTACTTATCGTAATCTATAATTCATACCACGATTTTATTTTTAAATTATTTGCTTTACTTGGCTCAGGGAAATCGTATCAGTATCCATAAAACCCTTGGCATAAAAGGCTCGGTGGCTTGACCACAGATCATAAAGCAAACATTTGGAACTCTTTACCTGACGATATAAAGTATGCGGAATCTCTGGGAAGTTTTACATCTAGGCTCCTGCATTTATTATTTCTACTTGTCGCCTATCATTAGATAAACATTTACAAATAACTAATCAGTTAGTATTTAGTAATTTTAGTAATTTATTAGAGTAATAGAGGATATGACATGGCCGCGCGGAGATACGTATTTTATCTTGAGTGTTGATAAACTATCTTACGAGTGAGAGCAGCGAACGAGTAAGATATTTCATCAACACGAGAAGATAAAATCCGTATCTCCAAGCGGCCATGTAATGTTCTGTTTAATATATAATTATCGATGAAATACCAGTTTCAATCTCTTACCAAAAAGGCTAGAAATCTTTGAAAGCAATTCATATGTTCAAGTGATATATTCACGTGTGAAGATATCACTTTTTAGAAAGAGATATACCCTGGTATTTCATCGAAAATTATATATTAAATAATATTATTACATTTTAAGCTTCTTTACTAGATAATAGCTAGCAACTTTAGTAATAGGTAAAAGTTAAATAATAAAACAGTTTTCTAGTTTTTGATGCTTCAATGGATAACAGTTTATATTCTTAATTAGACTAGGATGACGGCCTAGTTGTAAACCATTTATATGAATGTATAGCTACCGTATATAAATAGAGAATTAGATTCAATTCAGTATGTCTGTGATAATGTGCCTTCTGCAGGATATGATCACGTGATTGTAAATGCTATTTTCCACCTCCAATCGATTGTCGACCTTCATAAAAGTGTATTTTTGAAGATTGTAATAGGACATTTTCACTATGACGTCATTTTACTACAACCACCAGGATCCTTTTCAAATTCTCTTTGTCATTCAAATTTCTCAACTCCTTTGAGAATTCCAAGCCAATTGTACAATTTAGAGGAACAAAAGGATTCTCGCAGAGTTCTGGTAGTTGTAGTATGTGATGCAATCATGCAAACGTCCTATTGCCCTCTAGAAAAACGTTTCCCATGGGATCACGAGCTCGATTTATTCGTTCGTCATTCAAATAGTATATCGGCTCGTTCCTGCAAAAGGTCTCTCGTTTCTTTAACGAAGTATTATATCAGCACGTGACTGTTAGCTGCAAAAGGCCTATTGGTACACATGGAGTAAGACTTGTTAACCAACCAATCAGAGCATATATCAAACAATAGTGCAATTTTCAAAACAAAACATATGAAACTTATCCCATACAAGCGATAACATTTGCTCTTGCTAGTGTCCAAGCCAGTGCAGACAGCTTATTTCCGTATTCCGCATGCGTAATGTAGTCGTTTAAAGAAATAAAGCAGACGACTGTCAACACAGAAGTCAAACGTGAATCCAAAACGCCTATGCAATATAAAATTTATCGACGAGATTTCGTCGATTTCGTCGAATTCGTCACCAATAATGAGGAAAAAGCCAAAAAGGATAATAAACTTTATGATGGGGGAGCGAGTAAAAATAATGATAAGTGGATACCATTCGGTGATGAAATTATATATATAGCCCGCTCTTATTATAAGTATTCGCATTGAAAGACCTTAGTGTTCCTTCAGACAGTTCAGAGTTTCCCTGACAAACCGGTTAGTCTTATTTTGCTGGATTATATCGAGAAGTTAAGAGAACATTATATTCTGAGACGATCGAAAGCGGGACGATCCAGCTTTTCCGGATAGAGGTTTGTGTTGAACAGGATATGTTCGAGGGAGGACTCACAACGTCGACAGCAAAATATTTTACAGAAAGAAACTAAGACTGTCTATCAGCAGTAAATATAAGTCCTAAATTCGACTCATAACACCAGTGTTTGCTTATCAATGTTTGCTTAATATTATTAGTGTCACGAAATGTGTCCGTGCTACAGCCGAGGACAAGGGAATTACTCTAATCGAAATCTCAGACAGCCATCTTAGGGACTGTTTACTTCAATCTAAACAAAGATACAATAGTTTGAATTAGACTGCCAGGTATCAAGTATTTTGAAAACCGTTCCCGGCCGCCAAGTATCTAGCCACAGTGTAAAATAAACTCCAATATTTATAGTACAACTATACTTACTTGTTAATTTCGTGCATAAAAGATGGACATTCAGCGCGTTGTGAGCCAGCATTTCCAGTATGTTGCTCCCCGAGCGCTTCGACGACAGGAAGAACAAGTATTGCAAGCAGATGCAAGATTTTCGTTGTCATTTTGACCGCGCTTATTCGTTACGAATGAGGGCAAACTATACATCAAAACGCGGGAAATTCGATAGATTAATTGAATTCGGTTGTAGGTTTTTGATTGGTTCTTTTCCCAGCCTTTTATAGCCCAGACTTCCCTGGCATATGCCCAGAAATAGAAGAACGCCTTGTACATTTTGACTCAACCGGTCGAAAACAATTGCAAATTAGCCGCGGAGAATAAGCGACTATGGGGTTTAAACTATTAAAACTACAGAGAAAAGACATTATTGTTTTGTATTCCGTTCGTAGGTTTTTTTAGTTTTTTATTTACGAGGCATAAAATTGCAAGAAAATTGCATAATTTTGGCGAACAGTTGAGTAAACTCCCGGAGGGGGCGTGAGCGTGACTCACGTCTAGTGACGTTTAGTTAAACGGAAGTTTGATATGAAACGGCCGAAATGCGTCTAGGGTAATGTTTTGGGTTGAACCAACGCCGAATAATAATCTAAGCAATGTCACGTATGGACATAGTCATAAAAATAAATTTAATTTCTTTTACGATCTTCTTATCCCTTCCCAGTATACTAACTCCTTTCGGCATTATACCTCTCTAAGTTCAATTTGTCTAATTAATATATCTTACTTTTATATCCTACTTTTATATCTTACTTTTATATCTTACCTTTCGATTCACGCGGCGAGGTTTGAACACAAGACCTTCGGTGTGGAAGACCAGATCTTTACCAATGAGCCACATAAACTTGCGATGGAACGACCCTCACTTTTAAAAATAATAATCCTAACCCTAACCATAAACCTAACCCTAACCCTAACCGTCAGTAAACAGGTTCCCAGGTAAAAGACGAGTTCTCACCCAACCCAGAGCTAGGGTTCACAGGTAAACAACGTGTTCTGACTGTAATGCGAGGACATTTTTGTGAGATTGTTTAGATTATAATTTGGCCAGGGTTCAACCCACAACATTAAATTTAATGCGATGGATTCAACCCATTTAATGTTTGCGAGTCAGGTGTCAGTTTACGGCCTACATGTAAACCATTGATGTGAATGTGGCTAGCTACCGTAGACAAATAAAGATTGATTATCTGATTGATTGATTGATTGATTGATTGATTGATTGAATGTAATTCAGTTCCTAAGATCTGTGGTGACATCCTCAAGTGGGGAGGAAACACAAGTGGTGTGTACACTGTGGATCCTGATGGTCTGGGACCATTTAAGGTAAAGTGGCTGAAACAGAAACTGAGCCATTACAAGTTTCATTCTGTTGGAATGGCCAAATTGCACTATCGAACAACACTGTTTACTTATGACAAAAATCTGTCAACGCAATAAAAACCTGTAATACTCTATTGTCGACCAAGCATTAAAAATATACTCTGGCGAACAAACTCCATGCATCAACAATACTATGCAATGCAATGCGCTACACAACAGTAAACAGTAATGTCGAAAGGGGATATGACGTAGTGTTTGCTGGACTATTCTGTTGTCTAATGCGACCAACCCTTTTTGTCACTGGCCAATTTTATTCGTATCTGGCCAGTACTGACAAATACAAACTTTTCCTCTAGTGCGACTTGGGCCTATAAGTATTGATATGGACATTTATTAGAAATTATACGGATCTCAATTAAGTAGTCGAATATCAGGGTTGCTTACTGCGATTCTCATTTGTATCGGACAAAGAAGTTCTGACTTCATGTAGGTGATTCATGAAAGCATGTATCAATCCTAATTGTTCAAATCAACGTTCCATTCTTAACACTCCAGCTGAGTGAATTTGAAAAACTACCTGCTTTTGAGATGTGATTTTTTTTCACTGGAAGTTCTAAATTCACGATATTTATCGCATTTGATTGAAGTCTATCATGTCAAAATACGATTTCTTCGTCGAGACAAAATTCAAGAATGGTACGTGTGAATGCGAATCGCCGTAATTCCTGTTTCCCGCTATAACTTAAATCCTTGCTCTTGAACACTATATAAACAAATATCCTAACCTATCAGGTGTACTGTGACCAGACATCCTCAGGCGGTGGGTGGACAGTGTTCCAGAAGAGACAAGACGGATCAGTCGACTTCTACCGAGGTTGGCCAGACTACAAAACTGGCTTCGGAAACCTGACAGGCGAGTTCTGGTTGGGACTGGACAAGATCTACCGTTTGACTTATCAAGCTCGAAACAGGCTTCGCGTTGAGCTGGAAGATACAACGGGAACAAGCAAGTACGCAGAGTATGACTACTTCGCTGTGTCAAACGAGAATAACAAGTACCGACTGAGTCTGGGAACATATTCAGGTAAGCTTGAAATGTATTTTATAAAATAATCCAGAGAAAACTGGGACTAAAATTGGCTGAAATTAGGCCGTGTTTGTATTAGAGTCTATAGATATATAAATTTCTCTGTAGAGTCGAATCAATCAATCAAAATGGCAAACAACAATAAGCTAGATTGACTAAACGTTGACATCTTTTTTTATCAGTAAAACTGGCAAAGATGTTTTGACAATAATACAACATGTTCATTCACGATTCTAACAACATCCTTCACTGTCTAACGTGTATTGTTCTTCGCTGATTAGAGAAATCAACATGGATTCTCTTTTATTTATACAATATATTAAACCCAGAAAGGGCCAACAAATCTAGTTTTCAAAAAATTATCTTTGATATGAATTGAGTGAGGATATCAAGAGACGGAAATGCAACAGATTTTTTGTTAAATATGTCTATTGATCTGAGGAAAAGCGGAATTCATAGCACTCGATCTCCGCGATTCCGACAGTTTTGAACTCTGAAATACAAAATAATTGAGTCTGTGAATTGTTATTATTGAGCCATATTGGGCTTGGAGAATTCAGAGCCTGAGGCGTTTAGTTTTCTCCTTTCCATTTCATGAACAACTATATGGAAAAGAAACGTTGGGGTTCAGTTATTACATTTTCGACATTTTTCTCACAAAACCATCTGCAACTAAGACAAAATTTCAAACTCGAGCTTTTACCTCTTACCTTGCACTCAATATCCCATCTCATTGGAATTAAAGGGAGTTGGCGAAAAAAAAATCTTGTGTTCTGAGTTTTCTTTCCGGGGAATTTGTGAGAAGTTCTCAAAATAGAGCCATGCACACAGAGCCCGTACCTTCGCTTAATTCTTTTAGTTCCGTCAGTTTCGATTCTGGTTACACTGAATTGGATTGCGAATGACATTCGAAGTAGCGCTTATATGGTTTAGACGAGCTTGAAAGGTTTTTGCTTTGACAGTCTCAAGTAATTTTAATCGAAATTAATACGATAAATAGTAAAATGCAAATTTTTATTAATTATTTTATGGCCACTGGTTTACTCCTAAATCTCTAAGCCATCAAGCTCTCCTGATTATGTTTGATTCGATCAGGAACAGAAGCCACGGGGAGTTCTCGGAGGTGGAGGGAGTTAGTTGTGGTAATTTCATCTTCGATTAGTCTAGGGATTAGTCCTATGAGTATTAACAGTGATAGTAAGACGGCTAAGTCAAAGATCGAACTTATCGAAGGAAACTATTCCATCACTTACGGCTTATCGGATTTTAACTGTAATCAAGAAATGCTGCTCAGTGAAATTTATTGTAAGAAAATTTGTTATACGATTTCCAGTATTTATAGGCTGACTTTACATGTAAAATATAAAATCTTCTCAGTATTTTGTTTGTCAGTTTTATTCGAGGGCCCGCTTTAGTAGCAGATATTACAATTGCGAATAGCAGTTTCAGCGGTATTGACGGAGACGAGTAGTATAGGAGGTACAAAATTAAACCCCTTTTTGGGGGTTGAATACATAATTAGGGGGGTGAATACGTAATTAGGAGGTGGAAGCTCATTAATTGAGATGACGTCATGGATCTATTGTCTTTCCGCATGAACAAAGTTCGGCGCTCTCGTTAATTCAGAGGACGTCACGGTTCTATTGTCCTGGACTCATGATCAAATTAAAAGGGGGTAAATAAATTATCTATTGTCTTTCCGTATGAACAAAGTGCGGCGCTCTCATTATCTATTAGGGACCTTAAGCAACCACGACGGCAACGTCTAGGACGACGGCATAAAACAATAGCCTTAATTACAAAATACAATAACTGCACGTGAAAATGCACGCAGTCGCCTACATTTTCACCGTTCTCTGCAAAAGCACAACGTGAAAACCCCAAATTGTACGTTTTAAAGACAACGCGAACGTAAGAAAGTAAATCAAATCATTTCTCGTTCGCCGTGAACGGAACACTATAGCCATTATATTTTTCGAAAATCTGGTTTTGAAAAACAATTCAAGGCGAACAAAGGAAATAATAAACATAAAATTTCGGGAGAATACTTTTTCTACGTCCCGTCGTCACTGCCGTCGCCGTCCTGGTTGCTTAAGGTCCCTATTGTTTCTGTGGGTGAGATCATGCTCCTATTGTTTGGGATCCTATTGTTAGGAGCGTCCATAAAACCAGTACCGATCACCCCTGAATCCATTCGAAGTTGAATGAAAAAGAGTAAAACATACCTCGCAATATCGTTGTAGCGTAAACTACTCGTGATAGGCTCTAAACTGTCTTTATTATTTTCCTTTACAGCTAACAACTCATAAGATAATTGTACACAAAATCCGGTATGGTTCATTAGATCAACTCTGCTATCAGGTTTTTAGGGATTAGCAATAACGTAAAGGCCTATTGTTTGGAGGAAAAAAACCTTTTTTTTTGGCAAATTCTTCTCTGGAACGAAACTACTACAATTAACATAATCAACAAAACATACTAATCGGAAAAAGATTTTATTGATTCAAACCATGATAAGTGATAATATTTACAATGCAAATTTAGCTACAAATCCACTCCACCGTGACCCAACGCTAACTCTTGTCTCCAGCTATAATACAATGTTAATACTTGTAGGGATAAGGCTTCCGAATTCGCATTGATCGTCTGATGCGATCGGCTTTTAGATAAGGTCCAACACTTTCTTCGGCATCATCATCCAAGTAATTCTTGATTTCCCAACGTCGGCGTTTTCTGCTTTTTTTTGCAGCGGGTAAAGTAGTGTTTTGGTTGAAGAGTACGAAGAAGACAAAGAAATGGGGATTCGTATGTTTTCTCTGAAATGGCACTGTGGCTGGTTCAGACGAATCTATCAGTAATTGTAGCGGTATGGTTGGTGAGCTCAAAGAAGACAAAGAAATGTTCGTGGCTGGGGACTGATATACTTTTGCTGAATACGGCACTGTAGCTGGTTCAGCTGAATCTAGGTTGGCAAATACTTGTTGTGCTGTGATGGGTGTATCGGCTATTTCTTGTTCTTGGGGTTGGGTTGCGATACCAGGTGGAAGAGTTGCAGGTACAGGATAGCGACTCATTTGGTGTTTATACCTCATAAAGTTGTTTTGAAGCTGGACATAATTCCTTGCTTTTTAGGCCTCACTGAAATCATTACGGTTTAGTACCTATTCATAAAACATAAAACATAAATATCATCCTTCAAGCTTTGTATGTTTTGTACTTGCGGGGAAATTGTAAATCTCTGCTGCTCGCCGTACTTACGCAGTACGTTAGAAACATTGGTCATTAACCTACAGCCCTCCAGTGTATTTGGTTTTAAGTCGACAAACAAATAACCATAAGGTCTCCTAACAGCCTTTTCGTATTCGTTGAGAAAATACTCCGTCTGCCTGGGATACATTTGCTTGGCCAGTGTTAAAATTTGTAGTTTATCACGTGGATTCTTAAACAGCACCAAGTAATGATTGTTTAAACTGACGCTGCAATTGCCTTTACCCTGATGAAATAGGTTCTGTAAAATGTAGAGGACACTCGGATTTCGGTGATGAGATCCTTTGGTAAACATGTTGACAATTCTATTATCATTTCCCGTTCCAGCAATCTGATCATCAATGGCAATCAGGTTTCGTACATGTGATCTTGCTCGATATCAGGTGGGAGTCCTATCACAAATACCATACCTTTTTCCGTACTAAGGAGTGCTGTATACGCAGGCTGCCACTGTGAGTAACACCACACAATCCTTTGCGGTGGATGGAAAATTGTTTGATTAGTTTGTTCGAGTAACTTCTGAACCCAGACCGTTTTACAACATCCTGTCATATCAGCAACCATACATGTGAAGGGATGTTGTAGTTGAAAAGAGTCACAAGAGGTTTCAGGCTCAGTTGACTTGGGCTTAGAAAATCTAGATAAATTGTGTTTGTTATACATGTGTCGTTTAAGATTATCACTCCTTGAGAATTATTCTCCACACTCTGGGCAATGTCTAAAAACCATGTTCACACTACACAAGCTTTTCGCTAAATGAACCGAAACACTATATACTCTCATTTTATCCTTCTCCTCCTCACTATAAATAGCCCTCATAAGAAAATCTCCGATCAGTTTTAACCATGTCTCGAACAGTAAAGAGAAATGGTGGCTTTCTCCATCTCTTTGCTTCTTGTCCCTACCATCAACGTCAATTTCTTCTCGAAACTGCATCTCCAGAACAAGTACATTCACTCGTACCTATCAGCGAGGAAAACAGGCGAAGACTAACTCCACACATAGAAAAAATATTTATACACTCGTGGATCCAGAGGTTCCATTCAAAGAAAAGAAGGAACTACTAGTGCAAGAGGGCGGTGGATTTATTGAACATTTGCTTGCCCCTGTTCTCACTGGGTTTCTCATCGTATAAATAGGTGACTCTTAGGTCTTTCAAGATCATTTGCTACTGAAGTCACTCTGCGGTGAACATGAAGAGAAACATTGATTGGGAAAGTGAAGAAAGTGATACCTCGAGTGATGAGAGTGAGGATGAAGAGAAACCAATAATTAAAAATGTTTTGGATGATCTTCCGAGAGCCGTCCCCATTAAAGATGCTTCGGATTTATTGCACAGTATGGCCGTTTCTAAGGATATTTTATTTTGGACGCCAAGAGGAGAATTGCTTCGTAGCAAACATATAATTCCGGTGACGAATATAGCGGCCCTGGTAGAATATGTCTTACTTCCCTATAACAAGGATTTGCTGAGACCTCGCGCTCTCAATACATCCATAGAGGGTCTTGCTGAACTAGGAATCAACAATCGTCTAATTCACAACAAAAAGGTTTTGAGTGATCCTATAAAAAAAGAAAGAACATACCAGCAAAATGAGGAAACTAGCAGCAGTGAGCAAGAAGAGAGTCAAAATGAGAACGAGTCTCAGGAGAGTGACAATAACAGTGATGCCGAAAACCAAGATAGTACTATTGCAAACGAGGAAGAACATAGTAGCGATGAAGAGGACAGTGAAGATAACAACGAACATAAAACCAACGCCTCTTGTGATCATTGTAACTCTACCAATGTTCACGCAACGGGTGTTGTTGGCTGCCCCAAATGTCTATGGAATGATATTTTACTTGACCCGATCACCACATGTACCATTTATGAGAATGAGTTTACATTGACAATCAAGTCGGTTAAGAACATTTTGGTACGATGCCAGCATTGTCAAACAGCACGGCAGATTCATCCCAAAAGTAAAAAGGAACAAACACCCAACAAGTGACGATGAAGACTGATTGTAAACAAACCTTAAATGCTAAAATACTCTTCAATTTTTTTCTGCCCCATTGTAAATGTTATCGCTTATCATGGTTTGCATGAATCAATAAAATCTTTTTCCGAGTAGTTTGTTTTGTTGATTATGTTAATTGTGGTAGTTTCGTTCCAGAGAAGAATTTGCCTATAAGATTGTTTTTTCCTCCAAACAATAGGCCCTTCAGTTATCGCTAATCCATAAGAACAATAGCAGAGTTGATCTAATAAACCATACCGGATTTTGTATACAATTATTTTATTAACTGTATAGGAAAATAATAAAGACAGTTTAGAGCCCATCACGAGTAGTTTGTTCTTCCCGTTTACGCTACAACGGGGTTATATATTGCGAGGTATGTTTTACTTTTTTCATTCAACTTCAAATGGGTCAGGGGTGATCTATTACAAATATTTCTATTGTAATACAGAGTTCCCTTGCATACTGAGCACTGTTTGAGCTTAGTCAAAGGCGGCTTTCAACCAAAAGTAACATTTGGTATCTCTTCTTGCTGAATGTCATTAGGATCTATATCTCCTATTTCGGTCGTCATGGGGGACGTTTCCACGATTTCAACTGGTTCCTCCTTTACTACCGAGGTCTGCATGATAGCATTCTGTCTCTGAAGTGTTGGACGAAAAGCTTCCATGTTGAACTTATTTGATACTCCAGTCTATCGTGGGTTCTTGCGTTCAAAGGCTTCATAGTCTGGATCCTCTGGGTTTTGTGTAATGGTTTCAATGGGATCGTCTAGTTCATTCACAATGGCTTTGAGGTTTATCCACTCGTCTACTGTCAAAGCAATTTCCTCTTTGGTGGGACATTTCTTGTTTTGCCCTTGGATGTACTTTCGAATGTGAACTCTCATCTTCCCGTGGAAAATGTTAGCACTGGCGTGGTAGCCTCTAGGTCCTAGCTTGTAGATGACTTCCATCTTGTTGTTGCTCAACTTGGAAAGGATTCAGGGCCGATCGGCCCTGGCTTTATAGCGCCTTCAAGCAATAGGATCCCAAAAATAGAAGCATGACCTCATCCAAAGGAACAATAGATAAATTATTCACCGCCCTTTTATTCATGATAGCGCCACACTTTATTCATGAGTCCAATACAATATAACCGTGACGTCATTTGAATTGATGAGCTTCCACCTCCTAATTACGTATTCACCCGCTAATTATGTATTCAACCCCCCAAAAGGGGCTTAATTCGGTGCCTCCTATGTTACTTATATGCCTCATTTAAACTGTATATCCATTGTCAGAAATTCATGCCACGCGTGCGCACTAGGCATTAAATTTAATAAATAAACAGATCCGGAGTTGCTCAGAATTTTACAGAAGTCTGTATGGAAGTTTTTTTTGGGGGATACATTGGGAGATGGTATTATAGCAAACCTCATTTGTCCCGATCTTAGCAATTTCTAAATCATATTGCCTTCCGTAAAATTATAATCAAGTTATAACGAATAATTGTGGCTGCGAAAAGAATCTGAAATGAGTTAACTGACCTCCATGTTATGACCTCCATATTGACAGCAATCTCCTTCCTTTCAGCTGTTATGATGGTTACTTTGATCAACTTTACAATATACAACTCGGGGGATAATTGATTTGTCCCGATTTAGCCGAGTAGCTTAGAAGACGTTATATTGCCCAGATAGATCCAAATATAACTTCACATTATCCTCGAGCTGCGAATTGCGAACAAATATGAGTAATTTTAAGGTTTTACGACGGCCACAGCAGGGAAGAATCCCGTAAACACGTAAGTCCTTTGCACATCTCTTGCCTCTCTCTTCGAAACGCTTTGTCCGCCATTTCTCTCTCGGTTTGCCTGTACAAGCCTGGGAACTGGTATATTCTTAACTGTTCTTTCGTTGGCTCTATTATAACTTTCTGATAGGGCTAAAAAAATAACGCGGCATTGAAATAAAATATGCAAAACTAAATCGTGACTTTATTCCATGTAAACGTACTCGGTTACACTGTTTACCTCAGCTTGGCTATTAGCCGCTACAGGGGTGGATCCAGGGTAGTTTATGTGATTTCCGTAAACTACTCAACTTTTTTCAAACCTCTAAATTTTAGGTAGTTTATTACTAGGAGGGGTGGGGTGGGTGGGGTATGAGTTGATTGGTCTGTCAGAGTAAATTACTCAGTCCAAACCCTGGATCCACCCCTGCGCTCTACTTATAATAATCCGACATAGCTAGAACTTTTCAACCACGCAGTTCATAAACACTAGAAGCCTTTCGAATACGACCGCTTTCGCAATTCGCTTCGAGCAGAGTGTTTGGCCTGGAATAATGGCTGAGCGAGCCTGAGAACACGTAATTTATAATGGGCAGGCATATTTGCATAATTTTATACCCCGCCCACAATGGCATGAATTTCTGACCATGCTAAATAAGTTGTATTTGTTTAAGAGGGCAGCGTTGTGTCGTTCCATCGAAGTGAGGCGTTTGGATCAAAATTGCTGAAACTGCTATTCGTTATAGACGCAACTGCATGTAATAGCTTCTATTCGAAGATTTCTACCAATAGCTCTGATTGGACAAAATTGGACAAGTGACACCAGTTCTTGTATATTAAGCGCTCGGAGTATAGTCAATCTACATATCGCTAACAAGATAAAGTTGAGCAGCCAATTATTTACTTATTTAACACTATGTTGTTATTTATTATAGGAAATGCCGGTGATTCACTCAGTGGTCATCGCGGTGCGCCCTTCACCACTAAAGACCGAGATTACGATATGTACAGTAGTGGTAACTGTGCAGTTGTGTTTAAGGGTGCGTGGTGGTATACTGCCTGCCATGCCTCTAACCTGAACGGTTTTTACCATCACGGTGCACACTCCTCGTATGCTGATGGTGTCAACTGGGTCGCCTGGAAAGGGCATAACTACTCCGCCAAGCGAGCTGAGATGAAAATCCGTCCTATTGGGTTCATAAATTGACATGCACTTGTAATGGCTCTATCAGTAACATTTACTATATAAATACTCGTTTTATAATAATAACAAAACCATTCTCGCATAATGAAATTTAACTTCGCATGACTTCATAGTAATAAATTAATTCGGTCAAGGAGAGTCTCATGGTCATAAATATTATACTAGATACTTGATTAAAGACTTTCTTCATCGTGGAAGGTAAAATAAAAACAGAAGATATTTAAATAGGCCTTCTGGAGGAAACAGTCACGTGCTGATATATCACTTCAATGCCCAATGAATGGGTCAGGAAACAGTCACGTGCTGGTATATCACTTCAATAACCAATGAATTGCGCTCCTGATCCCATGGGAAAGGCAAACAAACTTCAAAACGCTGGTTTATAAAGATCGACAATCGATTGGAGATGGAAAATAGCATTTATTACAGGTTTTACTAATATCACTACCGATCTCGTACAAGTAAATGCGTTTAAGTAAATTAATTCATGTGTTTTGCCATCCAGTACAACTACATAATTGTATTCCTGCAAAAGACCCATATGTGGTCTACATTTTATCCTACGGATCTATTTCCTTTCTATCGATTTTCTGTTTCTAAGCGGTTACTAAATTTTATCATGTAGCTTGTTTGTTGTTATCGACAACATTAATGAGAAATGCAAGAACTGGCTCAGCTGCTCTACTTCAAAAATGAATAAAAGCCTAGATAAAACTTAGGTATGTACATTATGTGCTGACATTATGTGCGCCTGTCATGAATGTCAGTTACTAGTGTATTTAGCTCTGTAGTAGTTCTACAATTTTACTGCGTTTTTTTCTGGCGAAATAGTGATGTTTTCTTCATAAGTCCTGCCTTAATGTTTCTGGCATGGATGTATCTCCTCAAACTAAGAGACATGTTAGGCATTGTTTCAGGAAACAATAACGTGCTGATATAATACTTCGTTAACGAATGAATTGAGCTCGTGATCGGCCCCATGGGAAAGGCGTTGCCATGGATGCTGGAGGGCAAGCAAACTTCAAAACGCTGGTTTATAAAGATAGACAATCGATCGGAGGTAGAAAATAGCATTTACAAACAGGTTTTGCTTATAGAGCGGATTTCAATTGAGTGTCGGAAGTGTTTTGGTTTTGCGTTTACTAAGCTCTCCTATTGGCTGAGTCAGAATACAAAGTAAAACCAAACGCAAATTGGTTTTGGTTTTGCTTTGGTTTGTCATTGGTTCACAGGGAAGCCATTTATGAGTTACTTGTGATTACTCGCTCCTATGATTGGCTGGCTGTGGGTAGTTTGCGTTTGGTTTTACTACACTCAATTGAAAACCGCTCTAACACTACCGATCTCGTACATTAGTGCCTTTAACTATATGAAATAAGATTGTTTTGCCCTCCAGTACAACCACATGATTCTATTCCTGCAATCTGAATCCCTTGAACTTTATAACGTACATATCAAAAGTAATCCCGTAGTTATCACTAATTAAGCAATATACCACACATTTCAATGTGGTTACTGGCGAAATAAAGCACGCGGGATGTTGGGAGAAGACAAGAAATGCTTAAAAATCACAAGCCGAAAGCGCGTGATTTTCAACCATTTCAAGTGTTCTCCCAACATCTCAAGTGCTTTATTGTGGCAGTAAACACATTGAAATGGGTAGTCTATTGCTTTTATGGTAACTACGACATAACGCAGCAGGCGTGCCGATTTCTATGTGTAACCGGCACAATAGACTATAGATTTTTGAGTCTATTAGCCAATCAGAGCGCTCGTACTATCTGGATTATATTATAATAATTAATATATACAGAGGCAAGCCTTTGGGCGTAACTCCAGTTATATATAATAACGATTTCTAAAAAGGGTTGAAAAAGGAAGTTGAAAATGGCCTGGAGAAAAACAAACAAACTCCTTTTTTGTTATATTGAAACGTGATATGGTAGTGATGGCAAAGACTTGATGCATTGGCCAGGTTTGAAAGCACAAACAACGCACACCACAGGATTTGAGATCACCGCAATACCGCAATATAGGATTTAATTCACCGAAATACCGCACTAAAAAAATGGGATTACAAGCAAGTGGCCCGAGACGATATGTAGATAAGAATAAGACATTCCTTTTGTTGAGAAAGATAAGGAAATAAATATAAGGAAACAATCAATGGGGTATCGCGACATAATCGGCTACGTTTGGAGAAAAGAGGTGCGGGCGGGCGGGCGAATGAACGAAAAGATGTGTTCGGTGTGTGCTCAGCTCCGCTATTAATAATTGTGTTATTAGTTCAATAATGCTTATCATCTGTGCGTTGTTCCATCTATTATTACATAACAAGTACAGTATATCGACTTGCAACATTGTAATTGCATTTATACTTATATTTAAAGTTATATACCCTATGTAATTCAGGAAAGTCAATTTAGCCTTTCGCTACAACTTAATGAAATAAAGTGAAATGGAGCCTGAAGCACCTAGCGCGATCAGTTATTACCTGCTAGTACTATTCCAGTTCGAAGAACAATGAACTTTCTAAAACGGCTGTGGGACTGATTTATTTAAAAAATACTTGTTATAACAGGCTGAGTATTACAGCTTACAGCTGTAGGGGCCTTCTTTTACTCCCAACCCACTCCCTACTACATTAAAGTGCCTATCACCCTTTTGCAATTTTGATAGCTTATGAACCTCCGAAAAGTTTTGAGTACTTCTGTGAAGAAAGTTTTGGTTTAAAGTGAATACTTTATGTTCTACGCTTGTTTGAAATCGTGTAAATGTGACCTTTCCTGACCCATGACCGCGTAAGTAAAAGCCTGGGTCGAAACCTGGGTAGACGTCATCTCATTAATGCATTATTCCCCATGGCGCCTTTTTATCACAACAACATCGATGCATTGAAAATATACACAGTTTTTGAGTTGTTAGTAAAAAAAAAAAGTCATTTTAGTCAACATCTTAAGTATTTATTCAAATGATTGCAAAGCCGAATTAATTATATGACGTCAAGATGACGTCTACCCAGGTTTCGACCCAGGCTTTTACTTACATGGTCATGGGTCAGGAAAGGTCACATTTACACGATTTCAAACAAGCGTAGAACAAAAAGTATTCACTTTAAACCAAAACTTTCTTCACAGAAGTACTCAAAACTTTTCGGATGTTCATAAGCTAGCAAAATTGCAAAAGGGTGATAGGCACTTTAAGCAACCACGACGGCATAAAACAATAGCTTTAATTACAAAATACAATTATAACTGCACATGAAAATGCACTCAGTCGCCTACATTTCAACTGTTTTGGACACTACACGACTCGCGGTTGATTTTTGATTAGTCCGTCTTGTTATTTCTAAAGCTAATGCTGAACTAGTTTCCTCTGACTTTGGGCAACTCTATTAATTTTTTTGTGTGTCCGGCCATTATTTAATGGCAGGTAGACATAATTTAATTGGCTGTCTATACGTATCAAATAAGAATGAACACTAGTTTAAAGTAATGTTTCATGTAAGAACGATAGCACCAATGGCAAAGGAATGCCGTGAGATGTTAATTTGTATTGTTAAAACTCTTGATTTGATTGGTTTAAACAAAAATCGTCCAAAAAGTATAATTTCTCTGATTTTATTATAGTTTGATGAATTGATTTACATTGTGGTTCCATATGTCGTTTATAAAGGAAATTGAATGTGAGGAACCTTTATCAAATGTGCCAGTTTCGTTGCTTTTGTGTTCGGCAGTTCCTATTGGTTGGAGAAGGTTTCCTCATTAAAATGGAATGAAAGAAGCACTTTCTACAAACTTTATTTCAGAATATTTATCCCTATCGCCCAGTATATCTATATTCTACAACACACGCCTAGTCATTATTTAGCGTATGTGACGTCATACACTTAACGCATCGTTCTCAAGTTGCCGCGAACCCATACATTTCTTCTTATATTGGCTACAAACTCACACTGCGAATTTTGCTGTAGTTTAGTAACGACCTAAAATCTGCATCAGATTCTTCAGAACATAGTAATGTGTCTTTCTGTTTAAATTTATTGCTGGATGTAGATGACTTAGAGGAAATAGAGCCGCTGGCGACCGAGTTGAAGTTGGACGAATAGTCGCTAAAATCGCTTGGGAAGTGGCCTGCTAAGTAGTGCTAGCTAGCAGGTTTCTTATCTTTTGGTGGTAATTTTTTCCCCAGGGTATTTTCCCTGGTTCGGCTTTCAGGTTGTGCTGTTACTGGATCCGGGCTACAGGGAGAATTCAGCGGAGAAATCACTAAGATAATGATCAGTTTATAAGTCCTAAGTTTGTTCATTGTTCTTTATGAAACCCGGATTGCTAGTTCGTAAATGAGAGAGATCGAGAATTATCTGTGTCCCGGCAAATCTACATTCTAAAATACAATGTAATTGCTATAAAATTAAATCGCTCTCTTGTCTAACATGAAATCGTGAGTGATAAGAATTTACTAGAGACTAAAAAAATCTATTGAACCTGACTGATCTGCATCTTTACAGTGGCGATCACAGAACCAAACTTCTCGTGCCCCCGTTTCGATCTGTTTGACACACAAACAACTGAAACAAGGTACTTCATGAAATAATATTGGTGGATTCTTCTGTGGTTTATTGTCTTGAAAATAAAATTAGCAGTAAATTAAAAGGCATACTACATCGATAGGTTTATCTGTTTAAATACAGGAAACCGCAAGCTAATGTGATCTAGGAGAGGCGGTTTCCAACCTCTGATCCAGGGTAGTGGCTTGTCAGCGTTCTATCGAATCTTTTCTCACATAAATATGTCATCGTAAATTCGAAGCGTATTCGCTAAAATTATCCGTAGATGTCTTCTTCAAAACAAGTATCTGGTCCTTGGAGTTCAAGAAAGAGGAAAAAATCAAAGAAACGTTCGAAATTATATATTCTTATTACCACTGGCTAAACTATTTTGTTGTACATTAGGCCGCTTGATTCCTCTTAAGTATTTCTGACATTTTCCGGAGCATATATTCACGGGCTGATTCTTTGGGTAATTTGTCCTCGTGCTTTTCTTTCATCTTCCGCGTCCGTTTGGTCTGCTTTGGTTTTGCCTTCAACTTGGCTTTAGCTGGTTTATCCTTTATTCTGGCGTTTGACCGGTTTATTCTTGTTTTGCCCATAACGAAGAGTGATTGAAAATCCGAAACTAACTCAACTGAGCGCGAAGTTGGTTTCATGCCGCTAAGAAATTGCTGGGAAGTTTTGACAGTGACATTTCCCAGCCACTGGTTGAACATCATTGGCTGCTTTATATAGAACGTGTTTGATTGCTGTGAAAGAGGCGGGGCACCAGATCTCGCCGGCCGGCTAAAACTTTTCAGAGCGTTTTCTTGACTTTCTATTTTCGTTCTAAACATAGTTTGAAAAAAGCTCCAACTCGACGCGAATTTGTGCGAATTACTTCATATTTTCACAGATTGTTCGCAATTATCAGCTAAAAACCGTTGCCTTCGATTTTTATTATTTTTAAAAGAGAGGCGCTGAGAAAAACGCTAAAAAAACATGATAACAATTATTTTGTATAGGTTTGTTAAGACATTTAAGTCGATAGTATAGTCAAATGTGGTACATGTCGGAAGTAAAATACGGTTAAACCGGAAGTTGACCGAATGACATAGAAAAGCATGCTCGAGAATAAACAAATAGCGCTGGATCCTCGAGCATGGTTAAAAAAGCGGATATGATGCACTTTGCTATTGTGAACTGTGACCGTTTATTTAGAAAAATAATAATTATGGAGGACTTTATATGACCCAGAATTCCCCTGTTCCAGCTTACCCATAATACTTTGCGTTCAAAGTAATTTGCATATCAGCTCCGCCAACTTTGTTTGATCGAAGTGGGTAGCCATCACGCCGTGCTTGTGAATTTTTAAGGATTTCGTCTTCACCAATAGACGAGATCGTATCAAAATCATCAATACTCAATACCTTGTTTGTAGTTAAAGGAAAACAATATATGTGAAAATGGCAATGGCTCCACTATGTGAACTGTAAGTATCAATATTCGACTTCTCTAAATAAAACCAAGATGCTACATTTTGAGTGGCATGAAAATTGCATTGATGTATTCCACTTTCATTTCAACTGCAATAGGGAACAGTATAATTGTGAGAGGATTTATTAAACATGGAATCGCGAAATATCGAGCATATTTAACTGTAAGTACTGACGATAAGATAGAGTCATTTTAAATAGATAGTAGTCTAATATACATTAGTAGACTTTAATTCCATTGTATTCTTTTGTTTTCCTTTGACTATTAGATAGTAACTATTAGTTTCTGTTTCACGGGTTAAGTGAAATGACTCTACTCTGTTTCTGAATACTAGTTTTGGGATAAATGTGTTTTCAAGGTTAGCGTAAGATGTAACAATACTTTCTGTGATAATCTCAAATATGATATGTAAATTATTCATTCACGACGGCGGTAACCACATTACATTTCTTAACCATTAATTAATTAATTAATTTATATAACTTCGCCATAATGCAGGGAGGTCTCACAGAGCATGTGATCTCATTTGAACAAATTTGGGATTTGTTCTAAACATCTTTTTATTGCTTTACATCAATGAACTTTCAGTTCCAACTGTTTGAATATTTTCAAAGATTGAGAAACATTTTTTTATTTTCTATTCGACAGCTTCATGGATGACCATGCGGCCCCAAAGACTGACTGGAAGCTTTGTGCTATCTCCCTGCAGACTCGAAAACGCCTAGATGTAGGTGCCGGATACAAGACTTTGGCAGGCAATATAGAGAAGTTTGCTAATCTCGGATGCATCCCCAGACAAATATGCCTATCCCGATTGGATGAAGGAGAAAGAATTGCAGATACGTTCTCGAAGAACAAGGCTCGTTGGCACAGAAGCTGTTACGCCCTTTTTAACTCTACTAAACTGAAAAGAGCTGAAAAAAGAAACGCTAAATCCCAAGATGAGCCGCTAGCTGCTGGAAAGTTTACTCGTTTGAATGCCAGTGTGTATACAAAAGACACTACCCCTTCGTGTTTTGTATGCGAGTCTGACAGGCAGCCTCTAGACAGAGTCTCGACACTTGGTTTAGATGATCGAGTCCGTGAATGCGCATATGTGCTAAATGACGAAAATTGTTAGCTAAGCTTGGCTGTGGAGATCTGATCGCACTCGAGGCACGTTATCACGCTCAGTATTTATCAATGCTGTACAGGAACGCAGAGTATGCCAAAACGGATAAGATGACTGAGAGCGAGATGCCTCATCGTCTGGATGGCATGCACTGGCGGAGCTTGTTATTTTTATTGAAGAGTCACGGTCAAGTGGTGGAGAGCTGCCGACATTTAAACTCGCAGACCTGGCAAGGATGTACACAAACTGCTTGCAGCAGCTCGGTAAGGTAACTACTACACGGGTGAACACTTCGCGCCTCAAGGAACGTCTTCTTCTTCAAGTACCTGAAATCCTCCCTTACAGCAAGGGACGTGATGTCTATTTAGCTTTTCGAGAGGACGTTGGCAATGCGCTGCATAAAGTCCACAAGGAAGATTTTGATGACGAGGCCATACATCTTGCAAAGACAGCAGCGGTCATCCGTAAAGACATGTTTACAAATAAGTACTCGTTCAATGGATCCTTTGAACAAAACTGTCAAGTGAGCTCTACCCCAGCGTCATTGTTATCCCTTGTTAACATGATCCTTTATGGGCCAAACATCAAAGCCCAAGCGGATAGCATGTCAAAAGGACAGGCTGCTCTTACCATCGCACAACTAGTGCAGTACAATACTTATCTTCGTCGCCGTGACGGAGAAGTTAAGCGGGAACGGCGAAACAAATCTCGCGAGTCTCCTCTCCCAATATATGTAGGGGTATCTGTTCACGCCAAGACTCGCAGCCGTGACCTTGTCGAGACCTTACCTAAATTAGGAATCTGCATTTCATACGATAGAGTTTTGAGCATCTCGACGGATCTTGGAAATGAGGTGTGTCGCCGTTACTGGGACGAGGGTGCAGTATGTCCGTCAAATCTCCGCTTGGGTCTTTTCACAACAGCTGCCGTGGACAATATTGACCACAACCCGAGTTCAACGACGGCAAAAGATTCCTTTCACGGCACTGGGATATCTTTGTTTCAACATCCATCGGCAGATGCTCCTGGTACGAAGCGAGCACCTATCAATATTTCATCACATGATACCGGCAAATCTATAAAGGAACTGTGTACACGGACGATATCCCAGTGCCAGCGAGAGCAGGTAAGGCCCAGCTTCCAGCTACAGCCTCGGAAATCAAATCTGATGAAAGCTCCTTTACTCGCGGCTTGAAAGATGAGTCTAAATGGCTCGAGAAGTCCAGCATCATCGTGCTTAACGAGGAAAGTATAGGAGAAAATAAAAACGTTTCTTGGGCCGCTTTTCACTCATATCAACCATCCTGTACGCCACCGACGTCAGTCGCCATTTCAGCGCTGTTACCACTCTTTCCTGATCAAGCGAAATCAGTTGCTATGATTAGACATTCCATGAATGTCATAAAGCTTTCTGTTAATCACTTGAATCCTGGTCAAGTTCCGGTGATCGCCTTTGATCAGCCCTTATATGCTGTAGCGAAAGAGATCCAGTGGACATGGCTTGACAATTACGGCGAAGATAAGTTCGTGATAGTCTTTGGTGGTCTCCATATCGAGATGGCGTTTTTGAAGGTGATAGGAGAGTGGTTTGAAGGTAGCGGATGGACTGCGTCTCTTGCAGATGCAAACGTTGCAATGCCAGGAACAGCAGAATCATTTCTCAAGGTCACAAGCGTGACTCGCACCCGAAGGGCCCATCAAGTTACGGCGTGCTCGATATTTAGTCTGCTTCAGAGAGGATACCAGAGGTACGTGGATGGAATGGTTGATGGCGCCAATGTCGAGGATGCGAGAGATATTGGTAAGAAGCAGTGTGAGGCATTCATCTCAGAGCGCTTAGTAGAGCGGAAGAAACCGCTAGCTGACCCCATTACCAGAAACAAGCTCAGTTTCTTTGGTATCCTTTCCAGGAAGAAGACTTTCAAGGCTAATCAGCAGCTTTGCTCTATGAAAAGCGATTGTTCTCTCTTCTCTCGGCTCTTCATAGCATGTCAAACAAGAAATGACGACTTGGATGAGTTTTTCAGACATGAAAACCAAGGATCTCCGGTTAATAGTGATGTCATGATTATGGATGGAGCAGCATTGGTCAACATGGTGAAACTTACAGGGACTGAGAGAACGTTCTCTGGATATGCTTCAGCCACGTTTGTTCCCTATGTGACCGCTCAGCTTCGCCATGTCAAACGTATTGATATTGTGTGGGATGAATACATCGACAACAGCCTGAAAGCCACAACGCGAAGTAAACGCGGATCAGGAGTAAGACAGCGCGTCGCACCAGACAACCAGCTTTCAAGAAATTGGAAAGAGTTCCTTCGTGTAAATCAGACCAAGCAGGAGTTGTTTAAGTTTCTTGCGCAATCTGTTACATCGATTGACCCAGGTAATCAGAAACAGGTCATCTCATCATATGGCAGACAAGTACTTAGCACTCTTCCACGCGATGACACCTCCAGCCTGGCCCCCTGCACGCACGAAGAAGCCAACACAAGGATGTTTCTGCATGCGGCAGATGCTGTCCAGTGTGGCTTCACCAGAATCGTCGTGCGCACTGTTGACACCGATGTTCTGTCTTTGGTACAGAAGCTGCAGGAGCGAGCAGGCCAGCGCATCGAACCCTGGGTGGCATTTGGTACTGGGACACATCTGCGCTACCTTGCAGCCCATCAGATCGCTGACGCGCTAAATACCAACGTTGCACGTGCATTCACGTGCATTCACGACACTGTGTATTGTTTCTTTGGGAAGGGCAAGAAGACCGCGCTAGATACCTGGAATAATTATCGAGAAGTCACTCCTGTCTTTCTCGGCATGTCTAACGCACCATCTGAAATCTGTGACGACTGGATGTCAACTTTGGAGCGGTTCGTTGTTCTCTTGTACGACAGAATGAGCACTGCATCCACTGTGAATGATGCCCGGAAACAGTTGTTCACCCGTAAGGGACGACAGCTCAACGCCCTCCCTCCCACGCGAGCGGCATTAGTTCAGCACGTCAAGCGAACAGCTTTCCAGGCTGGCCACATCTGGGGACAGGCGCTGGTGCCGAGCCCGCCTCTTCCGAGTCCGCAAGATTGGGGCTGGGTCTCAGATGGCGGAGAGTGGCGACCCTTCTGGACAACGCTACCAGAGATAACCAAGTCGTGCCAAGAGCTGGTAAAGTGTGGCTGCAAAAAGGGCTGCCTCAGAGGCTGCGGTTTCCGTAAGGTCAGCCTGTGCTGTACGGCTCTCTGCAAGTGTCCAGAAGAGTGCGACAACCGATGAAGATTGGATATCTTGCCATGTGCTAAGAACAGTTTGAAATTGCTTTTCGACAATCCCAAATACTCAGTAGCGATAAACAGTTATATTAAAAGCTCTAGACTTGAAATACAAAAAAACGCTTTCTCTAGAATTGGAGCAAAACTATGGAATGAGATACCATGTTATCTCAGAAATCTTCCAAAAAAAGCATTTAAAATAGAACTTAAGAAAATACTAGTTAATATCCTCAAATTAGAAGATACATATATTGATACATCCATGATTATTTCAAAAGTAAAATCATTCAAATAAAATTTGCTGATTTCACAGTTGTTATTTCTATAAATTAACGTTTATAGTTCTATTAACATAAGTCACCACCTTGTCTTGTGTCTCTTTATAATTTATAATTCCTTTTTCTTCTCTTTTTTTTTTCTCCCTCCATTACTTGTAAAACGTAACTTATTCTTTTAAACTGTAATTAGTATATTTACTTATATAAGACTCGGCCCGCCTAGATTAGCTTTAAGCTACCTGCGGGCCAGTCAGATTGTAAATTACACTATTAGAATAGAAAAATAAAAATGTGTAAAAAAAAAATGTGGATGCAGAGGACGTGTGCTTATAATTAGGGCGGTTTTCACATGACTAGTAATACCAAACGCAAAGTAAATACAACAATTCTGCTTAAAACAAACAGTCATATGAAAACCGCTCTAGTTGTAACTAATAAGACCAATCCCGAGAAGAGAGCAGTACAAAAAAGAGCTCAAAAAGCCAAGCTTGTGCATTTCGTTATGTTTTTCGGCCAAGTTATAAATATTTAGAAGTTTTCTGACAAGAGTCAATTTCACTTCCGGTTCAAAATGGTCGCCATTTAGAGCTCAAGGCTAAAAAGGATGAACAATCACTTCTCGTTTAACAGCAGCAGCAGCAACATATTTTTGCCATGTTGCAGCAACATCAGCAACAGCCGCAACAGCAGCAACAACAACAAATACAACAACAAACTCAGCGGCAGACGAAGCGCATGTTTATGGAACCTCAGAGGCAGCAGGCACAGCTCATGGTATCCTTAGTTGAAAAAAAATACACAACCCAAGTAGTACAATCAGGATTAACTTTATTACATTAAACATTACCTTGCTAGTTTAGGGACCGCTAATTATTTATGGCAGGGGGGGGGGGCATGGATGAGAAAATGGGGGACTTGAAAAATATAGCACTGAAATACTTGCTTAGGTATGGACGGAAGACTTTACATTGTTTCCCTTGAAATAGGGGGATCTGAAAATTAAAAGTTTGCAAGGGGAGAATCCTGAAAAAAAAATTCTCACCCATAACCCCCCCCCCCCTTTCCATAAATAATGAACGGTCCCTTAATGGATGTTAGCATCCTGGTGCAAGTTATATAGAGAATACGAAGTCCAAGGACTACGGCAAAGCTGACACAACGTAGGATTATATATTGTATATTGAATATTACAATATTTCGGCTGGCCAAACAAGCCTTCTTCAGGTACTAGATGTTACAAGTGAAGAGCTCTAAGGTAAGAAGATCTATAAATGTGGTAAATTTCGCAATAGAAATTGCGGAAACGCGAAGTAACGTAGACCAAAACTTGAAGTAGCAAAATAGTATAAGAGAAAAGTGCTGTGTTTCATCACGTATATTCATACCATATGATATGGTTCTAGAGTTTTAGCTTTATCTATAAGGTGCTCTTCTCTGGCTTTACGTATCGAGTCTCTTGAGGAGTATATTATTTCTAGGGGGATAAGTTGCATGGCGGTGTAAGAGTGGTTAGGTCTAGAAAGAAAATGTTCAGATACAGTAGTAGGTTTAGATTTAATGTTACTAGGCTTGTCTACTGTCCGTCTGTGTTCATTAAATATGAGGTGTCGCTTAGTTTCACCTATGTATTGCAAATGGCAACGATTACATTGTATCATGTATATGAGGTTGTTAGTATTACAGGTTATGTGTGAATTAATAAAGCGAGACTCGCCAGTGGAATGAAATGTGTATTGATTGAGGCCGTTAGTATATAATGTAGGGACAAGTTGTACAATTTTGTCCGCATCGAAAGGAGCCTGGCGGAGCTTTAATGTACGCACCACTTGTAATGACTCAGTTTCTGTTTCAGCCACTTTACCTTAAATCGTCCCAGACCCTCAGGATCCACAGTGTACGCACCACTTGTAATGACTCAGTTTCTGTTTCAGCCACTATACCTTAAATCGTCCCAGACCATCAGGATTCACAGTGTACGCACCACTTGTAATGACTCAGTTTCTGTTTCAGCCACTTTACCTTAAATGGTCCCAGACCATCAGGATCCACAGTGTACGCACCACTTGTAATAACCCGGTCCCAGACCATCAGGATTCACAGTGTACACAACACTTGTAATAACTCAGTTTCTGTTTCAGCCACTATACCTTAAATGGTCCCAGACCATCAGGATTCACAGTGTTACACAACACTTGTAATGACTCAGTTTCTGTTTCAGCCACTTTACCTTAAATGGTCCCAGACCATCAGGATCCACAGTGTACACACCACTTGTAATGACTCGGTTTCTGTTTCAGCCACTTTACCTTTATCACGACAACGGATATTTCATCTGACCTTCGCAGGTCTTTCACAGTCATCTAGGACAGTATTTGCTTCAGCAAAGGTTAATGACCAGTTATTATCGAAAGCCCGATGTTTTTCGGCGGACATTTTAAATACGGTGTTACGACGTACTTGTCAAAGGCAAAACGGATTGATTTAATTTTTGTTGTACTTTAGTTGTCCGAGCAGCGGTTTTGTCGTGCGGACTGTAAAATATCCTATAACCAACATACCAACATGACGAACTGTAACAACAATTATGTGTAAAGCATTGATAAGATCGCAACGTGAAAAAATATAGTTGTAGTCTTAAATCACTCAGTGAAACGACAACAAAATAATTTCTAACTAACCACTCTATCAATAATATTACAATGGTATCAGGAAGGGAGCAACTCGTTTATTAGACTACGAAGTAAATAACTCCCTTCGGAGATAAAGCATAGGCAAGTGATGAGGTTGTGGTTATATGCCTAATAATTGTGTGACTTGAAGGACTGAATAACTTATATTTAATTTCTGTGACATTTCAAAACTCCCGGCACAATCTGAACAACCCTCATGTACTATCTATCCCTCATTAAAGTTTATGTACATAACTGTAACAACAGTTATAATAATAATAATAATAATAACACTTATATAGCGTTTATCCAAACTGTTCTAAGCGCTTTACAATAATTAAAATAGTAACAATCTGAAGTTTAAAAAAGTTATAAAAACCTAACTAATCTAATAAAAGCACATAAAATATAATATAGAAAATGAAATAGAAAATAGAAAACTCTTTGCTATACTAATGACTGATGAAAATTTCTAACTTATCTAAAAAAATAGACATAACATGTAATATAAAAACATTATGATAAAAACATTCAAGTTACAGGCCCTGCATGAGTTAATTTAAGTTATAAGAAAGTTTAAATAGATACATGTAAGTTTTTAACTGAGATTTGAATTTCGAGAGTCACGAACACTTTCTTATGTTTATAGGCAGTTTGTTCCATAAATGAGCTAGGAGTTGTAACAGAAGAGGCACGACTTCCGTATGTTTTTAGATTGTATTTTACTTCTTGTAAGTAAAAAGCATTGGATGATCTTAGGTTTCTTGTAGGCTTGTAGTGATTAATTATTGCCATTTTATAATTAGGTGCAAGTCCATTTAGTGCCTTGAAGGTTAAAAGTAGAATCTTGAAGATAATCCGTTGTTCTATTGGTAGCCAGTGCAGTTGAATAAGGACAGGGGTGAGATTATCATATTTACGTGTAGCCGCAATAAGTACATATTGTAATTTCTGTGTTTAATTCTTTGGTAGTCCGTACAACAGTGAATTACAAGAATCTAACTTGGATATCACGAATCCATGCATAAGCTTCTCAGTGGTCATGAGTGATAAGTATTTCCTAATACGAGCGATGTTCCTTAGATGGTAGAAGGCAGATTTACATATGCTCTTAATATGTAAGGACATGGATATCGTTTTATCAAAAAGAACTCCAATATTTCTGGCTGAAGAGAATGAAGAAAATGATGGCTCTGAATGATATTTGGAACCGGCTTAATATAAGAAGTTCAGTTTTATCTGTATAAAGCTTGAGCTTGTTCAGAGTCATCCACTGGAGTATATCCGTTAAGCATTTTTCCACACGCAACTTGATGATGTCTAATTCTTGACTGTTTTTGTACGCGAAAGATGCATAAATTTGTGTCATCATAATATCGGTTTGCTAACACCATAGTGAGTAAGTGAGTGAGCGAGCGAATGACACGATTTTCAGGAGTTAGAAAAGACAAACAACATGCATTAATGAAGAAGGCGCAGCGTGCGTGAAAATTTTCAAAAGCATTTGAGCGCTTCGCTACCTGAGCACGGCAACGTCAAGCATGCGGTAATACCTGGGTTATGCTTAATATATGCTAATTAGTGCTAAATATGCGTGTTATTCGGTAATTTCTACAACTAGAATAATCAAATTTGGTAGTAGGATGTAGCTTGTTGCCTGACACAATTTAAAATGTTTGGTTGACATGGTAACAATCGAGGGGGCAACGTAAGAATGTTATATTTACCGAAATAGTGTAGATAGAACCTTTGAAAAAACATGAGCATTTCACAAATTCCTAACAATCAGACCCATCCACAACTTTTTGTGCCCGGAATGTTGGTCCTAGAATCACGTGACCTTGAGAACTATTACCATAGCAACATATTTACTTTATTATATCAGCTGAATGGTTAGGTGGACAACCATTCCGTGCAGAAACAAATGTTGTCGTAGACAAACGTCAATAATGTATAGAATACCATATTGGTAACCAAATATTCGGATATTTAAGGACCATGATACAAACTCATTAGCCAAGTTTGGTTTCAATGGTATGCTTAACGAACGAGAAATGAGCAAAATACTGTTTTCCTGAACATTAGCCTCTGATCCAGGTATTAACATGCTTGTGACGTTATAAATATTTATAAGTAATACAATGACAATTCGGGAAATTAGTGATTAAATTTCCCCGCAAGCCGAGGGAGAGTTTGTTGAATTTACAAACTCTCCCAAGGCTTGAGGGGAAATTTAATCACTAATTTTCCGAATTGTCATGGTATAACTTTGTAATAGTCTGATCGCCGAGGAACGGAACAAACCTCTGAGAAGTTTAGTTTTCTCTGCCTAAACTAAAGACGTCGCAGTTGAGTTGCTTTCGAAAACATTTTAATGCTCGATTGAATGACTTTGACTTCCCCTCGGGACAAGTGTGTTGTTTTTGAGAAGAATAGCAGTAAAACACAAAGTAATTATGTGCTTGACTAAATATTTAAAGGTCATGCGTATATGGTTTTAAGTATCCCACATGGAAGAAGCGGGTTTGAGAAATAAGAGAAGAACGTGCAGATTGAAATACGTGATCCCACATGGATTACGTTGAAGGTTATGATGAAGCCAGGTCAGTTTGTGTTCAACTTTTTCACCAGGGAGCAGAGGATTAGTCGTGCCAGATGGGAGCAAGAGTTGATGCTTTTCACCCTCTCATGTCCAGCCTGCATTGTCTTCTAGTTTTCCCTCTTGCAAAGAAGACAATGCATATTTCTAAATTTCTCTTGCGTTTGTAATGAGCCGGGAAATTTAGAGATTAAATGTGCGTGAACAAACAAAGGAATTCGAGGCGATCATGGTATTACTAAAAGTTATGAATAATCCTTTTCGAAAGGTCTGCTAAATTCAGTTATTTCTTTCTCTCAAAACATTTTAAGTAAATGTTTCAAATGTGAAGTTGATCAATGTTCATATTGTTTTCTTTTTATCATTGCTGATGTTCTCCGCAAGACTTTGAGAAACCATCGGTAGCATGAAGCGGTGCTCGATGTAACTGGATAGTTCCTTGGCCTTCGACTATCACTAATTTTCGCGAATAGATTAGAAAATATTACGCAAACAAAATATACTACGCGTAATGCGGGATTTTGAATATTAAAAGTCTTTCTTTTAGCGTAAAAAGAAGTTTAGCGTACAAATTTGCCGCAGTAGTATGCGGTATCTTAACTACAACACTGATATTTATAAGTGCCAGAATTGAAAAGCAGTCCAATTTGGTATTCCTTTATAATTTGTTCAAGTAATTGCTTTATTTTTCTTATGAATTCGAATTGAAAATCAACGTATTATTGTTTTTGTGTTGCCGCGGCGTCTATGGATTGGCGGTCACCACCAAAACATTAATAAGGGGTGAAACTCGCCGGAATAAATGTTGTGTAAGATCGGTGATATCTTCTGAGGAAGTAAACAGCTACCCCCTTACACGGTCCCTTTATTGAATTGATTTATCGCATTGAAAATCAGTAGCATATTTTTGTAATAGAGATACAGTGACAGATGTCCCCCGGGGGGGGGGGGGGGGTACTTACATGAAAAATGGGTATGTATGTGAGGCCAAGAGGCTCAAACCCTGACCCTGTTTGACCCAATCCGAGCTCCAAAACCCTGATTGCCCCCTTTTGGGAAAAAAAACACCTGATTGCCCCTTCTTTAAATTGTTTTCAAAACACGGTCGGATATATATCCTGGCCGATATACCGCGTACCGGGATTTCATGCAAAATACGGAACATTTCAAGTCGGGACGTGGCATTGGGTAAACAAATCAGCAGATGAAGTACATAGATAAACTTGTACTGAAGTACGAATTAGCGGCGTCACGATGTATGGGAACCTCAGTGCTTGCATGTGGGCAGGCGATCAAAATGCGGCAACAGAATGTCTTTTTTTGACATAGTAGCTAAAAAAAATGAACTGCCTAAAAAATACTGAACCCCGACCCTGACTGCACCCAAATTATACTCAAATCCTTACCCTGATCTGCCCAAATCAGGTCAAAACCCTGACCCTACCTGCCCAAACTGAGCTCAAAACCCTGACCCACCCGGGCGGCACATACATAATACGTCACAAACAGGAGTACCCCCCCCCCCCCCCCCCCCCCCCCCCCGGCAGATGTCGCACTCTAGGTTCAAATGATATACAGTACGTCCGGTAGCAGCAATTATCTGTGGACGCTTTCAACGCGGCACGCCTACGTCTTAGTAAAACTATTATACATTGCCCTCAATATTCTAACTACAACATAACTTTTACAGAATCATACTGTTTTGTACCATTCAAATGTAAAAAAGGAAAGAAAGACTGAAAAAACAACCTCGTATTTGTTTGTATCTAAATGCGCAGACAGTTTACTGTCTAGGCAGTGAGAAGCTAGCAATTAAGTAGTATATTAGTTGATAAAATTCAAACGATTGAGTATCTTACCTACTTTACATACTTGGTCATTACGTTGTCAATATTGTAAGCAACGTGGAAATAAGCTTTTTCTCCCACCAGTGCATGTATACGTACCACTTTTGTCTCCTGAAAATGGGAGATTGTAACACATCTTTAATTGCTCTTCTCGAAATGTTTAACATAATTTCGAGGAAAAGTACTTCACGACAAATAACAAAAATAAAACTAATAGAAAATATTAAACAATTGTATTTAGTCATAGAGAGAAAAGCAAAGATTTTGACTCTCGAGTGCACTTTTAATCGCCTCGATCCAGAAGACATTTTGAGCGATCTTATTTAATTGTGATTGATGTTTTCATTTAACCGAAATTTGGTAGGATTTAAATGAGAACATGTTTACCAAACAACAGGTTTAGCAAAGACAAATATTATCAAGAATTTTCCCATAGTGCAAACCTAATTAAAATCTCTCACCAAGTTTTCGACTTGCAAGTCCCACGCACTGTGTTATTAATACTGATCTGTTGTCAGAGCAACTAGAATACTAATTGACCGTCTAAGTAGTGGTCGATGTAATAAAATATCAATAATGAAGAGAGTTTGATTTCTTAATTAGAAAATATAAACGGTACATCTCGTGGCATAAGCAGATATTTCTTCCTCGCACTCTAAAAATCAAATGAAAGATTTGAACTTGATCAATTTTCATATTGTTATTGTTGTTATCTTCAAGAAAAAAACATTGAGGAATCAATAGTGGCAGGTAGCAACATATATTTTTGACTGAAGTATCCCCAAGAATTTCGAAATCAATTAAGCTTGAATGGGTTACTAAATATTTTTATTACGAGTTAAGCGGGCTTTCGGACATTTAAAGGACATATCTGTAATGCTAAAATAATTATAGTTCGTGGAATAAATTAACTACGGGACAGTCCCGGAGTGGATACTAATGTGCGAGCCATGGAGCCACTGCAAAATATAGCACTTTAAGTTGTTTTGCTTATCTATATTCAAGAGACATAGAGATATATCATGGAGAATGCGCGCGTACGATTTCTATTCACTCGTAAAGGCGTATCAGAAGACTCGCTCGTTCGTTTTCTGATACGTCTTTACGAGTGAATAAAAATCGTACAAAGCATTTTCCATGCTGTTATTTGTTTATTTTATAGGTATACTGAGATAAAAGCAAATTTTACTAGTACGTCTCTTTGATTTTAGGAAGCCACCAAAGTGATCACAAGCGAAACTAAAAAACATTAGCATAAGCTTGAATAAATCAAAAGGCAGTTTAATACTCCTTTCAGAAAAATATTCTCCAACTTATAATTATAATGAATACTCATTTTAAATGCTGTACTCAGTAATTTAATTCAGTGAGGTTTACGTTTCTATCGATTTTTCTTCGAGTATTCTGGTTTTCTTGTTCTTCAATAAAGCTGTCGACCGTCCCGGCTAAAGACCCATACCTTTCATGTCAAAGCCCACGCGTTTAATTTGTTGCTTGGACGTAAATTCTGATACGATATTTTTTCACCGTTCACGCTTATGATTGGACGTACGATGTTTTCACACTGGTGAAGAAACATCGTTCGCTCTTCTTATTGGCTGTTGACAATCTGCATATCATTGATATGCATAGCTTTTTCAGTGGGTAAATCTCAGTAGCCGCCGAGCCCACTTAGTACCTGGAACCACTGCCAAATTTCGGTACTTGTTTGGTTTTTGAAACAATGACATAGTGGCATAGGGAGGGGGGAAGGGGAGGCGGGGGGGGGGGGGGGAGGGGGGGGAGGGGAGAGTTGCCTCCCCTATGCCCAGATGCCCAGTCCCGGAAGAGAGATTGACAGCAGTCATCAATGAAAATGTCCCAGAATTCTCAGAATTCATCATTTTCTCGGATCAATCACAGTTTCTGGGAAATCCCCGCACATCCCCCACACTTCGGTTCCTGTCGATTTATCTGCAAACGTTTGGCATTTACATACATTTTATGGATATACATGTATATGTTAAACAGTTGTTATTTTATAGAATTTTACAAAATGTCTGTCAAATTGCAAAAAAGTATATAAAAGACTATTATCCAGACATTTGTAACTGTACACAATGTCTGAAAAATAGCTGTATATGTAGAAATTTCCAGAGTTGAAAATGCTCACATCTCGGCACAAGCATTTGCAACAATATGTAATCATCCACTGCTCCATAAGAATTCAGTTTAAATAAGCGTTTTTGTTCTCACAGGTTTTGTCCAATTTTTACCGCTTTTGATCCGCTGACATGGCTGAATTGTCAACATTACTAAAATTGATGAAACTTAATTTTCACTGTCCATAGTAGTTTCATTGCAGATAACTGGTTCATGTTGTTAAACACATCGACTGCTATTTCAGCAAAGCACTAATAGAAAAGAAAGTCAGAAGATGATGCCACTTTCCTCCTCCTTTTGGGTCTACTAGATTGGTCGTCGGTCACTTCCTCCTGTTCATCTGCTGCTGGTCCAGTTTCTGCAGTTTATACCTGAGGTAAACATTGTCCTCTGATGAATGCAAAGACGCTAGAAGGACGTAATAATAATTTTCTTCAATTTCAATTGTATCATCAGCAACTGTCTTAACGTTTGTGACAGCTCCACTTATACTAACTAAATATATTAACTATGGCGGACGGTCATGTGTTTTTCTCTGTCTCAGAGAACTTAAATATTTATCTCTAAGAGCTAACATATAGCTAGTATTTAGTATAACGCAACTAGAGATCATCTAATAGAGTATTTTCTCAAACCATTTCAACAAAATCATGCCTGAGACGCAACGTACTTCAAAAGCTTCTTCTGCATTGCATGAGACCGAATCGAAGACGGGTTTGTCACTTTCGCAACCCTAAAGGAAATGATGCAGATTCAGGAATGAATGCTCAGAGGACTTTTCGACTCGGTGTTGGCTTCATGCAATGCAAGAGTCGACGACCTTGTGAAGACAGGACATGGATGACATGAAACCGGCAAAGGACCAAATAGAGGAGGTCGAACAAGAACTCGGAAATATTTAAAATTATCTTGATTACAAAAAAGATAAGATAGAATACATGGAAAATCAAAGTAGATCGAGGAACAACATTCGTGTTGTTGATATCCCTGAGGAGGATGGCGAAACATGGGACGATTCTGAAGCAAAAGTGAAACAGGTTCTGAAAGAAAAGCTGAAACTCAGTTTTGACGTTGATATTGAACGTGTGGGCAAACGTAAAGTAAGTAAGTAAAGTAAGTAACTTTATTTAAGTGTCAAATGTATTTAGCTTTGCAGCTAATTCAGTGGGGACACTAGCCCTACGATTTTACGTCCTTATCTGAGAAGACGTGAAGGTCTAACCGTTTGCAGTTGTTTCACAAAGGCAGCACCTTCTACTCAGTTATTTTAAGACCCTGAGTGTTGGTCCGGCCGGAGTTTGAACCCGCGACCTCCCGCTCGACAGACCGGGGCTTAACCACTGAGCTAACCGGGAGGCGTTGGGGCGCCTACTCTTCATCTGAGGACCGGCCTATAGCAAAATACATTAACCCTTTCACTCCCAAGAGTGCCATAGGGCACTATTACTAGTTACTTGCTTTAAGGGTTTAAGTCTGACTAAGTTCAAAGAGCAATGCCCTGAGATTCCCACACACCTTAATGTATAGACAAATGATCCTATTGAATTGCATTAGGCATATTAAAAATTAATAATTTCATCTAAATCCTCCTTTCTTTGTATAAGTTAACTATAGTTAACATTATTTCACTTCAGAAAAAGGGACTAAAATGACAGTTACAGAAACAATGTTTCTCCTCAGATTCTAAATGTTCTCACAAAAATGCATATTTCACATAAAATTTAGAGTTTCATGTTTGCACTAACCTCACTTTCTGTCTCCGAACACCTACACTTGCCCAGAACCAAGCAATTCTGTCCATAAGCACTTCACAGCAAGCTGAATTCATCCATAATGACCGCAAAGCATGCCGGAAAATCCTACCAAACAGCGACATAGCCCTTTCCCCATCTTCATTCTTCAAAATAGATACTAAGTCTAAAGCCATTTCGACCTAATAGCTTCATATTGGAATCAATGGCAAGTAAATATTGTCCAATATTCCAAAAATACTATGATACTAACCAACCAACCAACCAACCAACCACCCCACCCCACCCCACCCGACCCCACCCCAAATAAGCTACATGTTAAAATTTAGTGACCGCTTAGAAACAGAAAATCGATATAAAGGAAATAGATCCGTAGAATCAAACGTAGACCACTTATGGGTCTTTTGCAGGAATGTAATCATGTGGCTGTACTGGTTGGCAGAAAATATGAATATCATTTATTTAAAGGCACTTCGAGATCGGTAGTGTTATTGGTGAGACCTGTTTATAAATGCTATTTTAAACATCCAATCGATTGTCGATCTTTCTAAAACAGCGTTTTGAAGTTTGTTTGCCGTCCAGTAAAGTATTTCCCATGGGATCAGGAGCGCAATTTATTGGTTGTAGAAGTGATATATCAGCACGTGACTGTTTCTTGACCCATTCATTGGTTATTGAAGTGATATACCAGCACGTGACTGTTTCCTGACCCATTCATTGGTCATTGAAGTGATATATCAGCACGTGACTGTTTCCTGACCCAATCATTGGTCATTGAAATGATATATCAGCACATGACTGTTTCCTGCAGAAGGCCTATTAAAATATCTTCTTTTCTATTTTACCTTCCACGATAACTGAGAAAGCCTTTAATCAAGTATCTAGTATAATATTTATCATCATGAGACTCTTCTTGACCGAATTATTGTTATGAAGTCATGCGAACCGGTCTGCGATATTTTTTATCGAAATCATCAAGAACTGTGCTATGGTGAACGTGAACGAGATAATCATTATAGAAACGAGACGAACAAGATGCTTCAACTAATTTCTCAAATATTTCACTTATCCTTCGCCGGCCTATGTGAAGAAAAGATCAACAATGTGAGAGTCAGGGACTGCAAGAGTTGTGTCTACAATCACTCAAAGAACAATGTACCCCTGAAATGCGCCTTTCCAATATGCTAATTATTAAAACGCACCCTTTGGAAAAAAAATGGAGGAGACAATAGCCCAGTATCGTAATCGAAAATTACCGCTGAATGCAATGACTACAGACGCATGTACGCAGGGTTAGCCTCATTCTCAAGCGAGAAGGTGCGCTGTTCACAACACTGCGTATTGTCGTAGTTTCGCGTTTTGCACTTTCTCGCTGGTATTTACGAATGTTTAATTTGAGAATGAGGCTAAGGGTGCGTTCGATTGACCGTATTCCGGAATAGGAATAGATGTAATAGTCTCTGGAAATCACTAGTCGAGGTACAATTTTACACTGTAAGCTACAAATGCTTGCTGACATGATATTCAGGATACAATTAGTATTCCATGCAGTAGCTAAAAGAATCCAGTATAAGCGATTTATAGTGATCATTCTGTGTATTCTTATTCCGGAATACGGTCATTCGAACGCACCCTAAGCCTACGTGCATGTGTCTGTAGTCATTACATTCAGCGGTAATTTTCGAATACGAAACTGGACTATTGAATATTGCTTTGTGATCCTGCTTTTGATTTCCTCGCGTGGATTGTGGAGACGGGATTAGTCTACTAATGCTCTTACGGGAAACACTGATTCATGTGCATCGAGCCTGCAAGGTGCGAAATATGATACATATTAATTGAGGTAAAATAAATTGTGATAAACAAAACAATATTTATTGGACATTTGTGTGACGCTAGATATTGCTTGATTTGAATTATGTTTTCATCTGCATGCGTTTTACATATAAAGTTCATCGTTTGTGCATTGCTTTAATATGCGTTTTATTGATATAAAACTGGCAAGTAGCACAAATTTCCACGAAATACAAAATTAGGCACGAGAATTGTTACGCAGTGTTCGGCAATTTTAGCGAATAAAACGCACATTTTATGAGTGTGTAATATTTAATGCTAAACTAGAGAAACAGCAATTAAAGTAGCCTCTACCGTGCATCGAAATGTACAGCCTCGTACTCGAATCTAACGGCTCCCTACAGAGGACGGTTTAAATTATATTCGAAGTATCCGGCGATAATTCATGGGCTCGATCGGGCCTTTGATCCGCTAAAAAGTATGAAATTCGTTACCCTAAGCCTATGTGTACTTCTTTTATGAAACTAATAAACAATCAAGATCATTTGAGTTAAACTAAAAGCTAGCCTTCTACTAGGCGGCCGTTGATAAACAAACTAAACAAACATTGGCGCAATGATTCATGGGCTCGGATACAGGGTTTTTAAATATACAGTAGAATCCCCCCCCCCCCCTCCCCCTCCCAAATTACCTGCCCTTCCGAAAGTAACGTCCCCCAAAAAGTACCCCCACCCCCACAAGTCCAAAACGACAAATACTGTTTCATGTGTATTGAATCTTTATTACTTCGATCCCGGACTTCGATCAGACATTGGTTATGAAATTTGAGATTTTTTAAGTATGATGATTCTTTATATTAACATATATTAGACAAATGAGATAATCAAGGTAGTTAACCAATGGGCTCCTGGTTTAACTTGAAAGGGGCTGTGTCACGGGAATATACTTTACATTTGCGTTCCGGGCCGTTAACAGCTATTTTCACCGATTTTTATATGAACTAACGAACCTCTCGGCCATGTGGGATGCTTAAAATCAAAGCAAATATGCAAAATGACTAATAAACAGTGCAAATAAACAGTCTCCAGGGAAAACATTGAAAATCCTTTCAATCAAGCATTGTGGGAGGGAAGTTTAACTGTTTGTATCCAATTAACAGCCACCAACTGAGTTATTACTAGATACATGCGCAGTACCATGACATAGCCCCTTTAAAGGCAATTTCAAACACATTTGGCTACGATAACCACTTACAGCTTTATGTCTATCGCAGCTGAGGGGTTTACAGTCCTAGCTCGACAAGATGAAACGAAACAACAAATTACTCGTGACAGTATCCATCGCGATGGTCGTACTCCTTTACTTTTTTCACCCAACTAAAAACAGTAAGTAACTAAACGTTTACACTTATCATATCTGTAATCTTGTCCGTCTATAGACTTCTTTTGAATACGTTGTACTTCCCATTTGAAATAGAAATGATAACATTTCTAATGCAAATTAACTAATTATACAACTTACGAGTGATCAGCTAAAGAGAAAGAGTAAAACTTCAAAACCGACACACAAATCCGTTGTTATAATACGTTATTGGTTGGCGGAGCATTATCCTCAAAAATCAACCTAAATTCCAATTCGACCCTAATTTATCCTTATATTTCGTACTGCACATTGACATGGGGTAGTAACTACCAATCAAAACTGAAACCTATTCATATTCTCCAAAAGCGTGCAATTAGAGCCATTTCATTTGCTGATCCAAGAACACCAAGTAAGCCTTTATTCGATAGATTGGGTGTATTAAATGTTGTACGTTTTCAGTTAGGAGAATTAGTCTACAAACATGTTAATCATCTAATTCCTGATATATTTATTATATATTTTCTTCCAATCACTCATAGATATGATACCCGTTCAAAAACTAATAACAATCTGTCCCTCCCAAAACCAAATTTGAACTATGGTAAATTTAATGTTAAATTCGCTTCTGTAAAAGTTTGGAATGATCTCCCACAAGATATAAAGAATAGTGCATCACTTCCTATTTTTAAATCAAAATTTAAGAAATATCTGTTTTACTCCTAAGTATAGCTCTTTTTCTCTACTTGCCATAGTGTCTGATATTTTTTATTCTTCAATTATATTCTGCTATCTTTGACATAAAATCTTTTTTCCCCTTCTTTTTTACATAGGGGTGCAAGGGACATTTGTTAACCGCTTTAGACGTTGTTAGCCCTTGCATCCACCACCTATTTAAATTAATGTATTGTATATTGTGCTGTGTGTGTGGAAAAATAAAACCTTTGAAACCTTTTTGAAACCCTGGGTGAATTAAACGAATACTTAAACATACGCCACTGGCTTAGGAGACCCGGTAACGGCTCGCTGTATCTCCATGTAAAAAAAATAACCTCTTCTTTCTTTAAATATTTTGCATTTCAGTTAAACAATAGAATCGACCCTGACACTTCAAAAGATCACTTAAAAACTAAGTTATACGGACAACTATTATTAAATTTACAACTCGTGCAATGACGGTGCGATAAAGGTTTCACGAGGGGATTAATATACCCCCTGCAATCTTCACTTTCATGAAACTGTTTTGCAATAGCCAACGCGAACAGATTTGACAGCCATAGATTATTACACTGACCAATTCTTGGTAAAACCAACTCATTGTCTTGCGGTTTCTCGGGTGCGTTGTATAAGAGCAATATTATTGTAAAAACATTAAGGGTATTCCACAAAAAGTAATATTGTTTACATTAGCAAACACAAACATGAATAGCGATGTTTCGTGTTGATAAACATTGCAATTGTCAGTATGCTAATGTACCAACCATGATTTGTAAAGCCTGCCTCGTCTAGGAACCAATGGATCTCTGGTTGGCACATTAATGACAATATATGACGACACACGAAACATCGCTATTCCCAAAGAACGTATACAAAGTAGAGACTATGCATTTCACAGAGGGGGAAATATATCTGCAGCATTTTGAAGTATAGCCGGAATTAGTAAAAAGTAACGCGCCCTACAAGGTTGTCATGTTTCAACTTGGTCTCAGATTTGTTGTTTTATATTTTCTCTAACTACTGGACTATTCAATTGATATAGAATCGATATTAATGATAAAAAAAAACATTTTGCCGTTATTAAGATAATTGTATTTTCAGTCTACTTGACGCTTTGTTATAATCATCTTCTAAGTTTAATTATATCTCATTATGAAAATATTGTTTTCACATGCACGTTTTAACGAGTTGTTACCATAGGCGTTGCATGGGAAGATAAACTTTGAATTGGATTTTCGCCCGCCATTTGTAAACTACTAAAAATAGTTACAACAACTGATGAGCCGAGAGGAATACCTTTTTAAGGCAATTTCAAACACCTTTGGCTGCTGTTACCAGTTACAGCTTGTTGCGTTTTGGTAAGTTCGCTGCAGTTCTTGCTCGACAAGATGAAACGATACAACACAATACTCGTGACAGTATCCATCGCGATGGTCGTACTCCTTTACTTTCTTCACCTAACTAAAAACAGTAAGTAACTAAACGTTTACACTTATCACATCTGTAATCCTTAGAGAGTATTAAATTGTCCTAGAGAGTTGTTTGAATACTTTGTACTTCCCATGTGAAATATAAATGATAAATTAAATTTCTAATGCAAATTAACTAATTATACGACTTACGAGTGATCAGCTAACTGAGAGAAAGAGTAAAACTTCAAAACCGACACACAAATCCGTTGTTATAATACTTTATTGGTTGACGGAGCATCATTTTCAAAGAGCAGCCTAAATTCCAATTCGACCCTGGATGAATTAAACGAATACTTAAACATAAGCCACTGGCTTAGGAGACCCGGTAAAGACTAGGCTAGTCTGGAAACTTGCAGACATAACCCCACTTCCCAAAGTTAAGCAAGTCACAGATCCAAAAAAGGAACTCCGTCCAATTTCACTCACGCCCTCTCTATCTAAAGTTGCTGAGGATTTTGTTGTAACCGACTACATCAAGCCTGCTGTTGTTAAAACTATCGACCCTAATCAGTTTGGGACAATCTCAGGCTCTTCTACCGTCATGGCGTTGATAAGTATGCTCCATAAGTGGTTGGGGGACACCGATGGTACGGGCTCTACATCACGAGTTTTACTCTTTGACTATCGTAAAGCGTTTGATATAATAGATCATTCTCTGCTTATTATCAAATTGAAGCAGATGGACATCCCTAAAAGTATCATTAACTGGGTTATAAGCTTCCTCACATGCAGATCACAGAGGGTCAAATTGGGTCAGAGCTGTTTTTCAGAGTGGGGCGCAGTCCCCTCGGGCGTGCCCCAGGGTACCAAGCTGGGTCCATGGTTGTTCCTGGTCATGATAAATGACCTCTCCATCTCAGATCCATTCAGCATTTGGAAATACGTAGACGACACTACGGTGTGTGAGACTATTGCCAAAGGTGAGCAAAGCAAAGCGCAGCTTATAGCCGACCAAGTTCACGACTGGTCAAAAAAGAATTTCTTTCAGCTCAACTGCGACAAGACCAAAGATCTTATCATCAGTTTCAGCCGCTCAGCTCAGGAGGAATCTCTCCCAACAGTTTTCATTGATGGAAAACCCATCAGCACCGTGACCAGTACAAAGCTACTGCATGGCGTAACGATTAACTCCAAGCTAACATGGAATGATCACATTGAAGACCTTGTTAAAAGAGCCTCTCGGAAACTGTACTTTTTGGTACAGCTTAAACGTGCTCGCGTTCCAACGAACGATCTTGTAGCTTTCTATTGCGTATGTATAAGGTCATCTATAGATTATGCTTGTCCTGTATTTCACCATGATCTCCCTAAATACTTACAGGAAGACTTAAGGCGTATCCAGAAGAGAGCATTGGCTTGTATTTTTCCGGGGGTTTGCTATACCGACGCACTAGCTCAGGCAGGAATTAGTTCTATTCACGACCATCACGAAATGTTAACTAGGAAACAGTTCCAAGCTATAAGCAAGAATCCTGAGAATAAGTTGAAACATCTCCTACCTAAAGCCAACTCCAATATTAGGTATAACCTCAGGAAACAAACTAAGGCTTTTTTAGTTCCCATGCACAAAAACCAAACGGTTCTCTAAATCGTTTATTATTTCCAGTTGTAATGCCTACAACGTGTTATAAGGCTATAGCTATCATACATTCAGTAGTAGTTATGTAGGAATTCGTTTAATGCCATATATAATTTTTATAATAATTCTAGCTATAGTAGTTCTCATAGTAGTACCTAGTTTTGTAGTAGATAATTATATTATTCAGTATCATTTAGAGTTGTACACAATTTGTAATAGTTACGCAATTCAGTTTTCTTACTGCAAAGTGACTCAAATAAACCAGTCTATCTATCTATCTATCCATCTATCTATATATATGATTAGATATTCAACTCGTGCAATGACGGTGCGATAAAAGTTTCACGAGGGGATTAATGTACCCCCTGCAATCTAGGGTAGGCGATTTCACTTTCATGAAACTGTTTCGCAATAGCCATCGTGAACAGATTTGATATGACAAGCACAGATTATTACACTGACCAATTATAGTATAAAACCAAGTCATTGCCTTGCAGTTTGTCGAGTGCGTTGCCTGTAACACCGCCAAGTTCTCTTAAAATTACATAAGCCTGACCGGAAGTAATTTTGTATTCATTTATTTTGTATTTATATTGTAAGTCGACAAAAGTCGCCTTTGGCGGCCAATGGGTAGGGGAGAAAAGTCACCCATGGCGGTGAAAGAGTTAAAGGTTATTCCCACCCCCCAAAAGCAATATTGTTTACATTAGGAAACACAAATATTAATATCCAAAGAAAGAATTCAAAGTAGAGACCACTTTCTACATTTCAAAGGGCGGATATACATCTGCAGCATTTCCAAGTGTTATCATTTCTGAATAGCCGGGATAAGTAAGCCCTAAGATTCTAAAATCAGTCTCTTTAACTCTTTGTCGTCCGATCGTGTGTGAGCTCAATTGGTGAAATCCTGAGTGCTAACTAAACCCTCCCCCCTCAGTTCCAGTTTGGCTAGCCCGGGGTAATTAAATACTGCTGACTTGTTAAGCCAAGGGCTCAAACTTTCCCCACAATGCCATTCGGGAGAATTCTACGTACTGGTCGACGGTAGTTATGGCTGCTTCGGTAGGGTTTCCAATGAAATGTGCTCTAATTTTGGAGAAAATGCCACTGTCAGAGAGCTTGAAGACATCATTAAGTCTGAGGATGGCTGAAAAGTACTTGGTTTGCTTTTAGTAGGCCTTGTGAGGGGATTTCACAGGGTTTTTCCGTTGTGTTTGTGATTTCAGACACAGGAAAAATTCTTCAATGAAAGCCTTGAAATCCTGCAGTTGGCAGTCTTTTACCCCTGCTCAACCTATTAGGATGTGTTTTTGTCACTTTAAAGCAACGGCTTGAGTGCAAATCACCGCTCTTGGTTGTAGGGGTAAAAGACTTATAAAAAAACCCTACCGGAGTCCCAGAGGGGGGACCCCTTGTGGAATTTTTGTCCATTACCCAGCATGCAATCGGAGGTGGGAGCAGGAAAATGTGGTCGAGTGAAATGCAGTGCAAACATCGGCGTGGTTCACCGTCGCTTGGTGTGTTTTGTGAAAACAAACCTGCTGGTTGGAAAGATTAAACAAGGTACTGTAACGACTGAGTGGTTATTTTGTGTTTGCTCTTGATTTCAAGTGCGAATGGGAAGGTTTTTTTGAGCCGATTTTCAGCTCCTCGAAATTCGTGAAAATCGAAGAAACGAAACAATCGCCAAAACAAATGGGCTTTTCTCCATGAGGGGATGGTTGTAAATTCAAACAAACAGGATCAGTGGTTGGCTTATTATACTGGGATACTACCCTGTTTATTTTAATTAATTCTGATGAAAACCGGAAGCGGGGTAAATTTTGACGTGCGGAGACTTTAAAGTCTCCTTTTTACAGGGCCGGACGACAAAGAGTTAAAGTGAAAAGAAAAAAGGTTATAATGTTCGAATTCAGAATGTCAATAACATAAAGATTTTAGCTGCGTTCAGTTTAGCACATTGAAGGGAAAAAACATCAAGCGAAGGGAAGAAAGTAAACATTATTCCAAACGCCAAATCCAAATCTTTATTATTAATTTTGCATTTTATAGTTACATGCAATGAAGACAATAGAAACATAGATTACAATAAGAAACAATAAGAAATATAACTATATGCAAACCTGCATATGTCAGATTCCGGGCAGGAAGCTAGAGTTTTTTTCTCGGATTCATTAAATGAACCAAAAGGTTTTGTATATATGATTTATTTATGAAACTGTTATGTGTGGTCTTAATATTGCAGATATGCCATTGTTGAAATTATTTGATATGTATTGATATCAACTAAAGACCATAGCCTCCAATAAGTAACCGCAATTGCAGGTATATCTGCTTACATATCAGGAACATTTATCATTAAATTCCAATAACGCCCTACACCACATTCATCATGTTTTCTAGAGATAATCTTGGACCAAACCAGTGATTTCCATGCTGTACAAGATGGAAAACCATTTGTATTTAAACAGTCATTTAGATAACACTCCAGGTGTTTGATATAGTCTGCCACGGGATCAGCGAATTTGCTGCCTCTGTGATAAAGAAACTGAAACTCGGTAGCTTATTTTCTATTATATTGCCCCAAACTCTCTAATTTTAGAGTCTTTAGGTTATAAAGTCTGTAGGTTATAAAGTCTAATTGCTGTAAATAATGCGGTTGATGCTTCTTTCATCTATAACTTTCTCGGCGAAGGTTTGGATTCCTGCTTGGTGGCCTTATATTACCTTTCGATGGTTATTTGAATTTAATTATTGATCGTTTTATAACTACATCAATATTTAAATTATATAAGGTAATATCTAATATTGTTAGAAACCAACAGCTCGACAGACACCTTGATGCTTAGAGGTTGACTTGCCTGTAGTTTTATTGTGCATATTTTAATTAACTTAACATGAGTGAGGGTGGTAGATAGATATTTTGTATTTTTTTACTTTGCTATTTTTATTATGTATATATATTATCTGGCAGCTCAGGAGCAAGATGACTCTAAATGCTGCAATCTGATTGGTTGGCTCAGCGGACAATAATTTTTCATCTTGCCCGCTCAGGATTTTCCAATTTCGCTCACAACTCTTCGTAAACAAATAGCGATAAAACCCGTATAATTTGAAAGAGACTAAACAATTTGTTACATAAAGACAACTACTAATTTAAAACTATTTTGTGCTTTTTCGTTTTTCAGCTAATTAAGTTGGCTTTCTATGTTCTATATAAACATAGGTACGCAATGCGTACTACTGAAGGTACTTGCAAGAATGGCAAGTTCTTACAAGCTATGTGAGATACCTTTGGTAATAAACTGGACATTAAGGTGGCTCGCCTGGATTTTCCAGGGACGCACCATACCCACGTCACTTTGAACGGCTGCTACTCCACTGCCAGAGCTTGGTCGGGCAAGCCACTTCACCCATTTACTAGAAATAGAATAAACATTCCAAAAATGTATGTTTGTTTGACATCGGTGTTACCATAGCAACACAGCGTTGACGTCATGTATTTTAGATATCATAATTTTTCTTGAAATCTAGACCTAAACTTTTAAAACGACCTAGTGTCTCTTGTAGTCTAAATGTAGGCCTTCAAGACTGCAAAGTTTAAAAAAATTGATTGTATGAGAGCGTTTTCGAGAAAAATTGGGTTGAATATTTTCGTTAAAATAATTAACAATTCGCCTTACTTCCTGCTTAGTCGTCGAGAACTGTATTTTCCGGACCGATTCAAGCGATGTTTTTAGCATATTTCATACCTGTGGCATAGGACTAGTTCCCATGAAAATTTCATCCCATTTGCTTTATTCGATTTCGGTTTATGGAATCATAAGTAATGTCATAAATATGCTCATTTTACTCAAAATATTAACGATTTTTTAAATCTTTTCACCTGAAATTCAACATGTACTACCCTGGTCCTGTAAGTTTCAAGAGCATTGAATCATTTTAAGGGCGCGAAATAAAAACAAAAACATAGGGAACTTTTACATGCATCCACGCAAGTTTCATTGCTGTATCATTTTGTTGATAGCTTGTGTCTTTCCGAAATTTCTCTTTTGTCTAGATTCTACATACTTGTGTGCTTTTCAACTAACAAGTTTACCATGGACGCTTGCTATGCTTCGAACGCTCGTGCAAATTTTGTTCTTAGTACAATGACATGCAAATTAGTTAAACCATGAAGCTAGGCAGTGCGGGATGATAATGTTGAATAAGTGTGTTTTTAGTGACCAGATCGGGAAAAACTGCCCGTGACGTCTAAACCACATTTTCTAAATATTAATTAAAAACGAGTTTTTGTATTAGTGATATTATAAAAGGTTTTGTAAATAAATATTATAAGTTATATTATAACAGCGTTACAACTGGCAGCGTGACAATGATAATTGCATGTCATTGTACTAAGAATATAATTTGCACGAGCGGTCCGGCAGTAGCGAAGAGTAGCAAGCGTGTATGGTAAACTTGTTAGTTCAAAAGCACACAAGTATGTAGAATCTAGACAAAAGAGAAATTTCGGAAAGACACAAGCTATCAACAAAATGATACAGCAATGAAGCTTGCGTGGATGCATGAAAAAGTTCCCTATGTTTTTGTTTTTATTCCGCGCCCTTAAAATGATTCAATGCTCTTGGAATTTACAGGGCCAGGGTAGTACATGTTGAATTTCTGGTGAAAAGATTAAAAACAAAATTATCGACTAGTTTTCGAATTACAGCTTCCTTAGCAAATACGTTAATATTTTGAGTAAAATGAGCATATTTATGACATTACTTATGATTCCATAAACCGAAATCGAATAAAGCAAATGGAATGAAATTTTCATGGGAAGTAGTCCTATTCCACAGGTATGTAATATGTTAAAAACATCGCTTGAATCGGTCCGGAAAACACAGTTCTCGACGACTAAACAGGAAGTAAGGCGAATTGTTAATTCTTTTAACGAAAATATTCAACCCAATTTTTCTCGAAAACGCTCCCATACAATTTTTTTTAAACTTTGGAGTCTTGAAGGCCTATATCTAGACTACAAGGGATACTAGGTCGTTTTAAAAGTTTAGGTCTAGATGTCGAGAAAATTGATGATATGTAAAATAGATGACGTCAACGCTGTGTTGCTATGGTAACACCGATGTCAAACGAACCTACATTTTTGGAAAGTCTATTCTATCTCTAGTACATGGATGAAGTAGCCAGCCCGACCGAACTCTGACAGTGGAGTATCAGCCGTTGAAAGTGGGTATGGTGCGTCCCTGGAAAATCCAGGCGAGCCACCTTAACTTATGACAGTAATGAAGGCATAAATTATTGATAACTAGAAGTATTTTGATGGAACTCCCAGTGTTTATATAATAGCTGTAATGCAAATATTTTATTAGTATTATAACATATGAGATAGGTCTTTATTTACATGACAAGTATTTCTTGAGAACTGATTTTAAAGGACTTCTTAATTTTACATAAATATTTGCTAACAGTATTAATTACTTTACTTCAGGAGCCCATTACCAGGAGCGTCCATCTTCCCCACTGTGTCTGTACCCCAGCACAGAGGTAGATGAGGCTATTTTTAGCATTGCGTTTCGCGCGAAAAAGAACAAAAGTAGGCTATTCTTAGCCAATCAGATAGCTAACGTCACTTCTCATTATCATTCTTCTCACTTTCAACGCGGGAATTCGAATTGCTGGTTTTCACTCAATCCCCAGAGATTCAAATTTTGGTGCCCCAACAAAAGAAGCTAACGAGGAATCTATTGTTTAAGGGCACCAACATGGCGGCAACCTCTTTTCGCGGGAATTTCGAATCTAAAAATAGCCTCATCTACCTCTGTGCTGGGGACCCAACCCATAACAGAGGAACGCTCCTGGTAATGGGCTCCTGTTTACTTACAATATTAATGAGCACAGCCACTTGGAGGTAGCAGAGCTAAGTGGCTAGGCCTAGTTTGAATTGCTTGGGTATTACAGTAGGTAAATAGAATACATCAAAACACAATTTATTCACAAAACACAATTTATTCACAAAACACACACACAGAAATGAAAATGAAAGCTAAGGGAAAAAAGATTTTTTTTTAATAAGGGAATGAAATTGATTCAAGTATTTAGTTATCAGTATAGTCATCCAGAAGAGAATCAGTTTTTAACACTAGTTTTTTTAAATAGAAACTAGTTATCAACTTTGTAAAATTACAGTTTTTGTAAAAAAAAAACAGCTTCTGTCGTCTTTTGCCACAGAAGTAACTTTGCAGTTGATCTTGAATTTGATACTCGTCCATGTTTAGACACAAGAAATCAGAAACGCTGGTGATCTTCCTTTCTGGCTGCCAGTTTGTAAGTTTGGTCGTCGGAAAAAGCCTAGAGCTTGACTACATTTGGCCAAAACATTTGGCCAAAACACCAAAATGACTGCCATTAGTAGGCCTAGATACAAATATCACGTAAAATTGTTTACATATTTTATATGACGAGATACCTTTTAGGGGTTGGGCATCAGTAGAATGCATGAACTTTCTACACTACCAGACAAAACTGTTATCAGTAATGTACATGGTTTAATTATCAAGCTACAGGTAGTTAAACAATAAATTGTCTGATTTTATTGGTAACTTTACAGTCAAAACGGCTCAAGTATATCCCCTAGAGTCGATTATGGATTTCATTATTGGAATATTGAGTTCATTATTTGTTGAAGAATGCGTTATTGTAACGAATAATCAAATGTTCAAAATTTTAAATCTTCAAATTTCGACCTTTGTTTGACTTGTTATCTAACTACAGCTCGAAATCCGAAGATTTAACATTTTGAACATTTGGTTATTCGTTTCAATAATGCATTCTTCAACGAATAATGAACTCAATATTCCAATAATGAAATCAATAATCACGGAGGTAATGAACAGTTATAAGAAACGTATTACAAATGGGCAAATGACGTCATTGTGACGTCATAATAGTACTAACATAACTTAAATTATCAGGTTATATTCCTTTTACGATTCTACACCAACCTACCAAAATTCAATCGTCTGCGTTGAAAACTTTTTTAAATATATAACTCATGCCGTTTTTATGGTCGTTTGTGCCCACCGTGAATGCGTTGTTCAAAATTGTCATAGCGTTTGAAAGATACTTTAACGCGGTATCAGGACAAGAAAACTGAAAACCGGCCACGTGATACCAGAAATAGTCCGAAAAGCGGTATTGAATTTCGCACTATGAATACGTCATTAGCGTGTAACTGGCTTATACTACATTTGCGCTACTTGTGGCAGTGTGACAAATTGCTAAAAATAGTTCCGCCAATGAGATCTTCAAAGTTTTCGTACTGTCTGAAAGAGGCTTTACTGCGCTAGTAGTATATTGAAAAGTAAAAACATTTGATACCAACAATATTCAAAAAAGCGCTAAGGAAGTTATCACTATTAATGCGTTATCATGGTGAAACTTCGATATCCTACGTTTGCGCTATAGCTACTTGTGGCAGTGTGACCGGTCAAAAATACTAGTTTCGTCAATGCGTTGTTCAAAATTTTCATAGCGTTTGAAAGATACTTTAACGCGGTATCAGGACAAGAAAACTGAAAACCGGCCACGTGATACCAGAAATAGTCCGAAAAGCGGTATTGAATTTCGTACTATGAATACGTCATTAGCGTGTGACTGGCTTATACTACATTTGCGCTACTTGTGGCAGTGTGACCGATCAAAAATACTAGTTTCGTCACTGCGTTGTTCAAGATTTTCATAGCGTTTCAAAGATTCTTTAACGCGCTACCAGATCAAGAAAACGGAAAAAACATTTGATACTAAAAATAGTCCGAAAAACCGGTAATGAAGTTCGCACTGTTGGTGACTTGGTAACAAAATGAAACTACATATTTTAGGTGTTTTATGTTTGTATGATGACGTCGTTGTGACGTCATAAGCGATGCCTCCTTTTTTGGTGAAATTCCCCCTTTAATAAACGTTACAAACAGACTACTCCATCAAAAGGCTTTCATTACACACATTTATTTGGTGAAAATGTGAACATTCTACGACGATTACAGCCAAAGTTATAGAGGAATGACTGTTGCTATGACGTCACATTTAGTGACGTCAGGAGTCGTACCTAAATAAGGCTGCCTATTGTTAAAAAATCAAGAAAAGAAAACAATGTGACTTTTGTTTGCCAGACTAGTACATTTCATCATTAAAACTCGAAAATCACTCAAAGGCTTTTTTCTAAGGGCATGTATAAAATAGTATGACGTCATAATGACGTTGTCGAAAATATGACTGCCATTTTAAGCCGGTTATGGACAAAGAATCAAAATTCTAAAAACATACGATTTTATGGCTGGACAAAATGTCATGCAACAGTATTTCAAAAACTCATGAATAATTAATGAGCATTTTGTCCAATCAGATGAAGCAAATCAGTCACGTGCATGCCCCTTTATACCTGATAAAATCTCATCATTCTAGAAGGCCCGCGGAGGGATTTGAATTCCGTCCCAGGGGGAAACGGGGTTAATGATTGAGACAATGGAATTTCTATTGTGTTTCAGCTTTCTCATTGAATTGCAAATTAGGATGAACGTTTTATATAAAGAATACTAATGAACATGAAATTTTATATAAAGTTTCATCCTAATTAAGAATTCACTGATAAAGACCCAAAGATAGCAAAAAGTACACGGAACATAAGGTACCTAGATAATAAATTTTGCACTAGATTTACTAATATCAGCAGACTACCGAGATACACAGATAATATTTTTAAAATGAAGGTATCCAACTTGTTTACCGAGATACTGTTTAGTTCCAATTATTAAACCAAACTCAAAGCCGTAAAATAATAAAAACGTGCATTAAACTTACATAGTTTGTGCCGGAGTCAAAAATTTAGAGTCTGCCGTCATGTCAGTCACATCGCTTTCCAAGTCTTGAACTTTATCGAGGTAAACCACGACACCAAATCCTTCAAGTGCAGATTCTTCTTGCATTGCGAAACGTCGCTTCAAACAACATAGTATGGTAATTTCTTCATGTCATTCCCTTGAGATGTTTGTAATTGCAGACGGTGATTACTCCAATATTTTGCATGGCGTTGTGAATACAAAGGTTCAGTGGTTCATTACGTAACCATTCCCTTGAGATGTGCGTCTTTCTTTCATTGCATTCTTAAAGCGTTTTTGAAGCCGTTTAAAACACTCACAGCACGTGTTTTATCAAGTCTAAAAATTCTCGGGCTACGCCCTCGAATTTTTAAACCTGATAAAACACTGCTATTCGTGTTTTAAACAGTACTTAAAACTCTGAAAGATGAATGAAGCGATATTTTCGTAAATGCTTTTGTGTTGCTTATTTCCCGCCATATTTTGGCGGGAAAATTAGCAAAATTCAAACTTTCATAACTTTTGATTTCCTTAACCAATCGAGATCGGGTTTTCGTTTCCTTCATTTTCATCACGAGGAGATTTTAACAATATACGACATTCCGTTTTGACTGTAATGGGTCAAAATAAGCTTGGGTCATGCCCATTTTGGTTGTTAGGTGTCAAAACGAAAATTCCAGATGAGCATCCCAGCCCTATTTTATGTGGGCGTCCCACGGTATACTGGATAATAACTTATGACAGTAATGAAGAAATAAATTCCCGGGGGGAGGGGTACTTTTAGAAATTTTGTACAGGGATACTCCGCCTGGACTCTCGATCCCTTACCCTTTTATATACCAAATTTGGGCAAAAAGGTGTCCCTTTTATATACCTCTTGCAAAAAGGTACCCCTTTTATATACGTCATACAAAAAGGAACTCCCTTTTATACCTACTATACCATGGTTTCTATCAAATCTATAGGCCTGTTGCACCAATTAGAAAAATTAACGGTTCATGGAAATGTGAAAAATCAATCGACTGAACTCGTAAAACCCTACCCTTTTATATACCTAAACTCGCGAATTCCCTACTCTTTTATATACCTCCAGCCCAAAAAACCTACCCCTTTCGGGCGGAGCATCCCTGTATGGTCTACTATACATAAATTATTACTAACTAGAAGTATTTCAATGAAACTCTGAGTAATAACAGTTATAATGCAAACGTCCTATATATTAGTATTAAACACATGGAATAGTTCTATTATTTAACTTACATCACTGTATTTTGTGAGACTGATTTTAAAGCAATGCATTGATTGTATCCAGTACACTTTCTACAGGCTTGTAACTTGTGTAAGAGGTTTCCATGGCAGTTTTATTAATCGCGAGTAGGCGGTTCTTCTACCACAAGAGCTGCTAATTCACGTCTTCGTCATTTTCTTCAAGAATAACAGCAAATTCAGGGAGTACTTAAATCAGTTTGTTATGTGTCAAACTCCCTCGATGCCACGTTAGAATCCATCGCCGGGTATGTCGAATCTATCGTCCAAATAAGCGAGTATTTCATCCAAAGCCATTCACAAGAGCCATTTAAATATTCCCGGAAAATATCATTACCGAAAATTTGACCAAATCTCGATAAAACTAGACTTAGAAATGGCATGAAAAGAAGAAAGCAAGATAGCGGAATGAGGAAAGCCAAAACGCCCCAGGCCTAGACCCAGGCCTCCGCGGTAAGAATGACCTACCAAAAGGCGACAACTATAGAAGATACTTGCAAGCAAGTACCTTCTAAAAATGATGCGCGCCTGAGCTCTTGAAATCCTAGTAAGTGGATGCACGAGCGATAGCGAGTGCATTCAACTGCATTTCAAGAGCTCAGAAGTGAATCATTTTTGTATAGAACATAGAAAGCAATCTTCTATTTATTTTATATATAAAAAGTCCAAAAACTTTATATGGTCAAGCGGGCAGGGCCTTGAATATGAGGGAAATTCATGGAGTAAAAAAAGTAAACAAATGACGTCAGCCGAGTTCAGGGAAGCCATTTTAATGAAAAATGACATGTGATTGACAGTTTTGACGGCTGATACTGCACTCTGATTGGACCAGCTCTAACCTAAGCTCACAATGCATTGCTGATCGAAGGATCCATTGAGTTTTTGGGAAAGAAATTCACAAGCTACAGCAAATCGAAGCTTGAACTGCTTAAATGACAAAAATGTCCTGAGAAGCAAAGAAAAACCCTAGTTTAGGAGCTCTGTTCAGCACTAGAGAAGTTAATGTGCACGTTTTGGATAGTGCAAGCGTTGAAAATGCCAGAAGGGAAGGAATTCATGGACGACGGAGCTGCTGGTACAGATTTCCATTCTGAGTGGTAGTCTTTAGCAAGCTTGACCCGAGGTTCGAGGTATTTAAAGTGCCTATAACCCCAAATTTGAAGTATTTTTAATAAATTCTTTACATCCTTCTTATCAATAATTCGAAGAGAAAAAAAGGAAAAAAGTAAGAGTTCGACCTTATTTCTGGGGTCAAACATTGTAAAACAACCCGATTTGGGCACCCTGTCCCAAATGGCCGTCAGCTGGAGTCTGGAAGTAGCCTGGGAACGAAACCGGAAAGCAACGTCATAGTAGTGAGAGAAAGCGAACAACCAACAACAAAGACAGTAAAAACAGGGCGAACCGAGCGAATAACTCGATTTGAAATGCCAAACAGATGTGTATTTGGGGGCTGTAGGAATGAGCCAGACTCAAAAAAGGATAGCTCTAACACAAGGTCCCGTTTTTAAGCGATGATCGGCCAGAAGCAAAGAAGAGAAGACGCCAGTGGTTGAGGTTCGTGCGAACAAAGCGAGCGAAGTGGGAACCGACGAAGAATTCCAGCGTTTGTTTGGTTCATTCCAAGCCGGAAGACTTTATAAGATTTTCTTTAGTCCTTGACTCTACGCCAAGACTGAAGTCGGTTGAATATGGAGTTGTTCCTATTCCATGCCATCGAAACCGATAAGCCATTCTCCGATTTTGGTAAGTGCTTTTGTATTTAGTTTGCATGGCAAATTATACAGTAGTCAGTAGCCTCCTAGTCCTATAGCAGCCGTTTATTTATGTAGCGCTTCCGTTCACTCCATTCCCCGGAATGGAGTGAAATGGAAGCGCTACAAAACGGCTACTATAGGAGGCTAGCAATACAGTGGAACCTGCATGTATAAAGAAGTTCCTAGGGAAAGGAAGAAATCTTCATTATGACCGGGTTCCACGTACTGAACATTGTTTTCACCACAAGTGTATTAAACTAAGAGAGTGCATGTTATATTGTTATTTAGTATGAGGGAAATAACCGTGAATAAATCAGTCAACTTTCTTTAGATGACACCTGCACCTATGGACAGGACACCATGCTGAACAAGCAGCCAAGGGCAGAAGCAACCCAGAAGAGACAACAAAGGATGACTGTTATAGATGTTCCCCCTCAGCTCCAGGTAATTCAAATTGTTTTGTATAAAATATTTTTTTGCACAAAAGAAACTATTCAAATTCTGAAAATATTCAAACAAAATCGAGTCTGTGCTAATCACACCTTCTGTGTTTGTCCTCCAATAACACCTAGCTCTTGCTCAAGCAGTGCATATACACCTACATGTATCAAACTGTTGGACATGTCATATAAAGGTATACTGCTTGTTTAGTCTTTCGAGACTAAACAAAATATTAAAATACCAGCTGGAAACGTATAATATTACACTGTAAGTTTGTATTTAAAACGAAACCAGTGCTTTATTTACCATAAACCAATATATATATACCCATAACTAACTTAATAATAATTGTTATTTTTGTATTTTAGTGCCAGAAGTTCCAGTTCCACTTGCTGTAAGGCCATAAATTCCAGTTCCACCTGCTGTAAGGCCCACAAAAACCAAGAATGTGATATAAAAAACCAAGGCAAAACCCCATTGCTCAGTGTGCAAGAAACCTATTAAATTAAAATTAATTAAATTGTTAATCTCTAAATTATATATTGTGTTTCTTTTTTTGAATTTATTTGTGGAACTCTGTAAACTAGCTTATAGCTAAGTATGTCCTCCTCGTTAAATAAAGTATTGTATTGTGTAAACCTATGAAAGAGCATAAAGGTGTTGTTGATTGTCCAAAGAACAACCCTCGTCCCCTTATAAGTACAGAGTGAACCAGAAATGTCTACCAGCTATCTCAGTGATTTGATATTTTATCAATGGACAATCTAGGTAGCAATATATTATACTGTCAACTTCCATAGGCTAATCGATCACTCCTGTGACCAGCTCAGTGAAATCGATTGCCCTATTTCATTGGCATGACATCAAAACAAATAGATGAAAGCTGCCATTCTTATTATATTGGGGAAATTAGCCAATTTGAAGGAAGGCAATCTATGGCAGAACAGCTTTATTTTGTATGTCTGTTGTTAAAGACGAGTGTTTTGACCCCCTAAGATGGCAGCTGTGTCTATCATGTGACACCATAATTAAATAGGGCAATTGAATTTGAGGCTTAAAGGGGCTATGTCACGGTATATGCATGTATGGAGTCAGTGTTCGATTGGTGGGTTAAAACAGTTCAACCCCCTCCTTCAATGCTGGATTGAAAGTATGTTCACTATTTTACTTGAACAATGTATATTTACACAGTTTATTAGTCATTTTTGAATATTTGCTTTGATTTTTACCATCCCACACGTGCGCGAGGTTCGTCAGTTCATATGAGAATCTCTGATAATGAGTGTGTCCTGCCCGGACATCTAATGTAATGGTCTCCCACCATGACACAGTTCCTAAGGTTAGGCCAGAGCATTGAAAACATGTCCATCTTGTAAAAGAGGTTAGTCAGATTTTACTGTTTTCCAATTTACTACTCAAATTTTAATATTATAATTCTACTTTCAAAATTTGTGTAAAATTATAGAAAGGAACGCAGGGTGCGATGCAAGTGCTTTCCAATAGCCCAGGGCTAGTAGTTTCGCTTGTCGGGGTAGTGATTCCTGTTCACAGGTTGCCCGAACGGACACATGGACATACATGTAGGTTAATAGCCCACATTCGATATATGCTTGACTTCTCACACACAAAGGTTCTGGGGCATAATTCAATTCATTATTGTTATTTCATTAATCACTGCACATTATTCCCCAGAGCCTTGTATGTGTATTGAATCATTTGTATGTGACCAGTGAAGCCTATATCAAAAGTGGCCAATGGCACTGAAAGTTTGACTGTCCATTGTTGTTCTCCTTAAAGTTTATATAAGTTATGAAGTACTTTCATCTTCATCTTCTTCAAATCCAGTGACGGTTTCTTTCCCAGCATTGAATTTTGTCCAGATTGTGTCATATGCACATGCTAGTAGAGGAATTCTATTGTTGCCCAGATAACCGTAGACTAACTGGATGTACTCTCTGTATGAGACAACTCGTAGAAATCTGTAAATAAAGAAGTTTATATGTTAGTACCAATTGTTTGATACAGTTGAAGCCCTTTGTGAAACTGCCCTTGTAGGTGACCAGCTCCCCTCAGAGACCACTCTTGTGCTCTGTAGTAACCAGCCACTCTCATAAGTGACCACCGCACGTACATTGTACCACCACCTTTGGAATTTTTCTTTGTTTTTAAACTCTTGTAAGTAACCACTCCAGAGACATGATCCCAGACTGTGCAATGAGCCAACTAAATATAAATATGTACTAGCATTTTGCAACAATATTCTTATTATATCTGACATTCATGCTGTTACAGTAGAGTAGTACAGTATTGTATACTGTGATATCAGTCGCACTATATATGTATCCCCATGGGTGTGGTGTGTGCAAGCTCTCATAAGCGAGCAACTACTCCTGATTCCAGTTCTGACTAGTTATGAGCACCTTTTCCTGATTCCCAGTGTGGTTGCTTACGAGAGCTACTATTTTTAATTAACATGCACGATAGATCAAAATACTCTGATAAACCTTCCACTTTCCTGGTCAGACTAAACACGGAACTGTGTTCATTGATTTCAATTCATACCTTGGTCATTATTGAGCATTATTAATGCCTGGTATAAATCTTTCCTTACATATTAGTATGCAGTGTTGGATCTAGGATGTGCCATTGTGGGATGTTTCCCGCTAAAACATATATAGTTGGTGCATGTTTCTCAATTGAGAGGGCCAATATGGTGCACACTGAATTTCCACGAACTGTAAAATATTATCAAATAAAAAGTAAATTCCGAAAAGGGTAAATATAAGAGGAATTACGATATTAGGATACGATAGGCAACTAGTTCCTGTAAAAACGACATTAGGAAACTGTTTATCGTATCTTCATTTATAGCGATTCTTACAAGTAAATAAAGGCTTATATGATTGTTGCGATTGCAAGGATCACTGGATTCTTTTGGCATCCTGCAATGTTTTTTTGGGAGACCACGGCCACGGGAAGGCCATGAAGGGCTATGATAACTTATTTTAATTTTGGACAGTTTAACTCACCAGCTGTTCCTTGCTTCGAGGCCTCGATCCACTGAACCGATTCTGGAGGTCTCCGTCTGTACTCTTATAACCCATTCTTCATCGGTGAGTGGCTCATCCGCGCCGTCCGCTCTCTTTGCCGGCAGATTCTTCTGCTTCAAGCTCATAGTTGATAAAATTTACCTCGGAATTGTCCGATGAACAACTGTCTTCAGATTCGGAGCCTGACGAAGACATTTTGTCAAAAAGTCCAGCAGAAAATTACAGAACTTACGACGCAAATAAGAAAGAATGAACCAAAAGTATATGAGAGAAGCCTTTATCACGTGACATGGCTCCCTACTATGACGTACCTAGTCCCAGACCCCACCAAGTCGCTAAGCTGACGGTAAAAGTTCACGGCTCTCATCTTTGAAAAGCCGTAAAAAAAAGAGAAATGCTTTAAAACCATTATTTTTTTCGGGAAGTTGCATAGAATACTTCTAAGTTTGATCTGAAAGCGTAACTTTTTTGGGGTTATAGGCACTTTAACCGACTTAGTTCACATTTGACAAGGTTTTCAAAAAGGGGTATTCCTGTGGGTTTATACCGTACTGCGACAGTTTACAGATGAGGAGGGTGTGGTCAATAAGATCAAAGGCGTTATACAGCTTGAAGCCGTTGAGTTGCAAATATTCGTTTACGTTTCACACAGAAATCATATCTAAAATATACTTCCAGTATAATTATATGTAGCTCAATTCGTGATTTGAAGATACCTAGGGAGGGCTTCAAGCGAAAAATTATGTCCGTTTTCTTCTGCCAAGAAACGAAAGTTAACGTTGACGGAAAGCGATTTTGGCTCATATAATAACCACGATAATCAGTAGGCAAAAGTTCGAGATTCTGCAAAGTCAATTCCAAATTGCAAGAGTGAACGTTCCCATAAACTTCGTCCTGAAGTTTCGACTGTAGCTTTGCCTTCGGTAGCGAAAGACGAAGAACAACAGAAGCCTGAATGAGTGGACTAACACGAACTTCCGTGACAGTTTTGTACTGGTTTGGTCTGTTTTATTACTCTTTCTTCATCTTTGCCTTGTTTGCCTAATCTCTGTGCACGCAATCGATGCGCAGCATCGGCTTCCGGAAGGCAGGAATGCTCCCCGTGATATATTTTTAGTATTCTCCATCATACACTAAATAATAGAATACCACGGCCATGTACGTTAGGTTTTTTGGCACCAAAACGATTGGCTAGAGAGGTATTAGAACATCTGGTACCCAGGGTATGCAGTTTAATCTTCTTAATCAATTCTTTTTAAGACTTAAAATTGAGCAGTATTTTATAACTTTGGCTTGTAAACGTTTATTTTTCTTCACGCGTCTCGTCGATTTGACGTCATCTACTGAATTACTATTAGTGAAAAAAAAACCAGGAAATTCCAAAAAAGAATGCCCTGTCACAATGTGATGTACGTGTAGACTTGTAAGCGCCGATGGACTTACATGTTTTAATGATAAAATGTGTATAGGGCCGGAAACATGTAACTAATGACGTCAGCAAGAATTCGCCTATACACAAAAACATTCATAGACTAAACATTTTATTTTCTTCACGACAGAACTCACTGCTACTAAGTTATGGACAAGTCAAGACGGGAAACAATATGATCAGAACGATCTCAACTCCAATACAGCATGTCGAAAAGCTTTACCTCTAAATAATATCTTGTTGGTTATAATCTATCATTATCCTTTCTACGAGAGTGTACCGATACTTACCAAGATATATGGGAAAGCTTTCAACAAAATAGTGATCTGCGGCTCCGATGGAAATCGCGAGTTTAATGTAATGAGGGTTGATCACAACAGAGGATATTGGGGCTACGAATGTCTCGGGAAAGCAGTGAGGGAGAATCCTGGCTTCACTGGATACTTATATATCAATGACGATTCTCTTTTACAATGGTGGAACATAATCGATATTGATAAGCAAAAGACGTGGTTTGGACTGAGCATTAACTTCAAAACTGGAGTAATCATCGGAAAGTTGCTACCACCCAAAGCAACATGGACGTGGTGGAGGGCTCGAGTAAACATTTTAAACAGGACAGTCGCTGTGTTTCAGGAACTTCGGGCTCAAAGTCAGAAAGCTTATCCGTGGTTAAAACAAGGATTTGCCACCTTTCACAACAACACAGGGGGTACAGATAACATTCCTAAAGGAGTGTCAGATGTTTGGTACATTCCAAGACATTTAGCTGTTAAATTTAGTCATTTGTCATCGGTATTTTTTAAACATAAGGTCTTCCTCGAATGCGCTGTACCAACAATATTGAGTTTCCTTGTCGATAAGAGTAGTATCATACGCATGCAAGGACTTGACCTTCGAAGTAAATATGGTAGACGCGATTACACCAATTCATTTTGGCAAAGGTATCGTTATAACGTATCTTTCATACATCCCTTAAAACTACATGCGAACGTTGACGGTCTAAATTTCAATATGCTGAGAGAGTTTTTGATACCATATGTTGACCTATATTGCGAAAGCTAAATTTACAAAGAACAGCCATTGTTCGCATTTTCTGATTGGATCCTTGCAATTAAGTAATGGTTCACGTAAGAACAAGAGCAAGATCTATTGTTCCACGGCCATGAATGTGATTTCATTAATCCCACATAGAAAATGGTTCAATCATATACTAAAGATATCTATTGACTAGTGGTATTAATGTTCTCAAATTAAAATACATGAAATTACTCGTTGTGTATATGTTTCTGATTCCAAAACACATTCAGCCAATAGAAAGACACTAAAACAAAAGCTGATATATTATAAATATTTCAATGTTCCCCAAATAAGAGTTCTTTCTCTCTTTTTACATAGCTACAGATTGTCCGCTTCAATCATTTTGTTAAAAAAATAATGTGAAATCAGAGTTCTTTCCTATTTTTTGGAGGTTTATTTGTGTATAACCAATGAGATATCAAGTTTCAACTGAATAGAAAAATTAACACCTTTGTGCATTCCTGGTCGTTGAGTGCTCCTTTTCTTACGCGAACCATTAATATCAAATAGAAACACAGATGACGTCATTCGTTACCAAATGCGCCTTTGTGAAAGTTTATGATATTGCAGGTTGGTAAGTAAGAGCATACACCTCGGGAACTTTCTTCATATATGCCTTGAATTTATAATGAGAAATTCAATTCAGTTTATCAGCCCGGGGAAGGAGCCCATTACCAAGGGGCGCGTCCATCTCCCAGACTTAGTCTGTGAGTCAGCACATTCCAGATCAGGTTATTTTTAGAACACCCGAGGTGAATAAATCCAATACCCCGAGCGGGAGGGTGATCAATTGCTTAATTTTTCACAATGACGAGTTTTTCTCATTGTACGCAATAACAATATTTAGTATATACCACGCCAGTGAATGTCACTTTTCGCGCGCTCTAATTGGCTACTCAAACAGTGAATATGATTTCATATTCACCTCCGAGCGAAGCAGCGATCACCTCGCGCGAGTTTTTGTCCATTTGACAGAAAATAAAATAACTGTTTGGTGCTGACTATTCACCTGGAGTGTGGTATATACTAAAACAATTATTCACCTCGGTGTCGGTGAATAGTGGTCCACTTCGGTGAATAATTGTTAAATATTTTCATAAATCATTAGGTAGCACTGATTGCTTGTATATTGTTGCATACATTACTGTTCACAAGGCTTCTGTCATTGTTTTCATCGCGGCATTCTGATTCTAAAAATAGCCTGATCTGGGAACATGCTACCTCACGAGTGTATTGCAGATGGATGTTCGTGGTAATGTGCTCCTCCCCCGGTATTTAGGTTAAATAAAGCATAACTAAGGAAAGAATACCGTGCCAATCATGAAATAAGAATTTAAATACCTCGAACATTGGTACCGAGCCTTCTACATCCGCAGCGTTTTTTTTTGGTGCCGTAGGTATTCCTATGAGAAATTAAAACAATAATATAATATCCAGAAAATTCAAAGACATTGGCAGACGTTTCGGAAAACAAAGCACATGTTTCGTTTCGAAGCATACAATGCATTGGGTTAGGTAATTAAAGACGGATTGACTAATTAAATATTCATAATGATGGGGATGACACGAACTTTGACTTTATAATGAGCAATTCAATTCATCAACGCCGCTCTTCCCTGGTAACGTAGGTATAATGTCAGCTCATTAGCCATAACAATACATTTATATAGCTCATTAGCCATAACAATACAATTGTATAGCTCATTAGTCATAACAATACATTTATATAGCTCATTAGCCATAACAATACAATTGTATAGCTCATTAGTCATAACAATACATTTATATAGCTCATTAGCCATAACAATACAATTGTATAGCTCATTAGTCATAACAATACATTTATATAGCTCATTAGTCATAACAATACATATATATAGCTCATTAGCCATAACAATACAATTGTATAGCTCATTAGTCATAACAATAAAATTGTATAGCTCATTAGTCATAACAATACATATATATAGCTCATTAGCCATAACACTACAACTGTATAGCTCATTAGTCATAATACAATTGTATAGCTCATTAGTCATAACAATATATATATATATAGCTCCAGTTAGCCATAATAATACATTGTTTAGCTCATTTGTCATAACAATACATTTATATAGCTCCAGTTAGCCATAATAATACATTGTTTAGCTCATTAGTCATAACAATACATTTATATAGCTCATTAGTTTGTATTCGGCGCATGAAAAGTTCGCCGTCTGAAACCGGGCTCGAAGTGAATATGGCAGAATTGCTGATGTAGATAACAATAGTATTTAATTTGTAGACACTAAAAACGTGAGGATGTTAACATTCTGTGCGGTCTTTTGCATTCTCTAGTTTTAGTGTGCACACGAAGTTCAACAATAGTGTTAAAGGAAAAAGGTCACTTCCTTGGTCAAACGCTTTGAACATCGGTCCAACATTTTTTGCATCATGTTGAAGGATGTTGAAAGCATGGGTCAAACGGTTTCAACATCGATTCAACAATGTTGGATAAATAAGTTACGAGAGGCCTAGGAATGAGAACCAGACTACTGTCATCCACCTTGCCGCCATAGGCCGTACGCATGTCTGTATTCAGCAAATGTTGAATGAAGTATTCAAATGGTTTACATTGAATCCATCAGATATCTTCATCAAAAGGATGCTGACGCTGTTGTATTGCAGATTACTGAAGATTTGGAAAAGATCGCTGCATGGTGCTGCCACAATAGTCTCGTGATCAATCCTGGTAAAACCAAATTGTTGGTGCCTGAGACACGCCAGATGCTGCAAATAGTTCCTACAGATCTTCATGTGACCTTGTTGGGGAAAGAGGTGTCACCGGTTCCCTCCACAAGAGATCTTGGGGTGCAGATAGATGCGACACTGAGTTATGATGAACATATTTCGAATACTGTCTCTTCTTGCATAGCTAGTTTATGTCAGCTAGATTAACAGAGTAAAACACGTCTTCGACACTGGGACTTTGCAGAATATCATTAACGCTTTGGTGTTCAGCAAATTATATTATTGCTCTTCAGTATGGTCGAACATGACTAAGAAGAATATCTGTAAGCTTCAAAGTGTGCAAAACTTTGCAGCAAGAATTGAATCTGGTACCAGGAAATTCGATCATGTAACACTGGTACTTAAAGAGCTAAGCTGGCTGGCTGCCTGTCAACCGTATATGTTGTCATATAGAGATGGTTTTTAGCTTGAACGTGTGTGAAGGGGTTATCCCCATGATGGGTTTACTACACGTTACACGGTCCACTCTAGAAATACCAGAATAAGGATAAGTTTAGTATCTCAGCGTATAAGAGCGCCGCCGGTCAGCGGACTTTTCTCTATCGCACCGTGTCGCTTTGGAATTCGCTACCAAGTAGTCTTACGGCCAGCACCAGTTTGGCCAAATTTAAAAGGGCCATTAAAAATGATCTACTAGAGGAATTTCTAACATTGGAGTAGTTTCTATGTATTTATTGTAATTATTGTATAATTTTAGATATTATGTCAGAGCATTTTAAAATTATTGTAAATTGGCCTTAAAAGCCCTTAGGGAGAGTCCATTAAAGTTATATTATTATTAATGGAGTCAAAAAGTGGACATACTAAACTATTATACAAAGTAAGGCGTGTCTCGAGGGGCAATAAGTGCCTGATACGCTTGGCCTGACCAATCCTTTGGTTTACTTTAATAGATAAGGCCTCTACCAGGTCATGCGAAGTCATATACTTATTAATTATAATACCGAGGTACTTGATATTGTCAGAGCGTTCGAGGGGCACGTTGTCTATAATGACATCGATGCTAGATCAAGATTTCAGTTCATGTGGACTACCTATTAACATAAACTTAGATTTAGAAGTATTCAAAGTCAGGCGATTTATACGGCGAAACCAAGAGGCCAATTTTGCCAAGTCATGATTTAAGCAATGTTCGATGTCATTGATAGAAGGACGGCTACAGTATATCACGGTGTCATCAGCGTACATGGTCACTTGGCAATGATCTACAGTAAGTAAATAAGTAAGTAAGTAAGTAACTTTATTTAAGTGTCAAATGTATTTAGCTTTGCAACTAATTGGGGACACTAGTCCTACGATTTTACGTCCATATCCGAGAAGACGTGAATGTCTAACCATTTGCAGTTGTTTCACAAAGGCAGCACCTTCTACTCAGTTATTTTAAGACCCTGAGTATTGGTCCGGTCGGGGTTTGAACCCGCGACCTCCCGCTCAACAGACCGGAGCTTAGCCACTGAGCTAACCGGGAGGCGGTCATTGACGTAAACCAAGAACAAGAGAGGACCGAGAATACTCCTGTGGCACGCCAACTCCCACTGAGCACGAAGAGGACTGAGAGTCGCATATTGCAGTTATCTGGTGTCGGTTATCAAGGTAGGAGGTAAACCAATTTACAACTTCACTGCAAGCACCAATGGCCTTGAGCTTTGTCAGCAAAAGGTTGTGGTCCACAGTCACAAAAGCTTTGGACAGGTCTAAGAATACTGCACCAGTCACCTTGCCATTGTCCATGTGTTGTAGAATGTGGTCAGTGAAGTGTGCTAAGCCAATTTCAGTAGATAACCTCGGGCGGAAACCAAACTGATTAGGTGTGAGGAGTTTCTCTTACGAGAGATAGCCGTAGAGTTGTTGATGTACAGCCCTTTCAAGAATCTTACTTACAGCAGGTAGAATATAATTGTGATAGGCCTATAATTGTTAAAATCAGAGTGATCGCCGGATTTAAACAGGGCGGTAACTTTTCCTTGTTTCCAGATGGCTGGGAAAATACTTGAGTCCAGAGAACGATTAAACAGTTTGGTTAAAACTGGTCAGGAGTCATACACACAGCCGAGTCATTTAGTAGCCTCGAGCTTAATTGTTTAAAAACAAAGCTCTCGGAAATGTTCCAAAAGCGAAATACAATTTCACTGTTATTTGTCCTAGCTGGAGTAATGATGTCAATGGCGCCGACCAGAGATTGAAACTTTGCTGCTAACAAAGGTCTGATCGATCGACGCTGGCTCTGTCAACTGTACTCCATCAGATTCAGATTGGATAAAAGTCGGCTGAGAGCCATTATTAGATCTTATTACGGCAAGTCAATCATTTATACGGTTTTCCATAGAGCACCTGAATTTCTTTGTTTTGTCTAATCAGATCTTTATAGTAATTTGCTTTACATTCCTTGACTTGTTTATTTACTTTGAGCCGCAGTTTTTTTGTAACGAGCCCAGTAATGATGTGAGGAATTTCATTGCTTGAAGAATGAATTTTGGTAGGTGTATAAAGGAGTGTAAACAAAACAAAGTCTGATAAGTTAAGCTAATATAGCCATCATTATGACGTCACAATGACGTCATATATCCTTTTCTAATAGGTTTCTTATAAATTTGTATTACCTCTAAAAACGTTTTATTATACCTTTTTTTAAATCTCCTGTTCATGAGAATGAAATAATCGAAAACCCGTTCTCGATCGGTTGAAGTAAACGAAAGTTATTAAAGTTTGAATTTTGGTAATTTTCCCGCCAAAAATTGGCGGGAAATAAATAGCATAAAACCATTTATAAAAATGTCGCTTGTTTTAACTTTTACAGTTTGAAATACTGGTACATCATATTTTGCACAATAATAGAGCTCTTTAGTAATAACAACGTGTTCTTTTTAGAATTTTGATTTTTTGAGTATAACAGCTTAGAATTGAAGCCCCATTTTTTGTATACGTCATTATGACGTCATAAATATATTTTTGTACCCTCAGAAAATAGCCAGTTCAATGTTTTTGGAATTTTATCGATGAAATGCATTTAGCTAATACTTACAAGTCATAATATTCTCTTTAATAATATTTTTATAGTCAGCAATCTGATTTAAGCTTGAAGTATGACGTCACTAATAATGACGTCATAAAAACAGTAAATCGTCCATAACTTTGAATATATTTATCGTAGAAAGTTCAAATTTTCGGCAAATTAATATACTTCATAAAAGCTTTCTGATGACGTAATATTTTTGAAACGTGTTTTAAAGGTTAATTTTCACCAAAAAAGGAGGTATCCATTATGACGTCACAACAACGTCACAATACAGAAACGATTGTCCCGAAAAATGTAGTGTTACTTTGTTACCAACCTGCCAACATTTCGTCAAATTTAGAGTAGAAGTAAGGAAATGGCGTTACTTTTACGTTTTATGTTACACTCAACCCCGCCGTTTTTATGGTTATTCGTGCCCGGCGTGTTGTCAGTGTTTTGGACCGCAAATAAACTTCTCTCTTGGCCAAACATTTGAGCGTGTTTATTCTTGTGGTTTGCTACCGGTATCGGGGGGAATTAAGGCCAGTTGATATTTCCATGACAACAGTGACTAAACTATTTTTATGAAGGTTGGGGAGGTTGTTTTCATCTGGAAATACCTGAAAATCAGTTAGGCCAGATAAAAAAATACTTGTTTAGCGTCCACCCATTTCAATTTTTCCAGGTAGGGAGGGATTTTTTTTTTCTATGTGAAGCAGTTATTTTGTCTTGACTAGATATTATTCACTCACCTCGTGTTCATGACCTCGTGTTGTAGAAACAAAATGGCGTCGATGTTAAAATATTTAATGCGCCGGGGCATAGTTTAAGTGGTACATGTAGGGGTCTGGGACTAGGCCTGAGCGGATTGTGCTAGCATAATTTTTGGCATAATTGTCCAGAGCAAACGAGCATAATTTTTCAAAGAAGCACTGCTCGAGCATAATTACCAGATTGTAGCATAATTTGAAGCATTAAAGCCAAAAGCAATGCTATTATTGATTTTATAGTGCCTTTCCTAATTATCAGCTGGTATATTTTGCTTAGATTCTAAATTTTTCCAAAGCAAATACCTGAATTTCACTTAATGAGTGTGCGTTAAACATGAAAAAAGCCAAAAATAGGTCACCTAATAAAATGTTGTGTGAACAACTAAAAATGCCGCGCATCAACTAATGCCGGCCGTCTTCGAAAAACGTTTTTTTGTGAGCATAATTGTGTAATCTACAAGCATAATTTTTGAACTTTGGCATAATTCGACAAAATTTGGAGCAGTTCTGGCGGCATAATATGCCACTTTTAGGAGCACAATCCGCTCAGGCCTAGTCTGGGTACAAGAATTGGTGTTCGCGGGCGCATTTACACTTTCTAAAGTTTTTTTATGAAAATAAAAATAAAAATAGAGATCGGGGACATTTCTCAGGTCGGGCGGGGACGCTAACCAAGTATTTGATTTTATCTGGCCTTACACAGACTGTGTGGGTAATCTTTAGAACTATATTTTGAATTGGTAAAACTGAATTGCTAGTATTTAAAAAAAACAAAAATTGAACAATGCATCGGTTCCTTTGCACGAATTCTTTTTTGTGCCTTAGTGCTTTGCAGGAATTTTCTTTTGGGACATTTAGCCTTGCACGAATTTTTTTTTTGGACTACCCACCCCCCCTCCCAGGATTTCTGATGGTCCACCCCTTATGTCCTCAGGTAGACCATTCCATATTAATATCATTTTGTCGATGTGAATTTTGTAATATAGATTTTCGCCTAGGTGTACTCCAATATATTGTGTTGAGTTCACTCTTTTAATGACTGTTCTCTTCAAAAGTAAAAGACAAATCTTTTGGAAAATCTTTCAGTTTTTATCTGGAACCTACTAGTAGTATTTCTGTTTTGGTCGCGTGCAGTCATCCTCGGAGACCCGGGGCAGTTAGTGAACGAGGGCAGAAAACGGACGGAGGGGGGGGGGGGGGGGGGGGGGAGGAGGAAGGGGGAGAAGGAAGAGAGAACTGACTAGATGTGGTCGCTCTGGCTAATCAAGTCAGAGCTTTTAGTACCACTAACTATTTAGGGGCCATTTAGATTCCCATTTCGTCCAACTTTAATTTGAACAGATGGAACATTTACCTCGAACATTACCATGACCGAATGTTATTGATTATTTACGTTACGGTAGGCCGATTAATTACGCCGGATTAGTACGGTCTTCACTTTCACGAATCATCCATCTGCTAAGAAAAACATTGATTACTTGACAGCTTATGTACAGAAAGAGCTTGGTTACAATGCCATTTGTGGGCCTTTCGCGAGTAATCCTTTTAATATTGACTGTGTGATTTCTTCGCTTCTTTGTGTGGCTAAACGTGATTCCGACGAGCTCCGCGTCGTACACGATCTTAGTTTTTCTGAGGGTTGCTCGGTTAACGACGAGATTGCGAGATATGTGGATTGACCGCCTTATTGAATTTATGCTGCCATGTGTTTAAGAAGAACCTCAGTCGCGCTCATAGACAACTCCCCATTGATCCAGGGGATTATCACTTACTGAGTCTGTAAGTCAATGGTGAATTCTATTTCCATACTGCCTTCTCGTTTGGGCTACGTTTATCAATCCTAGGATATGGGATGTTAACGCACTGATAAAAGCGTAGTTTATATTCTTAACAATATTGGTATTTTGGTTGATGTGTGCATTGACGATGTTTACGGTGCCGCTCGTCCGGAACTTTCGCAGACAGCCTTTCAGTGCATGAATGATTTATTCGACGAACTCGGTTTGATTGCTTCAGCCGTTAAGGATACTCCACCGTGCCATTGTATGGTGTGCTTGGGGATTGAAATCGACACATTAGCGATGACATATTAACTCAGTTTCGCGTGCAAGAGCTTCATTATGATCACCGATTCTGATTTATCTCACTGGTTAAGCCGGACTACCTACACTAAGCGGGATTTGTAATCACTATTGTCGTACGTTTCGGCTTGTGTTCGCCCAGGAAGGGTATATATATGCCGATTACTTAACGCTTTAAGGACTATTAATTCACGGCAATCGGTCCTGAGGGTGACCGACGACATGCGTGCGGATATTGAATGGTGGATGTTCTTGTTGAACAATTACAATGGCGTTTCCGTCATCCCATCTAATGTTATCATAGAAAACCCCGAGTTGTTCGCTACTAACGCATGTTTGACAGGATGTGGTGCGATCTGTTTTGGAGAGTTTTATCGTCGCGTTTTTCCTACTCGCTTTTGGATTTGTCCCTCCATATCAATGGTTGGAGCTACTGACTGTTGTTGTTACAATGAAACTGTGGTGAAGACCTGAATGTTGAGCTGTTGTCCGACAACAATGCTTGTGGTGCGGTTATCAACAATAACTATTCTTCATAAACTCATGAATAATTAATGAACATTTTGTCCAATCAGATAAAGCAAATCAGTCACGTGCATGCTCCTTCATACCTGATAAAATCTCATCATTCTAAAAAGCCCGCGGAGGGATTTGAATTCTGTCCCAGGGGGAAACGGGGTTAATGATTGACACAATGGATAAGCACCTTCCAACTCTTGGAATTTCTATTGATGTTTCAGCTTCTCATTGAATTGCTAATTAGGATGAACGTTTTATATAAAGAATACTAATGAACATGACATTTTAAATAAAGTTTCATCCTAATTAAGAACTCACTGATAAAGGCCCAAAGATAGCAAAAAGTATACGGAACATTAGGTACCTAGATAATAAATTTTGCACTAAATTTACTAATATCAGCAGACTACCGAGATACACAGATAATACTTTTTTTAATGAAGTTATCCAACTACCATTACTTGTTTACCGAGCCACTCTTTAGTTCCAATTATTATCCAAACTCAAAGCCGTAAAATAATAAAAACGTGCATTAAACTTAGAAACACCGGAGTAAAAAATTTTAGAGTCTGCCGTCATGTCAACCACATCGCTTTCCAAGTCTTGAACTTTATCGATGTCAACCACGACACCAGCAGTTGTTCTTTGCCACACAATGCTTTCAGCATTGCGAAACTGGCGCCGCTTCAAACAACATAGTATGGTAATTTCTTCATGGCATTCCCTTGAGATGTTCGTAATCGCAGGCGGTGATTACTCGTATATTTTGCATGGCGTTGTAAATACAAAGGTTCAATGGTTCATAAAGCAACCATTATAAGTTTTTTGAAGCCGTTTAATAAACTCGCAGCACTTGTTTAATTTTATCAGGTTTAAAACTTAAAACACTGCTGCTCGTTTATTAAACAGTACATCTAACGTGATCATGCAACGCTTTGTGCGCGAGCTCTGGTTGTATCTTTCTATCAGCAACATTTCACTGGTTGTTCGAATTCGTTATGTACCAAGCAAAGACAATTTTGTTGAAGATTTACTCAGTCGCTATTACTCAGATATTTCTATGAGGCAGTTTTTCGATCATTATGCCTTAGACCACGACCTCACAGATGTCATGCTATTTGACCGATTATTCGATGTTACGCTTACGCGAATTTTTGTCACATCACTTTTCTTGCAGATAGATCCCGACCATTGTTTGAGTACGCTGAGCGAGATCAACGCTTTGACTATCAAGAATCAACGAAACGCAATATGCGTAGCCAGCGTCAAGCCCCCCCCCCCCCCCCCCCGGAGGTTAGAGAGGTTAGAAAAAGGAAGACACGCAAGGCCATACAAAAAACCGGAGGAACGAATCTGTTTAAAATGTCAAAATGATATCGAAGATGAAATGCACTTCTTGATAAAATGCCCAATTTATAATAAGCTAAGAAAAAAATTATTTTCAAAACCGAGACAATGACAGAGAAACAACTGTTTCTCGCACTGATAAACCCACACAAAATACTGCAAAAGGATCAGCTAAATATGTTTACGATTGTTTTAAAAAAAAAGAGGAAACGTCCGATAATGTAATTTAATATATAGTTATCTCTGATAGAATTTGTAAAAATAGTTTTAAAGTCAAATGTAAATTATTGTAAAATTATCTTTTTAAATTATGGTAACACTAACGTTATTTGGAACAAACAATCAATGTACAACGTTTGTACACGATCCAAATAAAACCCAGGTATACACTCCCATATATAGGCTAGACGGGTACGTACCGCTCTACAGGGTATGGTATAATTCTTAGTCTGGCACGGGGTATATAAATCACTGTTTTGGTCTGGAGGTTCATGTGGACCAGGTAGTTTCCGATCATCAATAGCCGGGATGCATGGTCCAAAGGATTAAGCAGGTTCTTGTGATTGTGAATGTAGTCCTGGTCACATAGTTCTCGTACAACATAGTCACATAGTCTATTGTCTCTAGTCTGGAACAGGATATATTTTTGCCATTTTGCCTGGAACAAAAATACAATGTCTTGGTATGGAACAGGGTAAGGGTTTCAATGGCTCAGCGGCACACCCCCATCCTAAGATTTAGGGAGTACCTCCCCCCGGCTTCAAGCGTATATCACGTTCTGCGATTATTATTGTTTCAATCCTTTTCCAGTGACCAAACGCGTTTTCTTAGCCTATTTAGCATTTCTAGCGCATTCGTCTTTTAAATTACACCAACATTCTTAAGCACATCAATCGAGCTTTTGGTGTTGATTTATCTTTTATGAGATTGAAATCTCACACAGCGGGCACTCCGGCGCGTAATGAGTGATCGCATTTCACACACTTTTCCTATCACAGTAGATATTCTGCTCAACATTTTCCGGACGTTATTTCATCTTCACAGCGTTTTTCACGCATGAATGCGCGCAGCATTTTTAGTCTCTCTTTTCTCTTTCCTTAGAATTTCTAATTTAGTTCCTTACAAAATATCTGAGGTAAATTTAGACAATTTCTTTTTAAGGCGTAAGGACATTATATTATATTTACGGCCTCTGGCGTATATATGACGATTTATAGAAGCAAAACAATTACGTTCAAACAACGCATTTTAGAGATACTGTTTCTGCTTTTCCCGAATTCGATGTTATGTCCAGTTTCGGCTCTCAAACATTATTTTATTTTGGTTCCTGCCAACCCAGACTCGCCACTTTTCGTCCTGCCACGCAACGATAGTTTGTCGCCCATATTAGCCAGGCATTTGAAATCTTTCCTGAAAGCGTGCGCTGCAGCAGTTGGTCAGGAACCAGCACATTTTTCTTACCGTAGTTTTCGAAAAGGGTGCGCCACGTTTGCCTTCAACTGTGGAGCTCAAGGCTCAAGGAGATTGGAAAAGCGGCGTTTAATTTAGTCTATCCCACTTTATCTTCTTCCAAAAATTCGCTATTTTGAATACAATTACTGCTCGACTTGCACATAAGTATACGTAAGTTCATTCACTTATTACTTTACCATTATTTTCCGTACTGCAAATATACCATTTTCGAATTTTGTTTTCCACTTTTCATATATTTTACCCTTTTTTCGGGTTTGGGTTTTTTCAATTTTAATATGCTTAGAATGTTAAATATAATTCAATTTAGCATTCGTTTTGTATTAATCGGATTTTGTCAGTCGTGTCTTTGAGTATTAATTTGGCTGTTTTGATTCGTCAAAACAGTTAATTAATACATTAGACTGTCAGATCATGTGTATACTGGAAGGCAATGGCAAGTCATTGATCGTAATACTGAGCACTTGTATTGTGCAACCATACATGTATATTTATAGCTTTGGACTTTGTATGAATACGACGTGTAATCCTAGTACTTGCATCATGTAGATCAGGATAAGAGCGGTGGACTTTTGTCAGGATTGTCATTCCCACATCGGAAAAGCTACCTACCAGCCAAACCGTGTAACGTCTGGAGAGAGTGTGCGACAAGTGCTTTACCTGTTCTCTATGTTATTGCAATACTGACCTTGTAACGATCCAGCTAAGAACTACAGTAGAAACATTGTTCTGCGGTAAGGAGCCTCCTTCACATACGATTTTGCTTGAATATGCCTTAGTGCTTTAGGTGTCTACAGTCCAAACTACATCTCGAAAAGAAGTACTTTTTTTATGCTATTCAGATCTTTTTTCTGTGAAAACTCAGACAAGCCACCATCCAGCAAATCGGATATAGGGAAAACTAAAGGTTTTTCAATCGCAAATTTGAGAACTTTCCACACACACGATATTCTTCGAAATTGAACCATAGTTACTTTGCTTAAAAATGAATTCAAACCACAAAATATATCGAATGAAAATGCATTATTTTGATGGTTTCTATTGAATTTATATCAACCAATGAAATTACGAGAAAGAATAATAGAAAATTAACATCTTTTAACAGTCCTTGCCGTGGACACTACAGTTCGTATCTGGACCATTACTTAACATATTCGGAAGAGTCTGCGGAAGGCAATCAGGTGTTATGTGTACTGGAATTCACGGGAGTATGACAACTCGAGACAAAAGGGTTGCAAAGAACAAGCGGAATTGGGGCAAAAGATTACTGATTTGAGGTTAATGTTTGACAGCCTTAAAATGTTTCAATGAACTTGAAAATGGGAGATCATATAAAATACTAACAAATCTTAAGGAGAACTGATGCGGTTAAGAAAATTCATCTACCGGTTTTTAACTCGTGGCGTTTTAGTAACAATCGAGAGCATTTTTGACAAAATACCGAAATTTACATCTTAACGTATCTTATTTAAGCTGATTTTCCGAAATCAAACGAATCCATTTTCTTCAGCTGTTCATACAATGTAGTTAAATGGTATAAGAACAATTTAAGCTTACAATATATTTCCAAAACGCCTTGTAAACCTAAACATTACCAACCTGTTTAATTTGTTGTTTTTGATTTATTTTTGGTCCCAAAAAATGCCGGCGAAAATTTCTCGAAAACGCATAATGATTTTCTGAAATCTCGAAATTTAACAGAATTGTTGGAGGTTGGAGGGCAAGCCTCGCAAACTCTGTCAGTTAAATTTCGAGATTTCAGAAAATCATTATGCTTTCGGCTTGAAAGTTATGAACCTAAAACTTACGTCAGTTACTAATTTTGGCATGCTCTTTCTATTTCTGGCACCATTTTGAACTAGCACCAATATTTTTTGATTGACAAGGTCACGTGACCAGTTGTTGCAAAAGGCCTATTGGGTCCCCATAAATCACAGTGGTGTCGTAACGATGACGTCATCGGTCACGTGGTTCTATAGGCTACACAGGCTATCGCAACCGCAACAATTTAAGGTATGGCAAAAGGTTCACGAGGTCACTTGGAGAAAAAAATCGTGTAGCGTAAATATTTACGCTACAAAGACATACTATATATCAATTTAAAGCTCAAAGATTGAAGAATAAATATGAATGTTTAAGTTTACTATTTAAAACAATCTCTCAATGATGTATTTTTTTATTTAAAAAGCGACCTCTCACACTATCGTAACTTCAAATCCGGAAATGTTTAATGAATGACAACTAAATTCTTTGTTTTAGAATCTCAGGTAAATTGTCCCAAAAAGGGTGTCAGCGATTTTTCATACGTTGCGTATTACGAGAATTATCCGTAGGTAACTGTTGGAGTAAGTTTTTTCATGCTAGCAAAACGCAAACTACATAATAATTACGAAATGAAACGAAATTTCGCAAAACGCTGGCACACTTTTGGAGAAATTGTAGTTTTTTGGCTCTCGAGAAAATTTGGGTTTAATCGAACAAAACGTTCTCGAGTTTTGATACGCCAAAGTTGTATTTTTTGCATTAAAACACACACGGAGAAACGAAGGATTTTAGTTTTCTGACCATTTCACGGTTGAGTAAAAGCCCCGCCTCCAAAGATAACTTATTATATTCAGCCAATTGAAATACAGTATTAGGCTGACAGGCGGAGTTGTGAATGATCTGCTGTGACAGCTTTCGCGGTAATCTTCAAGGAGGTTCATTTTACACTCGAGACTGGTCACAGAGGTCGTAAAGCTCGTGGGAAAAACACAAGGTCAAATAAATATGAAGGCCAACCGCAAGTTACTGTAAATGATGCTATTATCAAAGCCATTATGCTAAAGGAGATAAACAGTTCTGTGTATGTCGAACACAAGTTATATTCATTCAAACGGCGCAACTTCTTGCTAAACATACATAAACAAACCGCAGGCTTCATGTTGCATATTATTTTTATACTCTGGAGCGGTAAAGATCATGCTGAATCTACCTTCTCTTGACTGCCTTGTAATTGATAAACATATCTGACTCCTTTTCTAGGTATCAGGTCAATCACTTCGCAGAGAATTTGGTTGCAAGCAAAGAAAACCGTAAAAACCGGCAAACAGCATCTTGATCTAATGCCCGACTCAAGATTTCGCGATCAATTACAGTCAAGGAATTCGAAGTTCGCGGGTGAACTTCATCACTGCTAGTCCGAAGCTTCCTAGAAGTGATGCTTTTTGGCCCGGGCTCATTCGTTTCAGTCAACAGATCTTCTTCGCTTAGCCATTGTTTTGGTTTGAACCACGAGCCTTTATCGCTCAACCAGTCAATGCCAAACTTGCCTTCTTAGTCGGCCAAAATTTACCTGTTTTCAACCTATTCTTTTTCTTCGAAGATACCCAAGGACAGACTCTTTTAAGTTTCGACGACATAATTTCAGATAGAATGCAATTCAAGAAAAACAAACGAAAACGAAGCGTTAGCGTACTATAAAGACGATTGTTGTTTTAGTTTGTTCGCGTGCCGCTGTCACGTAGCTGTCAGCGTCTGTCAATCATGTTTCGCGCGTCATTTTTCGCGGGAAATTAAAACATGTTTTTTCGGGGCGTTGAAAAGGAATTTTAGTTTGAATTTTTTTGCAAAAATAAAGCTAAGACCGAAAGCATTCTAAATATGCGAAAATATTTTTTGGGGGAAGTTTTGCCTGTGAACCTTTGCCTGTGAAGTTATTGGAACATTTTTTCAAAGGATTATAAAATTGTTGAGTTCATGTGGTGCCAAAATAGTGCAGGATTTCCAAGGTCTGAGTCAAACTGTTTCAACTGAGCACAGAACAAGACAGTAGCTTGAAGTTGAATTACAAACGAAACCCAGCAGTTTACAGTAATGGTATGAACAACTAACGGAGTGCACACCAGGACTTGCAAAATGAACAAACCGAATGAGCGGTCAACGTGCCAACTGAAGCTAGCGGCCCAACGCGGTCGCAAACAAAAATATTAAGTGTTTAATTTTGTTTATCTCGTTTCCGCTACTGATTGGCAATATAGATGTATACTATAACTAGAAGTAATCATAGATTATCAAAGTGCGTTCGACATATTTTTTTGTATGAGAACTTTAAACGCCTCTCAGGTTTCAATTGTTTTCTCAACATTTGTAATACCACTCCAATTAGTGTTTTAAATAGTACATAGAAGTTAGTATCGGAATACAATCAACCATATTCAGATGTGTATAAACTGCATCCCAGTTTTCGTGACCAAGGCTGTCTCCATAATACTGACTATATAAGTGTCGGTGATTACACTCCAGTGTAGAACATAACATATGTGCATGTGTGTAAACAGCACCTTCAGACTGATTCGAATTATTCTTCAAGTGAGATCAAGGCTGGCTGCAGAATAGTGTCCATTGTTATTGCAGAATAATTTCTGATCATATTAGGACTACCTTCTTTGATATTTAAGTGATGCGGCGCTTTAAGCATTGTTGAAACAATCTTCAATATGGTCTGCATTTTATGTCCCACATTTACAGGAAATACACAAACTCGCAGCACTTCACTTTCTATTAGAAATCGCTAGTTTAAGTATATCTTGCATTTCCATGAATGACCAAAGGAGGCTAGGATGATTTCAAAAAGAACAGATGGAACTCGATTTCAAATTGGATATCTCACAGCTGAGAATTTCTTTCCGGGCTAGACCGTAATTCACAAATCATCTGTTTGTTACGCATGCGTAGTACCGTGACATAACGCCTTTAAGTCTGTATCCCCTGCGTGGTTGCAGGATTATTTATAATCGATTCTGATTGGCTTTTACTAATGCTCATTCTTACACCTCTTCTGACTGGCCATTCAACTGTCACCAGTGCGACTTGACTTTATATTTCAAAATGTGGCGGCTTTTATATACACGGCAAGAAGAGCAATGATAATTTATCTGTATAACATTAGTTGGAAATTTAGATACGATTGCTAGAACAATAGAAGTTAACCGGAGTTCAGTTCGGATGTAGCACAGACTAGATATTTCCGATTTATGTGTGTGTTCCTTGACGAGCATTTAGTCGTGACGGCAAGTTTCCTTTCGTGTGGCACTAAACCATGGTCAGCCTATGTTGGCATTACTTCAAAACGTGACCCAAAATTGAAATAAACCTAACCTTCTCCGATAGTGAAACACAAGGAAACTAAGAGAGTTTAGACTGCGAGCAATCCTATAAACGGAGGAACTGCTCGCAGTATAACAAGAGCCCGTCAAAGACTAGAGTTCCCACGCACAGGGTTCCCAACTAAACACAAATGAATAGTTTCAACCGAGCGGCCTCTGACAAGCCGCAAGTCGCAACGAGGCTGGTGACATTTGAAAGACCAACCAGAAGACGTGTAAGAATGAGCATTAGTAAAAGCCAATTAGAATCCTGCAACTAAGCTTGGGGTTGGAACAAGCTTTTCGTCGTTGTTACACAGATGGACTTAACCAGGGTTCAGTTTGGATGCGACGCAGGGTAATAAAACACTGCTTCTTGTTTCTGAAACAGTACTTCAAACGTCTAGATGTATAGAGTAGTGTTTCTCAGTTATTTTGACGATACGACTTATTTCGGCCGAGAAAATCGAAGCAACAATTTATGCAAATCAGGACGAATCTGTATCAGATTTACAGATCACTTATCGCACATTGGTTTCCTTTGTTCTTCCTTCATGAATTATTAATGAGTTTGATAATAATATGTATTGATATACTTTATTGGGCAAATCTTTAATAAGTGGTGTTATACGTACGGTCAATACAATATACTGACAAACATAGTTCTCTTTCTGGCACAAATGTTTTGCAGATTTTGTGCTGCTGATAGACTTATTCGTACGTGTCGCACTTAAGCAAAATCCCACTGCTGTCACCATATTCTCCCGTCAGCATATGCAGGGTGTTGTGCGGCGTACTCGTGCCGAGCACTCGACTCCTCGAAATTAGCTTGAATCATCCCTGCCTTGGTTGACTCGTCAGCTTTGTGGAGTGCCTCTCGATCTTTAATTTCAATCCTGTTCAGAACAAAACGAAATGTGAGTATAAACTGTGCCTTGATCCAGCGGTCACACGAGTTTAGCTAACCCCAATAGGCAAAGTTGAGATTCGCTGTTGAGAAATAAGAAAAGCATAGGAACCAAAACTGTCGATTTAAGGAAATGAATAATAGACTTTCAAACAAGTAAAACAAATCCACTGCCAACTAAAATGAAAAGTTGTCTACAAAGCGGCTAAACACAGAAAGTCCAATTAGTAGTTCTCGAAAGGTAACCAAGCCTCAGCCTCACATGGAGGCTGGAGTTGACCCTGCACTGATACAAACCCTCTTTCTATGAATATGGATAGATTATGATTATCATGCAAACTAGATACAAGCCATGGAGGATGGAGTTGACCCTGCACTAATAATAATAATAATAATAATAATAATAATGTCTTTAATGAATCACCGATAAAATACATATCGTGTGTTACAGCTATAAGTAATAAAGCATAAATATACAACTCTCATAATATAACAAACGTAAAGTATTTGGGAACAAAGATTATTAAATAGCTAGGTTATACCTAAAGATTAATCTATTTACAAAAGAATTTTTGAAACGAACAGTATTAATTTTCGGCCACTGGGAAGACTGACATCTTAAGGTTCTAGACGAGGGCTTGATTTTGGGCAAAAGTAGCTTAAGAGGATGGTTGCTGTTGTTACATAGTTTGTGGAAAAGTTTCCTATCATATTGTTCAAGTAGTTCTCTAATAAGGATATTCTTAGAAGTGTAGCGTCTCTTATAGCATCTGTCTAGGAAACATTGGACAGTGGACAAGTCAGCCTCAGAGGAGCCATACACGGATAGTCCATAAGTAATCTTAGGAATAATTATACTGCTAAAGAACAGGTCAATTCTGATACAAACCCTATTTCTATGAATATGGATAGATTTAGATTATCATGCCAACTAGATACAAGCCATGGAGGATGGAGTTGACCCTGCACTGATACAAACCCTCTTTCTATGAATATGGATAGATTATGATTATCATGCAAACTAGATACAAGCCATGGAGGATGGAGTTGACCCTGCACTGATACAAACCCTCTTTCTATGAATATGGATAGAATTAGATTATCATGCTAACTAGATACAAGCCATGGAGGATGGAGTTGACCCTGCACTGATACAAACCCTCTTTCTATGAATATGGATAGATTTTGATTATCATGCTAACTAGATACAAGCCATGGAGGATGTAGTCGACCCTGCACTGATACAAACCCTCTTTCTATGAATATGGATAGATTTTGATTATCATGCTAACTAGATACAAGCCATGGAGGATGGAGTTGACCCTGCACTGATACAAACCCTCTTTCTATAAATATGGATAGATTTAGATTACCATGCTAACTAGATACAAGCCATGGAGGATGGAGTTGACCCTGCACTGATACAAACCCTCTTTCTATAAATATGGATAGATTTAGATTATCATGCTAACTAGATACAAGCCATGGAGGATGGAGTTGATCCTGCACTGATACAAACCCTCTTTCTATGAATATGAATAGATTTAGATTATCATGCTAACTAGATACAAGCCATAGAGGATGGAGTTGACCCTGCACTGATACAAACCCTCTTTCTATGAATATGGATAGATTTAGCTTATCATGCTAACTAGATACAAGCCATGGAGGATGGAGTTGACCCTGCACTGATACAAACCCTCTTTCTATGAATATGGATATATTTTGATTATCATGCAAACTAGATACAAGCCATGGAGGATGGAGTTGACCCCGCACTGATACAAACCTTCTTTCTATGAATATGGATAGATTGTGATTATCATACTGCCTTAGATTCTCAACTCCAGCCTCGATGTCACCAAAGGCTTGGTTACCTTGCAAACTGGCGGTCAGGAACGGACCATTGGACCATTGCACACTCCTGTACGTCTCTTTTTGAGAGCTGAGGTTAGGTTAGCGTAGGGGATAGCAACGTAGATAATTACTATAAAGAGCTACAATCGGATATGAATCCATATTATTTAACAAACAAAAGATGGTTCTCCATGTTCTATAACAAATTAGTATAAACCAACTAGTGGACTATTACAAATCCTGCATTCTGATTGGCTATCCTACTATAACTCTATTTGTGATAGCCCATGGTTGAGCAAAACCGCACGTATTTTCACGAAATAATAACATTTTTCAACTTCAATTTGTTTCTTTCTATTATTTTCTACTGTCCGACTAGTTAGTTTATACTAAAACAATACGAGTTAAATAGCCCATTCGGGCTGCGGGTCTAATTGTTAAATAATGCACGCTCGAGGTCTTGAAAAACTGCGGATGCATGAGCGGAACGCGAGCGCATTTAGCAGCTTTTCAAGACCTCGACAGTACATTATTTTGTTAGAGACATTAGAGAACCATCTTCTGTTTGTTTTATAATATAAAATTCGATCTACGCGGAAAGAAATGCTCGAGCGTGTATTAAAAGAAAATCAAGCACGCTTAGCAGCCAATGAAATCGCACGTTCTTATGATGCTCTCGTAATTGATATTAGAATATAGATTCAAGTCACAATCTCGTCTCTGATTCTATGCTATTGTCTGCAGCTATGACACGTAACTGCAGACAATAAAACTATTATCTACAGTTGCGCGTCATTCAGGCTAAATATAATTCCGCATGAACTAATGTCCGGCGCGAGTGCGTGACATTTTGCAAAAGGCGGGGGGAAAATTGCAGTGAAAATGGGCGCAAATAGAAAGGAGAGTTTGCTTTCCTCTACAATAAAGAAACTTATCGAGAACAAATTACATGTAAATCACAAAAAAGAACAATTGAACTAGGCAAGGCTTTCTTGGATGACTATTTATGTGCAAGGAAGGAATATCGAGTTCTGACAATTTTAGCACGTATTCTACGCTAGACAAACTCGAAGTTACAACTGATAAAATTTGTGAAACCAAACTGGAAAGTAGTCCCATACAATAGTTGGTGATTTGATTTTAGACTACTAATGTCTTACTTGGCTGTAAGTAAAGGATGTAAACACAACTCATTACGAAACTCAAGAGTAACGTGTTTAGCGAGGAGAATCCAAACACCCTTCAGAATCACTGTTCTGCAAGAGAGAAGGTATTTATATGGGCCGCGCCAAGCAAGAAGGGATGTTATGACATATTTTACCGATTTTGAGTTAAGGACAGTTTGGAACAGTTGGATAACTGATTTAGATTAGGGAAATAATGATTTGTCAAAATTCAGCTCTTAAAGTAGAAATAATTGCTGCCCACGACCGTTCTCGTTTTGTTGACATTTGATCGCCCTTGAAAAGAGAAAACATGAGCTAAATGTAGTGTAATATTTGTAGCGATCTAGCCATCTTATCTCAACAGGAGTTGTTGTGTAGCTTGCAAATTTATAGTAGAGGAAAATGTTAAACTTTGGAAAACTACTCTAGATGGCGAACTCTTCCTCGTGGCTTCCTCAAAGTGCCGACTCGCCGTCACCTCAATTGTCAAACTCATTCTCTGCAGCATTAAAATTAGCAATCCCCACTTAAAATTTATCTTCCAAGATGCTCTGTCAGTCCAACAATCTCCTCATCATTCCTCTCATCTACTCAGAAAGCCTCTACTGCAGTTGTTTTGCGAAATATTCAAGGATAAAAGTTGAACAATAGCAGACACTCAAACCAGCGCTTGCATCGTTCACAAGCCAGTTTGAAGTCTCTGACAAATTTATTCTTCATTTGATAAAATGTCTTTCTAATGAATGAAAACATGTGCTACTAATATTTATATTCCACTTTTCTTTCATTTTTTTATCCGATGCAAACAGATTTGTGGAAGTAATTTTGATTTTACTGATTCTTTGGTAAATTAAAAATGATTTGTTTTCGTGTTTTTTTCTCGAAATGACGTCATATGTCGTAAGCCAGGTCCCTTTTCGCTTGGCGCGGCCCATATTCTGTTCGACATTTTATGCTCGTGTAATCTTCCGACCGATACACGAATAGACGTGTGACCGCTGTATAGTGTCTCAGTGATCAACATGTTCAAAGGCGCTGTAAATATTTCTTGACTGCTCACCTTGCCCGCTCCTCGGTTGAGATGTCCTCTTTAACAGTGGTGACGTTAACAGTGATACGAGAAATCACGAAAGGTCTGCCATAAACCTGGGCCTGTTGATGTATTATGAAAGTAATATAAACCGTTGAGAGAAGGGCGTGTTTTGTTTGGTACTTATTCCAGCTATTCCATAATTAGATTACCTCGAAATCCTCCGAAATGTGGAAAGTAGTCGCTCTTTTGGTAATGTAAACAAGATTGGTTGTTCTATGTATTCCTTTTATAGAATACTCGGAATGTACTCGGTGAATACTCGGAATGTACTCGGTGAATACTCCGAATGTCCCCCAAAACGCGCACTTAGTTAGACAATAATAGGCAGTGTGAAACGCTCTGATTCGTCGATTGTCACTAGAAGTTCTTTTCCCCGTTTTGTTTTTTGGAATTGGAGTTGACTTCGAAAGATAATTACAGCTGTGATTGGAAAACATTTAGATCTACTGTAGTTACCTGACCATACAACTTGCATAGTCATGTTATGTAGTTAAATACCAAAGTATAATGGTTTTTGTTACATTCAGTCTCCAATGTACATGTAGATGTCAAAGTTTATCGTCAACAATACATGTCCCAATGAAGGGCACAGTCAAAGTGCCTATAAGCCAGTTATCTTTGATTTTAAAGTCAAACTGGAAAAGAAAAAGCCTGACATAGGAAAAATTATAATTATAGTCAGCCAATTTCGTTTATTAAGGAATTAACTTTCAATAACATCATTTAAGGGATAACCTGATTATATTTCCCTTGTTTTCGTACAAAATGTCTGCCTGAAAAAAAACTGTATAAATGAAGAAATTCAATGTTATGACTCAATTCATTTTCAAATCATTAGCATAACGTCCCTTAAATGACGTCATTTCAAGGAATGCTTTTTATAGCAATAGTACGACCACAAATCGCCCAAAAATGATTGAACAAGATTTAAAACACTTTACTGCGCCCAAATAAACGATGTATGACTAGGGCTCATCTATAGGCACTTAAATAACAATGTATGTATGTATGTATTTACGTACCTCCCCTGAGTCGTAATATTCCAATGCCTTAGTTACGGAGTTCTCGTCGGTAAAAAGAGTCCAGGCCAGACCGTTAGGCTTCCTTAGAATCGGATCCTGACAGAGAAAGATCATAAGAGATTCTCACTGAGGCCCCGCTTCCAAACACCCAAGAGCCAGATAAGATATGGAAGGAATTAGTAAGCACGGAGGTGAGTGGGAGCAGGAGCTAAGGTAGACTTGAACGCAGGGTTTAAGTCATCGAAGCGGGAATCAGGTTCTTGTTAAGAAACCCGTCCCGGGTGAACAACTAGTCACGCGAATGCTAAGGGCGTATATAGGGAGTTTATTCGCGCCGGCCTCAGTGAAACTAGTAAGAACGTGTTCTGTGATTGGTTTATACGAGAGTCAGTTGTCAGTTAAAATGTTGGCCATTTGTCAGTTGTCAGTTAGCCCTAGTTAATCATTACTAGAGAAAATTTACAATGCTTGACCCACAAAAACCAAATTTGTCAGTTGTCAGTTATTTTTCGGTTGTCAGTTGTCAGTAAAAAAATCGTTATTTGTCAGTTGTCAGTTATTTTTAAGGCCGTTTGTCAGTAGGCAGTTAACCCCATTCAGACCCTCTTATATACAGGCACAATTTGTCTCTTTTGAACGCTCGCTGCTTTGTGCTGCAATTATCGGTAAGTCAGCCATCTATCACCTCTTGATAAATGAATAAAGCTAACGCGATGGCCACGGAAGGGAGAACAATACCAGCATCCAGGTGTTACACTATAAAATGTAACCATTTAAATAATTTAGGAAAGGATTGGTGATTAGAATAAGGGTTTTTAAATAAACACCTAAACATGTAAGCATGAAACATTATGGTAAGGGATCTTCAACTTCATGAAGAGTTTATAATTAGTTCTCGTAGTTAAGTATAGCTTTGTTTGCTCTGTCGCGCCCAAATGTCGCGATGAACGAGTCATAAAAGTAGTAATGAACACATAGTATTTAGTTAAGGGGTCGATATACATAAGCAGATATAATCTTCGGGAAATAAAATGAGTTGTCCCTTCCTTCGAGTATAATTAATCGAACACCCATCAAAGTAGAGTAAACATAATGTCTTTCAACCTCATTAACTCTACGGGAAACTCTCGTTCTGTTTGCTTTTCTAAGGAAATGTATGTTATTGTGTTTACTGTTACTTATGTACAGGCAATTTGTGTTAGCTTGGAGTAAAGTATAGTGTCATGTTTATATGATCATTACATATGGGTACAAAATAGGCGGTCCCTAGTTTCGCCAAGGATAGGGCCCGCCTCGTACTATCTGATACAGTGTTTAACTAAGTTAAAATTGGACTTTGTTCTAAAGTCACCTCTTCCTAATATTTTCGGTTAAGACTTAACTTTCTCTACGGTAGAATGAGTATCAATGGTTAAGCAAATCCTACGTTAAGTTTCTTTGCAAACTTTGTCTGCTAAATATCTTATATTCTTGTTTTGTCAATCTTTTCACTGTTTACTCTCAGCGACCAGTTGCCTTACATCAGAATACATTAAGAGAGGATAGCCAATAAGAGACAAGCTTTAGATTGATAGCTGTCTGTCCATAAGATTGACAAGAGCTAGCCGATAAAAGGCGAGCCCACATTGTAAAACGGGAGTTGGCGCGGAGTTCTCCGCGAGTACGAATAAAGCGAAGTTCAACCCAACTCAAGTCTCGTCTTCTCTCAGTAAGAACGACCCGCGTTCCGAGAGAAGCCAAAAGAAGGTTTTTGACCCCTGAAACACAGGGGAGATTCCGAAGAGCCCTCATTTAAGATCCTGCCATGTACGTGTGAGGAACAACGGTGGGGCTCATAAGCACGCTGCCAATCATTGGGAACGTAACGTAAGCAGTGTGTACAGGGGTTGGAATGGCAGCCTGTGCATCAATCTTACAGGCAAACTTATCCAGAAAGTACCTGAGAAAGGCATTTTAAAGTTCTTTTTTTTTTGCTTTCTTTATTCCTTAATTCTAAAATACGTGCCAAAATAGCTCATGTCCCAATAATTTGAAATCCGCCTTGATTTACTCTTTACATTATCAGAAATCTATTCCATTGTGGGTGGGGCGTAAAATTATGCAATAGCGCCTGTCAATCATAAATCACTATTTCTCAGGCTCTCTCGCGTTCTTGCCACCCATTCACTACACATTCAGGCAAGTATTGCAGAAGTTCTGACATCATGGAATGAGCTAGCAAAATAATTTTTTTTTTATCGAGGACCGAGATCTGTTATTAGTGAGGTTAAGCATCAACGACGGCGACGGCAGCGAGGACGTGACCCAGAAAAATGTTTTCTCCCGAAATGTGATGTTTACTATTTCCTTCGTTCGCCTTTAATTACTCAGTTTTCATATTCATATCTTCGAAAAATATGACATGCATCAAGTTCCGTTCACGCCGAACGAAAAACGGAGTGATTTACTTCTAATGTTGGCGTTCTCTTGTAAACGTAAAATGTAGGGTTTTCACGTCGTTTTTTTCCGAGACAACGGTTGAAATGTAGGCGACTGAGTGCATTTTCATGTGCAGTTATAATTGTATTTTGTAATTAAAGCTATTGTTTTATGCCGTCGTGGTTGCTTAAAGTGCCTATAACCATTTTGCAATTTTTATTGCTTACGAACCTCCGAAGAGTTTTGAGTACTTCTGTGAAGAAAGTTTTGGTTTTGAGTAAATACTCTATGTTCTATGCTTGTTTGAAATCGTGTAAATGTGACCTTACCTGATCCATGACCGCGTAAGTAAAAGCCTGGGTCGATACCTGTATTTACGTCATCTTGACGTCATATAATTAATTCGGCTTTGCAATCATTTCAAGAAGTACTTAACATGTTGACTAAAATGACTTTTTTCTTTACTAACAACTCACAGACTGTGTATATTTTGTATTCATCGATGTTGTTGTGATAGAAAGGCGCCATGGAGAATAATGCATTAGTGAGGTGACGTACATACAGGTTTCGACCCAGGCTTTTACTTACGCGGTCATGGGTCAGGAAAGGTCACAAAAGGTCATATTTACACGATTTCAAACAAGCGTAGAACATAAAGTATTCACTGTAAACCAAAACTTTCTTCACAGAAGTATTCAAAACTTTTTGGAGGTTCATAAGCTATCAAAATTGCAAAAGGGTTATAGGCACTTTAAGCTCTCTATTTACTGGGAACACACTCGAGATTTTCTTTCCATTTCTTTTTATATTCCCGACAAAACTTAAAAGTTAGATTCATCCAATCACACTGAGTTACGAATAAACTAGTTACCAGGCTGTTACAGGCTAATCGAGAGCAATATGGCGGATGAAAGTAAAAGTTGAAGGAAGGGAGAAGAAGACGGCCGTACGGGTTTCGTTTTGATGTTCTTTCGAGCTGTGGCAGTGCACATATACCTGAAAATTACTCAAGTTTTGCCTTACTGGGAAGCTGTCGGTAAATACTAAGTCACATTTGGATAAATTTGTGGGATAAAATGACATTTAAGCTACTCGATTCCATCGTTACAAATTAAGAAACGCTTATGCTTATTCTCCAAAGTTGATCAAAGCAACCATCAGTGTGGCTAAAATGAAGGAAATTATAGTGAACATGGAGGCCAAAACACACGGTTAGTGCATGAATTCGACTAAGCTTGGGAAGCCAGGATTATTCGTTTCAACTCGATTACACGCAATTTTACAGTCAAGAACATGCAAGAAAATACGATGCAAACGTAACATTTGAAGGTTTATTGTAATTCTGTTACACAATTTGACTCCAAACACAAACTTCCATACAAAGTACTCTAAAATGTTGAGCAATACAATGTCTATTTACGGTGGTAATTTGATCCCTAGTGCGCATGCGTGGGATAGATTCTGACAACGTTTGAGCGGTAAAAGGAACTGGCATGAATCAGCGTGTTCATTGACAACCGAAGAAATAAAGAAAAGTTAGCAATAACTTTTAGGGAAATTAGACAGTCAGAGTTGGTAGCTTGGGTCATCCCTAAGCACATCGTTGAATAGAGGTAATCGGCTAACTCTGTTGCCACCCAATTCAGATCATGTGATGTAAACACACATTACTCTGGAGAATTGACTCTTTCAAAATTACTTTTATTCAGATAGGCATGACTGCATTATGATTAGAATGAAAAAGGAATAATTCCCCAGAGTAGCATCTGTTTACATCACATGATCTGAATTAGGTGGCAACAGCGTTAGCCGATTACCTCTATGAATGACACTTTATTATACACGATGAGTGAAGGCAGCAGAGCTGGTGGGGTCGTGTTTACACTAAGAAGTAAAATTTAAGATCTACTACTTGAATACAATAATAATATGGACTAATCATAAAATGACACTAAAACTAGGACTACGAATGTTCGTATGCCGTGAGTTAAAACATGGTATTGTCAGTGTGTACTAACTGGTACTAAGACTAAGAATGTTAAATCTAAAGTGTCGGAATGTTTAATTACAGCAATATAATAATAACTAAAAGTAGTTCATTACCTTCATAAGAAATACTTCCTTCACGTTGCAGTCTGCGTCGTCCTCAAGCAAGCTTTCTAATCGTTCTCTCGTTACTGTTAGTGGCAGGTTACTAATGTACACACCACAAGAACGATAAGATGAAACCTAAACACAAGAATACAGCGTATTACGAATTAGTATATCTTTTTGTGTGCGTGTCTGCGTTTCTTCCGGAACGCACAAATCTTCAGGCATCCTTTAAACGGGCTATGTCAGCTTTTTGAGCATCACCCTGAAAGCTTGCAGTCACATTCAAACATATGGAAACCCAAAAATAATGATCTAGTTTTATGAAAAGCTACTTTATCAGCTGTGAATAGGATTGAAATGAATAACAATAATAAATTTTAAAAAACTTGAAAAGGATCGAGGATTGTAGGGGTGTCATTTACAAAGAAGGGATTTTGTAGCCGGGTTTCTCACCCTTACTAAATACCTGATCTAAAGGTGAATAAACAATCTTTGCAAAATGGAAATGGTGGGGGGTGGGGATAACAAGAGAATGTTAGCGAGTATGGAAAATAATTCAGTCCTCTGTGGGTACTTGGAGGGTCATCCTTCACAGCTTTCTTAGCACCTCACTCTCATTCATAAAGGTACAGTGCATACCCTTTGGTTTCTGTGTTAAGTAGGGGCATACATTCGTGGGGATGCAGGTTGGCGAAGTGGTAAAACACTCGCCTCTCACCGCTGCGGTCCCGGGTTCGATTCCCGGCTCGGGCACCATATGTGAGTTAGGTTTGTTGTTGATTCCTTAACTGCATTCGAGGGTTCTCCTCCGGGTTCTCCAGTTTTCCTCCCTCCGTCAAAATTAATTGTGAGTCGAGTGTAGTGTGTCCAAACCATTTAATGTAGTGGGGAGCAGTGTGTGAGGAGTAAATGCAGGCCCCCACCAGCTGTAATACTCAGCCTGCTATAACAAATAAAATATTTATTTTATTTTATACTGTAGAAACCAATGTATAGTGCCCCTTGTATAATACTCTCCTTTCGACTTCCCTGTACAACCCCCTGTAGATAGTCCCCCCTCTATGGATAATCCAATCAGATGTGCCTTTGTCAATAAAACTGGCAAGTTACTGAATTAGTACTCTAGTTGAGTAGAGATAACAGACTGCTCGTGGTTTTGCTTTACTTAGCTTGAAGTGTTTATTGCTAATCGATTGAGCGTCGAAAGTAATTCGGTGATTGCTTTGATTTTGCGTTTGCTTAGCTTTTCTGTTGGCTGTGAGAAATGTTTTGTAATCATCAGCCTATCGAATTCTAAACTAAAACCAAACGCAATCACGCAATTAATTTTTGATTGCGTGATTATTGACGATTGGGTTTACTTTCCCTCGTGATTGGTTCAAGCAGAAACAATCGTGAATTATAGTTCAGTTCGTGATTGGGTCATTGCGTTTTTACTTGCTCGTGATTGGCTCGTTGCGTTTTTACTTGCTCGTGATTGGCTCATTGCGTTTTTACTTGCTCGTGATTGGCTCATTGCCGCGTTTTTACTTGCTCGTGATTGGCTCATTGCGTTTTTACTTGCTCGTGATTGGCTAATTGCGTTTTTACTTGCTACCGTGATTGGCTCATTGCGTTTTTACTTGCTCGTGATTGGCTCATTGTGTTTTTACTTGCTCGTGATTGGCTCATTGTGTTTTTACTTGCTACCGTGATTGGCTCTGTAATTAATTTGGTTTTGGTTTTACGACACTCAATAGCCCACTTTGACGATATTGCGCACGCATCAGAGAACAACAGATGTGGCTCGCCAAAACGTCTGTGTGGCCCGCCAGTCTCTTGTTATTCAAATTGTATGCGCATTGTTCTGGTTGCGTGCGCAACATCGTCAAAGTGGTTTTTAGACCTCTTTAGCTTGGCTCAGTGTTGTCCCATTTCAAATCTTTGGGGAATAATATTCTTTGTCCGAAGTATTTCCATATTAATGTCTCTCCTCGTGCGTTAACCAGAAATAAAAGAAGCAATACACAAGGGGATGGTCACGTGATCTGAAATGGAACAACATTGAGCCAAGCTAAAGAGCTCTATTAAAAACCGCTCTATAAAATTGCAACAAAGGTCCGCACATAATACTACGTTCTGCCGTGCATAACGGTGTACTAACACCCTCAAAAGTGCCTTTATCATGTTGTCCCCGGGGACTATAAATGAGATTATACTTTATTCAATTTCATTTTGCCAACCATCAGCTAAAAATCCAATTGAGGAAATTGGCCGACCTTCAATGGGGATATACCTTAAATAACCAAGTAAGCCAGTAAGCTATAAATCAGCGGATTACTTTATACCTGAAGCCACGCAGGCGCATCTTTGTCGGCTCCAATAACTAAGTCCCACTCCTCTTGAGTCAGACTCGGTTCTTCCTCAGTCGAGTTCGTAAGCACAGCTGACATAGAGAACGCATCTTCGAGCTTCAATGAGCGCTTGTGCTTCCTTGAGTAGTCAGTCTGTATGGCTAAACTGTCTAACAAGGCGCCATTCGCACCGGGCTCTCCTCCCAGACCGGTCAGGTTTATACTGATTGTAGAGTGGAGGTTAAGGTAGCTGCTAACTGGCGTAAGCGTTTTGGTGAGAGGAATTTCTATAAGGGAGAGCAAGAAGTATAAAATAATTCACCTCGAATAAAACGATGGCGGCTTGTACTTTGACCCACAAGTTCCTTGTGCTCGAAAATATTTTAATCTGTTATAAAATCGCGGTAAAAGTTTTAACTCCAGTAGGTACAAGTGCTGTTGCGAATATACTGACATTGAAGAGAACATTTATATGTGTTATTTGGTCTGTGTTAGGTTCGCAAAGGATTGTGGTCAAATGTCAGCCTCCATCTTTCTTCGTATGTTGGATTATTCCACGAACTCGAGTCGTACATAGAGGTTATTGACCAAGCGTGAGGTCAACATGGGGGTTATTGGTTGAGAAATTGTTGCGTGTTTATGGACCGAGATGAAGTCGAGGTCCATAAGAACGTAAAAAATAAACGTCTCGTGGGTGGGCTCTCCCTTCATGTAGGCACCCATGAATTACTACCAAATTGTATTGTGTGTTGTTTTCTATTGTATTGTGTATTTCGTTCTATTGTATTGTATTAATTCTATTGTATTTTTATAGCAACTCATGTGTGCCTACATGAAGGGACCGCCTCTGATCACGTGATCCAGCGTTTACCGCCGCCATGTTGGATGCGCGGAATACCATGGCCTGGGAACGAGGTTGAAAGACTACGGGGGAAGATTCGCTTTGATAAGTCAAAATTTTGCCATGAATTTCTTAAAATGTACAAACTTAATTTGTCACAGCTTTCAAGGTATGTGTCAAACCGTTCGAATGACAGGTTCTCAAAGATACTTTGAAGTTCTAGGTGGATATACTCGGCGCCATCAGATTTCTTTTGTGCTCTTGTAAGAACTGAATATCATCATTGTTTCCCATTCAGTATTTACTCAATTCGGGCTTTAAAACCAAACTATAGCGGTAGAATCAATCATGCTAGAGAATCCAGCGGTGCTTTGTGCATGCTCCTAAAGTCAATCATTAAACCTGTGCATTTATTTTACACGCACACAGTAGACACACGTACCCACTGGGTACCTATTGTTAGCAAATAATAGGCATATTTACCTAACGACTCAGCAAGGGTTGCAAATATTTCATCCATATCCTCCTCCCCCACTGGTACTTGTTGGTCTTTCAAATTGAGATTGTGGAGGGTAGAGTGGGGAGTTACCAATGCCACCAACGCCAGCAGACCGGATGCGCCAATAGAGTTATTACTGATCAGTAACGAGGAGAGATTTGGGAACTTGCCGTTCTTCACTGCCGTGGCCAATGTCTCAGCTCCTCCAGTGCGAATCTTATGATTAAAACATAATTTACGTTATTTAAAAAAACACCACCAAGCCAGCATTTTTTCTTTTCACATTACCAACAGAGACTTTAGATTAGTAGTGTGTGCTTTCCAGGTATACTGAAGAAAAGAGACAATTGCCATGAGTATGAAAATTGTGAATACCACAGAGGAAAATGAACATCAGTAGTAATAATCATCAAAAATAATGATGACGATGACGATTTGATGAGACGATGACAACGATGATGAGAATAATAATAATAATAATAATAATAATAATAATAAAAATAATAATAATAATGATAATAATAATAATAAAAATAATAATAATAATAATGATGATCTTGAGATGAAGAAGATGATAATTTTTAGTTATCATTCTCATTGTCATCATCTTCATTTAGTTCTTATCACTATCGCCATTAGTATCATTATCATTAACATGGCATTTCCTTGTTCCTACCTTGTTGTTGGACAAATCCATGAATTCTATAAGACATGTCCCTTCCAATGCATCAACAAAGTTGACAACACTAGTCTCCGTTAGTCGGTTGCTGGATAACTTCAGGCTTCTAAGCCCTAATCTCTTCGCAGCTCCAATCAACAGTGGTTTCGTATCTTTATCATTCAGGCTACATCCCCCAAGAGACAACGATGTAAGTGCGCAAGGCATTTTGGGAAGAAAATTATCGGCAATTCCGAGAATGCCTTGCAGGGTGTTTGTCCCAGAGAGCTTGATGCCATCGAGATTGAGTGACGTAATAGCCACGTGTTCCTCTGAAGGTGCCCCAGCAATAAATTGATGAAACTCGACAAGTTTGGCAGAGGTAATTTTTGATTTTCTCAAGCTAAGATGCTTAAGACGTTGTAGGCGTTGTTCCTTCGCAAGGAAGTCCGGGATATCTTCAGCGTTGTTGAGAGCAAAATCCAGGGCTTGTATGGGGCACGCGATATTTGCATCTAAAAGCGGGGAAATATTAATTAGAAATAACAAATTGACAAGATAAAAGAAACGTAGAAAATGACGATTTGTGTAAGTGGAAAGATCTAAGGGCAGCTATTTTGTGTATGTGGTTTTATAAACTTAGTTATTCAAGCCAAGGATACGCGAGGTGCAGCTGATGTTTCGGGCTCTTGTCCCTCGTCACCCTGCTAGCGGCTCTTATGGGTGTTTTTTTGCTAATTTGTTTTCGGATTGGGCTACCTGTGGCGCACGGTCAAAATGGAGCGAGGAGAAAAGGGAAGGAGGGGGGAGGGGAAGGGGAGAAAAGGAAATAAGAGCCTGCTGGCAAGTAATACCTTTTAGAGTTCCCCGCGTTCGTCGAACGCAGCTCTCCTATTGGCTAAAAATGACAAGTGTCAATCAGCGATCCCTGTCACTTGTTATGGCGCGAAATTCAAATTGGACACTTGAGTGCTTATTGTCAAAACATGAACAAAAGTGTTTGTCGACAGGCATTGCCAAGCAACTAGCTTCATGCTGTATATGTTGTTGCCTTATTTGTATATTAGTCTCAGCAATTTAGTATTATAACATGAGAAAATGGAAAGCTTGCTTACTTGATTTTACTGTTCTGAATTTCAAATGTTGAATCACCAAAGGAGAGAAAGGGAGAGGAGTATTCTGTTTTATAGTGCGGGTCATTGTGAGCGCATTCAGATACACTACTGCTCCAGAACAAACACTGGAAAAAAACAGCTAATTTCCATAGTATGGTAAAACCATATGTAGAAAAATGTTGTATTTTTTTCATTGTATTAAAATACCATGGTATCCCAAGAATTACAGGTTATTTCATGGTTTTCTATGGAATACGGGTGAATATTTCACGAGAAATTGGTATTTTTTGGTATATAACGAGCCTTTACCGAATTATCCTAAAAATAAAATAAAACGGGAAGATTTATCACGAAACAAAGTAACTTACCGGATTGCAAAATGTATTGGAAAACAAAAGTTTCGAGTGGCAAAATTCTTGAATTCTTATTGGCTGATAAAGAAATGGCGCGAATTCTCCTACAATTCAATTGGCCTGGTGTAGCCATAAAATGCCGCTCTGTATTTCATAGAAAAACCATGAAATACCGCCCTGTATTTCACAGTAAAGCTGAATGACTGAAATGTAACATTGATAGGATAATATTTGGTATTTCCATGAAATTTCCATACTTAAAATTTTGTCAACCCCCAAAAACCAGAAGTACAATAATGTTACAACATTTGTCCATGTCTGTTTCCCATACTATTGATATTGGCTGGTTTTTCCAGTGAAATGTTCCATGCCAAGGCTCAAGTAAGCACATTACAAGAACATCATGAAATGATATCCATGAGAGTCGATACAGAAGTTTGTTTCCCATCAGTACAGCGTACTTCGAAAGATGCCTACTAGTTTGAGCCAGACAGTACCGCTCGAAACAAGCCACAGTATTGGCTTACTATACAAAACACCCTAAACCTTAGAACGAGCAGTACAAAAACAATAGAGCTATACAGTATAATGGGTCCAATCAGAATACAGGTCTCGATCGGTACTGCAATATTCGCTGGTTCCTCAGATCCGATAGTTGACATGAAACTTCAACTGTATACAGAAAACTAGCAGTTACATGTATAATAGACATTTTACAATAAACAGCGCAATTCGCATTCAGAGTGGTATTATATGACGAGACAAAACGTCGAGCATCTCGACTACGGGTCATGGCGGACGTCTTTCATATCGTCAGGTTTTGACTTCATCGGTGCATTTGTAAGTGGACAGAGCCACGGCAAAATGACATATATTTAAATAGACATTCACTTAAAATGAATGAGGCTGACATTCCTGTTTACCTGACTCGCACGTCATTTGACAGAAAGAATGTAAGCATTCAGCAGTAAGGCTTGGATTGTTAGAAACGTCTAATACATTCAGTCGAGGCAGCATTGTCTTTGTCTCATTGGCTAGTGATTTGACGAGACTGTCACTGAGCGAACACCCAGCGATACTTAGCCTGGTCATTGGTGAAGTTGTACCAGAAGGCTTTGTGGTTGTCGCTGAAAAAAAGAGCAGTATATACTTTTTTCAAAGAGGAAAAACGTCTACCACTTGAAATTGTATGCCACCTATCTATTCATTTATCAATCTATATAAAAAATACCACCTCTGGAATAGAAATGCGGGAAACATAAGACCGGGACAATAGACCAGTTCGCGGTTAATTCCGACATTTTGAAAGGGGTGCAAACATGGCGCGAAATATAGTGCTTATGAGCTCTAGTCAGAAATCGATGATGTGGGTGCTGTGAAGTGTTTTAAATATTGTACAACCATTTTTGGGCAATTTAAAACCCATGAAATGACATCATTTAAGGAACATTATGCTAATGACTTAAAACTGAATAGCTGCAATTACGGTGGCGTCTACGAATAGCAGTGTCAGCGGTGTTGACCCGAACGCCTCACTTCGATGTAATGAAGCACCATTGAAACCATCATTCTTGCATGACACCAACACTCTCTCTAACAAGCACGACTAATTTAGATACACATTTTGAATAGCTCTTCATTACATCGAAGTGAGGCGTTCGGATCAATACCGCTGAAACTGCTATTCGTAGACGCCACTGTAATATCAGATATTGATTTTGTTTATTTTGTCATTGCTTTTCAGGCGTCAGGCAATTGATCATTGGAATCTTATTGAAATATCTTTTAATAAGTGGATTTACACAAAACAGAGCAAAACGAACTAGAATTGTCTTCTGACTTAAATAACGTCACTGAAATTGCATTCCTAAATAAACGAAAATGGCAGAAGTTAATAACTGTTCACCCTATGTCGGTCTTGGTGTTTTGCCGTTGGATCCTTAAATATCATTGATAATCCACCATACAAAATAAGATAGCAGCTGTACATTTGACCACAATCCCTTGCGAACCTAACATTGTAAAAAAACAAGTAGAAATCCTCTAGTCTCTTCAATGACAGTGTATTGGCAACAGTTCCTGTTTAAAAACTCTCAACCACGACTTTATAACGATTTTTAAAGATTTTTGTGCGCAGAGGATTGTGGGTAAATGTTTGTCGCCATCTTTTTCTGTACGGCGGATTGGCTAAGGCTTAGTTAAGCACTTTAACCGACCACCTCCGTTTGACATTAAGGGCTGTGGCTTACGATAGTTTCAACTGTCCTTACTTACAATACTTACTTTTTGGACCCCATTCGCCGTCGACTTCAATAGATTTCGTATTGTCAAGACAAAGGTTTTGTATCTTGGGGTGCGTGATACAGCAGTAGAGGAGTTCTATGATGGAGGAGCATCTGTGCATCTTATGGAGTAAATGCATATTACAAATACAAGATGGTTCTGAGCCATCTCCTATGAATGTGCAATGTGATTGGTTCTCGTTGTCTAAGTGCAATGTGATTGGTTCTCGTTGTCTAAGTGCAATGTGATTGGTTCTCTTTGTCTAATACAATGCACGCTTGAGGTCTTGAAAGGCTGTGAGTGAATGCACGAGAGGAACACTCGCATTGAGCAGCTTTTGAAAACCTCGAAAGTGCAAAATTGTTAAAGGAAACCATGTCTGTTGGAACAAGCTGCTGTTACATTGTTGGCAATACGGTCTAATTCGAAAATACGTTGAAAAAATTGTTTGACATGAGTATGAACCATTTTGGGCGCAGGAGTCGACATCTTGGATTTGATACCGTTTCGCGGCGGTCCCTATTTTTAGAAAACAATAGCTTTTGTCGTATAACAATAGGGACCGCCAAAAAAACGTAATCAGATCCAAGATGGCGACGCCCGTGAAATTCAAAGCCCAAAATGGCTTATATTTATATCCAATTTCTTCAAAAACTAAAATATATTTTCCAATGTTGTCAACATATTTTCAACATAGACCATATTGCCAACAATTTAACGGCAACTTGTTCCAAGACCCAGGGTTATCTTTAAATTCGATAGGAAAACCATGTATTCGTTGTGGCCCAATTAGCTCTTCAAACTTAAAGCTGAATTGAATCCTAAATCAACCCAACATATCAAACAACGAGTGTCGATTTAGAGGTCTGGGACCTAGAAACCGCCATTTTGAATGTCGTGGCAGCTCTTCCAAATATGGAATATGGAATTTTCCTAATATGGAAGAGGCCGCGGGAAGTTCAAAACGACACCTTTGCTTGCTATTTTATTGATATGCGACAATACAAAGATGCATTCGAAAGAAATACGTTCTGCTACTTTATTTCTCTTTGTTGCGCGTCTATGAGGAGAACTAAGTTTTGGAGGTAAAAATTACCGATTCTTCGCTGATAAATCTAGCTTGTATGGCGGCTCAATTCAGTGCAAATTTCCCCATATCGTACGTCATACATACCAAGGAAAACTAATCACACCTCCAGCACAAAGAAAACACAATGGTCCACAATTAGGAGCATTAGGCCAGCTTTTCAATGCCGGGACTATTTTATTCCCCGCCGCATTACCAGAAATTTACAACATTTCGCGCCTTCGATAACTTGAGCCAGCGGTACTACTAAGTAGTAACGGAGCATGCTCTGATGTATGCAAATTAAACAAAATCGCGTATTTTCATAGATAGATAGATAGATAGAGGGCCACAAGTTTATTAGTATTTTGTACTATTTAGTTTCACCCTCTTTAAATAAAGTGTTGATTGATTGATTGATAACACTTTGTTTAAAGAGGGTGCACAATTACAATAATGCAGTATTCTCCCTTGTGGCCCTAACAAAACTGATTGAAAGTAACGAAATACATGGATTAATGTTAAAACTTCAGCGTTAAAAGCGTATGCTATGCGCTATGGAAAACAAAACATGTGAAATCAGAAATCTGAATAAGAGAAAAATAATTATGATGCATCTGATTACTTGATTAAATATTACACTCAACTAATAGGATCCCCATAGCTAAAGCAAGTTGAAACATATCAACATTCTGCTGCTTTATGTAAGAAAGCGGAGGAATCACAACATTTATTTTGGGATTCAACTTCTGATTTTCAAGTTCAGTCATGTAAAAATAACTTTTTTTGTAGAGGAAAACTTTCGACTTATATCTACAGCCGAGAATGGCCTGAGATTAAGAGCCAACGGTACAACTATTCAGCAGTACCCCTACAGAAGTCCAGGATTTCAGCCAAAGATGGCGGCCAGAAAACAGAGACAATGGAAGAGAAAGCCTTACTTTCGGTGAAAAAGTGCCTCAAAATCGGTGTTTTTCCCGTTCAAATCTAACAGAGAAGCTGAACTTGGATTTGTGCTGTTTTTAAAGTACATTTGGCGTAATTTAGGGGTGCTAATCAAGACTGATTTGTGTTGCAATGCGAAGCCTATACAACATCGATCAGTGTTTTACGAATTCAGCACTGCGGAATGGCGACCAGTACAAAATTTGCAGCAATGAACAGAAGGTAAGCTACTCACAGATTTTTGAGAAAAATAGAGACAGCCGTATTGGTAGCTTCACGTTCGAAGATTTGGTGGTTCGTAGGTTTACTTTAAATATATTAAAGCTGGTGTAACACGTTCTATAGTAGTTACTCTTTTGATTTAGAGGTTGGCAAGTGTTGGGCGAACTACTCCAGTATTAAAATTTCAGCTTTATGTTCTTTCCCCAATACATTTTACTGTAATACCAGCGGCCATTTTTAAAGGCCCAGCAAATTACCGTCCGCCATTTTGTCGTAAATTTCTGGTAATCGGTACGTGACGTCACAAATTAGAAGACTTCAACCGTCTGTACATAGCAGAGATTGTGGGAAACGTTTTCATATTTTCTTTTCTCGACGAGGAAAACACGATAAATTGAATCATAATTTAAGGTTCTTCATAATATAAATTAAATTGATTTTTAGAGCTAAAGTTGATTTAGGGTTCAGTTCCCCTTGAATAAAACGACACAGTTTCATTATTATCATTTCCATCGTCGGTTTGTTATCGTTATCGTTGTACAACAGTTTTACGAAAACGATAAACAAATAGCCAGTCACAAAACGCGAAGCAGGAAGAGATGTAGAGAGACTTTCAGAGTTTCCTCAGCATCTCCAAAAGAAAGAGTCGTATAGATCCTGATTCCATTTTGAGCAAAATTCGCAATTCTCTAGAGAAAACTCGAAACTGAAGTAAAACGACAGGCTTCAGGCTACCTGTGGCAAACTACAAGCAAAAGGAAGATTACTTGGCGTGTATCAATGATTTATATTGGGAAAACAATTGAGTAAGCAAAATTAGCGATTTCTTACCTCGTGTCCTCCAATATTAAGTAACACAATGCTTTCATTCTCCTCTATTCCTTTCAGAACAGCAGCCATTCCTTCCACTCCTAGGTTCGTCGCGTGGATATCTAAGGTTTTTAAAGAGCAGTTTTTTCGCTGGAAAAGAGACAGCACAAGGTCACAAACTATAGCGAAGCTCTATACACATAGAACATTAATAAGGGAAAATGGAGGAAAGGAAAAGAAGATAACCTATGCGAGTCAAAAACATTCTCAATCATTGATTGCAACATCATTTTAACATAAGATAATGGCCGGGAGTATATCGAAGATCGTGCAGAGTTTTTATTTTGATAACTTTCTGAATTTCAAATACCTTGGAGTTGCCATATTGTGCTTGGAAAAAAGGAATGATTACTTACTGAAAGTGAAGCATTATCTACTTGGACCTCCGCGTATAGGTTCTTCTATAAATACTTTATACACTTATTATGTGGGCCGCGCCAAAACGAACGGACCTTATGACACATTTTGCCCATTTTGAGTTAAGGGCAGTTTGGAACAGTTGGATAGCTGATTTAGATAAGGGAAATAATGATTTGACAAAATTCAGTTCCTAAAGTAGAAAAATCGCTCTTCAAATGTTGTACTCGAACAACCGTTCTCATTTCGTTGACAAGTGATCGCGCTTGAAAAGAGAAAACATGAAGTCAATGTAATATTTATAGCGATCTCGCCATCGTATCCCTACAGGAGTTGTTGTATAGCTTGCAAATTTGTAGTAGAGGAAAATGTTAAACTTTGTTTTCGAGTTATTAATAAAGCTGCTTGGAAAGCTACTTTAGATCGCAAAAACCTTCCTCATGGCTTCCTTTCACAAGCTGAATCAAAGTGCAGGCTCGCCGTCACTTCAATTCTCAAACTCATTCTCTGCAGCATTAAAAATTAGCAATCCTCAATTAAAAATTATCTTCAAGATGCTCTGGCAGTCCAACAATCTCCTAATCATCCCTCTCATCTACACATAAAGCCTCTATTGCAGTTGTTTCGCAATATATTCAAGGATAAAAGTTGAACAACGGCAGACACTCGAACCAGCGCTTGCATCGTTCACAAGCCAGCTTTAGGACTCTTACAAATTTATTCTTCAATTGAAAAGCCGTTTCTTATAAGATGTCTTTCTAATGAATGAAAACATGTGCTACTATAGGAAAATCACATGCCTGACGAGGTAATTCCACGTTAAATTGCACGAGAAAACCGATATCGCCCGAGTCGCTTCGACGCGACGAGGGCGATATCGGTTTTTCGAGTGCAATTTAACGTGGAATTACCGAGTCAGGCATGTGATTTTCCTTGAATCGCATAGTCCGATGAATTACTTGAAGATTTAGTACTTTGTTGATATTTTGCCAAGTTATAAATAGCGCGCGTAGTCTACAGTGGTGATTCCACTCTGAATCACCACTCCGTCTCAGCCAATCAGCGTCTGATTTCGCAAATGCACCGTGTGATTCAGCTTTGGCTATGCGATTCTATTATTACTCTTCCAGTTTTCTTTCATTTTTATCCGATTCAAACAGATTTGTGGAAGTAATTTTGATTCTACTGATTCTTTGGTAGCCTGTGAACCGCTTGCTCTACTGACTAAATTCAAACTAATTTATTTTCGCGCGTTTTTCTAGAAATGACGTCATATGTCATAAGGTTCCTTTCCGCTTGGCGCGGCCCAATTATAATAATCAGTCGGAAACGGGCGCTCTGATTGGTCAAGAGCCGTGTGGTATTAGAGGACATACACATGGATGGCATCACGAGCGCGCGAAAAACCAATTACTGAACTCGTTTTTATTCGATATTTTCAGTTTTTAGTTTGCGATTATTATATTATACAAATAGATTCCATTTTTGCGTGCGTCTGTCCTCTTATAGATGCATAAATGACGCCAAAACGTAAGCAGAACGTGTATTATCTCGACTGCGTCTCGTGGCGCACTTCTTTGTCCTCTTCCCGTTGTGACGTCACCTGTGCCTCTATAAGAGGACAGACGCACGGCAGAATGGAATATGTTTGTTAAATACACGCAACGAAAAAAAAAAACCGGCATTTTTGACTCACGGGACTACGCAGTCGATTTGTGAATCCTCCTTGTCTACAATTCATCACTCGCTCACACTGTAACTGATACGTTAATTTCGGTTTTCTTTTCCTTCAAGTTGATTATTGTTTCCACACTTGGTCCGAACCTTTTTGCTATCAAAAGTGAAAACGTACGGACATCTGGTTAATTAGCCCTTCGTCAAAGCGAAGAAAAGAGAAAATGCTCTGCCGAAATCCTGTGAAGTTTGTATTGAGCATCCTCTGGACTAATCGGCCTGTTTCACCGTCGTCAAACCGTTGCATTGTTTATAATGCACGCATTGATTTTATTGAGAAACCGATGTTGAAATCTGAGTCCACTGTCTCGAGATCTAAAACCGACAATATGACCAGTTGCTGTAAAATATGGTTTCCACGATACCTTTAATGCGATACCAATCCCCTTCCCAAATTCCTCTCCTAACTGATTGTTACTTGTGTCGAGTCCCTCTAATGTCCTGTTGCCATCCGCTGCACCCAACGCCTCACATATCGCCAGCATCTCACTAGCGCCACAACTAGAGCACTTCAGGGTCTTCAGTGAGCGGTTTACTCGCAACGCTGGCCCTACGCACCGCGAGAAGTAGTCTTTCCCGAGATCATTACCAGACACGTCCAGGTATTTCAATGTTCTGTTTCTGGTCAGCATAATTCCTATCGATTTCTTTTGTAAAAAAAATGATTGAGTTTTATTTATTTGCCACTAAGATTATAGTAATTAAAAGTAGTCACTAGGGCTTGAAATTAGAGAAAAATACCGCTAACAACTACTAATTTTTACTAGCAACATGGTCCGATCCACTAGCAACAACCACGTATAAAACTACACATACTTTAGCAAGATTCTACTAGCAGCAGTTGCAAGTTATCGTAATACCTTACTCGCATTTCTAAATTCTACTCGCACTTTGCAAGTAGAGAAATCATCTACAAATAATAGTGGCGAGGAAGCCCAATGAGAAACCACTAGGCTAATAATTAAAACGTGCAACTAATACATTTATAACAAGAAAAAGTCACAATAATACCATATTCGGAATTATATTAAAGATAGCAAAAATATTAGGAAACTTGTAGAATTTGTCTCACGATGGTGTGGTTATTGTTTGCGTAGGTCATATGTCCAACAACCCCCGAGAAAGTATTTGCAAACAAAAGCAAAATTGTAGGATCTGAGTTCACCAATCACAGTTGACCATCTAGCTTTGTATAATAAGGTAAAACGTAGCCAATCCCACCGCCCGTTACAACTACACTGACTTTTGAGTCAAATGATAAATGTGTTTATCTTTAGGCCATCCCCACATTTTTCTCATCTGACCCAAAATTTTGATTTTTTGAAATAAAAAAAGGCAAAGAAACAGGAAAACGAAGCGAAAGAAAGCTACGCAAATCAGTTAAAAGGTCAGTGAATACGCAAAATGTCAGCTCCATTTCTTTCACACAATCATACTTCTCGCTCTTGGTCCTGGTTTCTATCGACTGTGATAGTCGAGTTGGGGCTTTGCCCCTCGCCAATTACCAACTGATAGGAACCTCTACCTCGGATCACCACGTGTATACTGCGGTGAATAGGAGGGCTGCTGATTCCAGCTAAATGTTAAAAACCGCTGCCAAATGATTTCCTCAAATTTCGGAGGAAGGGTGCGATGAGATAGAAGCACACTACAGGTACATATATCGTTTTTTTAAGTATCCTGTTCTCCCGCGCGCATGTTTGATAGGCGATATTCCGCAAAATCGAACAGGATAATAATTTTATTATTCAACACATCGATAACAAAACATATTTTTATCCCAAAAACTCGCAAAGGGCACATCTTTATTTCATAAATCGTTTCTGTAGGGAATCTAGTAGCACGCACGGCATGTTTGTGCACGATTTTGGTGCCTTTTGATTTTGACTTGGAGCGTAGATGAGCTAAACGTTAGAAAACAGTTGGAAAAACCCCTCAAATAATATTGTATTCGGGATGTAAAGTATATTTTAGTTCATAATACTTTTAGTTAAAGTAATAAGTTATTTTAAATGTTCAAAATTCAAGCAAAAAGGGAACCAGTGGCTGTAAGTTATTCGCATGAATATTGCACCTCGCAGTTGAGCTTGACTCGGATGTTTTCCACTTGAACGCATACAAAGTTGCACAGGATTTGTTTCTTGGCCGTCGAGAAACGACCAACACATGTTGGACATTTGCTGGAACTGTTAAAGTAATGGCCATGGATGAGCAATATCTCAGGACTGAATTCGCTTCAACGTTTTGTAGTTTGTGGTCGAAAACAATCGACTTTGGAGTTCAGGATTCAGATGAAGAAAGTAGAACTTCTTGACACTCTCGACTGGTTATTACAAAGAGACTGGGGACTTAATTATAAGCAAGCTCACTGCAAACGAGGTAATTTACTAGTCGTTTTGCTCACGTAATAAGTGTATTGGAGCAGAAGCAATCAGTATGGAATATAATTTGAGTAGTTGCGATTGGAATTGCCATTAAACATGTATTGAAAATATCCGTAACTATTGATGTTTTAGTCGATTTCATTGTTTTCTACGTTTTTGAAATGATGTAGCATTTCATAGAAAGATCAGTAATAGCACTTTAATTCGATCGGATAACAGCTATCGCTGGATATCTGTCATGTTTAGGTGACACTGAGGTATTGAGGGTTCTGATTGGTCGAGAGGTACTGACTATGTCGCTAAATTCATCGCGTAGCGCGGTGAATATGAAAATTTTATTTGCTGATTCCAGTCTAATTTTGAAGTTGTTTCCTGCAGATTTGCTTAAATTTCAGTGGAAGGAATTCACGAGTATGAATATGTACAACTTCGGGTGTATAGTTGTAAAGTATAAGTATTGTCAAGTACAAATAGTATACTTACCGAGGAATCCGTGTCAGCCAAGTTGTTAGCTACATTCAAAGAAGACAACGTGCTGTTCTTAGACATTGCCAGACAGACCACCCTGAATCCCTGTGGACCAATCTGGTTATTAGACAAATCCAGCTCGTTCAAGCTTGTCAATCTCCGAAGTACTCCAGCAACACTTAGCTCCTTCCATGGGAACGCTCGAAACAGACTTAATGACAGCACCGCAGGGGTTGCGAGATCACTAATGTGTTGCCATGGTAACGCCTTGCAGGCCAAACGTAAAGCCGTGGAAAGCTTTCGTTTAGCTTCAAGGGCCTTTGTTTTTGTTTCCTCGTGGTTATTTTCAATTAACTTTTCCTTAACGGATTCTACAGTTTTATTCCGATGACCGCTTCTTCGAAGATCGCCGACGTTATTTCCGGGCACATAACTACTTGCCCGAGAATCGTCAACAGTACTTCCTGCTACACGATTGACCTTATCTTTAACATTGCTATTGCTGCTTGCCTCCTTTGTCACACTTTCTTCACTGTTAAATAGCCCTTGATTGACAGAAGTAGTATTTGATTTTATTATCTCTACCTTTTCCATGTCATCATTGAGAGTAATAATTGGTATTGTTTCTTTCGTTGAGATGTCTTTTGGATGGCCGTTTTCGGGGTTGCCTTCTTCTGATAGGTTTCCATCCAAAACTTTTACATCACCTTGCGTATGGGCAGTATTGCTCGCAGTAACGACCTGATCAGATTTTGTTGATGTTCTTGTCCTATCCTTATCGCTGCCCTCCTCCATGTGGTGTATTATTTCTTTCAAGTTGCCTTCTTCGTTAGGTGTATTTCCAATTGTGTTTGGCTGCGAGACATTCTCAACATCAACTCGACTTGTCTTATCACTGCTCTCATCCTTGTGGTATGTAGCTTCTCTGACGTCAGTACCAAATATTTGTTCATTAGCATTCGGTGCTTCAGCATCCTTTCTCACCTCATCATTGCTGTTCATTATATAAATATTTTCACCTCGAACGTTACCCTTTTTATTATTGCTGTTTGAGGTTAGTTTATCATTCGATATCGAGTCATCCCTAGTCTTTACATTATTATCACCGTTTTCTGTTTTCTCTTGAGTTCCTCCTTCTTCCATGTGGGAGGCTAAATATGCAACCTTGACGTCACTTTCAATCACATCTAATGCTATAGCTATCGGTGAATCCTCGAAGTATTCAGGTCTCCTTGGTTCATTATGAACAGTTTCTTTTCGTGTCGTAATACTTGTTTGGCCTACAAAAAACGACATTTACCTGAAATCAACGACTTATCTGTTAAGCAGAGTATGCCGGGTGCATTAAATGACGCAATTTCTCCCTTCCTAGGAGGGTCTTCTTTCAATCCATACATGGTCTAAAATGACAGCGACGCCCGCCTTCTTCTGAACACTCTAAGATTAACATATGTTAGAGTAAAAGGATAAGATGGTTGGGATTTTAAAATCCAATCAAACATTAAGCATATTCGTGATTACAAACGAACAATGGCGGGAGCGGCCGCAATATCCAGGAATATAAGCCCAGTAAACTCTGCCAGTGAGAAAGACACCATCATAGGCAGTATTTCCCAGGTGAGTTTATCAATTGCTCTATTCTAAAAATATTTGAAAAAGGTTTTGACAAGAGATTTCAACATAGCGATTACGAGGCTTCACCAGACCAGAGGTGTTTTCTGCTAAGGGATATGTGTTGTTTTCCCCCTTACCGTATGGTGTCAATTCATATGTAAAGGCCACCTAAATTAACAGAAAAGACCAACTGAGCTTCGCGCAGCACTTATATCCCAGATACCCTAAACGCTTAACTTAAAATGCTGCTTGCAGAGATCCCGATTCCAAGTTCTAGCCTGTTGTCCATACTGAAACTAATGCAATCATACACGGTGCTACATATAATTACTATAAGTAAACGACGAAATGAAAATCATACCACATCCCATATTCGTTTTGTCTTACTTTAATGTTTAACAGTTTCCTCTCGCTTGCTAATGTTAAAAAGTGAGAATAAATTAACTAGTATCCAATCTCATAACTGGTACTGGTTCCATCAGTAACGTTCTTGGTACACCGGCGACCTCAGGGACCAGATGAAGTCTACTGGGCTTTTAAACATACAGGTTTTGTTGCTTAATAACGTGAACAAACGATATAACAATACAAAGAATATAACTAGGATCAATGTCTTTGCGTTGCTGTTTTTGTTCTTCTTGCTTAATAATTAATATTAAGCTTCTTACCAAATAAATCATTGTTAATGTTTGTTTCAGCATGACTTGTAACCTCAAAAGTCGCTATGACATCCTCCTCCTCACTTTCCTCCTCCTCCTCTTCTTCTTCCTGCACTCGATCAAATTGTGCACTAATAGCCTCTCTCGGTGTGGTGGATCGAACGGACCTTATGGATGGGTGGACATCCAATGTTTGGTTAACATGGCGCTCTATTCTACTGGACTTGGAAACCTCCAATGAAGATGACATACAAGGGATGGATCCATCTTTGCATGCACTCTCAGCATCGTAAGTACTAAAGGTAAACCCACTTGGTGTCAGAAGGTTAACCGTCAGGGTGGAGACATCCTTGGGTAGTGGGTCCATGCTAATCGTAGATTTCTCCTTTGTACTGTATTGACGGTCAGTGGCTTGGGATGTACTGGCGGAGCTATCTGTAGTTGTCTCATGATCATCAATGTGTTTACCATTAATTGTTAGTTCTAATGAAAAAGAATGAGACACTGATTCCTCAGCCACTTCAGCAGTGCAAGGTTCCTCACCTTTACTCGGTCTATATTCTTTACCACTTGATTCTTCTTTGCTTTCAAGAACAAGAACTTCGGGTATGCTTGCGCATTTATTGGTGGCTGTTTCATGATCATCATGGATGTGCTTATCACCAACAGTAAGCTTTAATAAAAACGGATGAAAGAGTGATTCCTTAGTCACTTCAGCAATGCACGGTTCCTCACCTTTACTCGATCCATGTTCTTCACAACTTATTAATAATTCGTCTTTGCTTTTTGTTTCAGTACCGATGTGATGCTCATTGACTGGGTTGTCAGAGCCAAGTATGGGAGTTCCTATCCATGAGGTAAGATCTTGAGAACTTTTGATACAAATGTCATTAGAAACGTCGTGTTTTTCTTGCTGATTTCCTAATGTTGCTTTACTGTCGCTTTCTGATCCACCAGCACCTTTTACTACATCTTGTTCGCGTTCTTTAGCACTGAATTCCTCTTTGCTGATCGTTTTAGTACGAATATGACGACCAGTTACTAGGTTGTCAGAGCTAGTATTATTTTTGATATGAGCTCCTGCACTGAAGGTAACATCTTGCACACTTTCAAGACAAATGTCACTGGAAATGACTCGTTCCTCCATCAGACTTCCTAATGTTTCTTTTCTAACGCTTTCCATCCCAACAGCGCATTCCATTACATCTTGCTCATGGAGATCATTTATTACGATAATGGCGCCGTTTCTTTCGATATCGCTATAAATGCCATCTCCTTTCTCCTTTTTGGTGGAATTTTCCGCAATAACGTCAGTATTGAAAGCCTCTAAGCTACATGTTCCTGTGCAAGGTTCTCCAGCTTCGTCCCAGATTCTACAAGCCCATTCTTGATTCGTATTCTCATAGTCCTCCTCTTTAATGTTCTCGTCATACTTTTCTTCCTCAACGAAACTTGGATCAACAATACTTTCGCTTCCTAAGCCATCTCTTCTAGATTCATCCTGGACGTCCTCCGAGGAAGCAATTTCGTTACGAGATTCGGCCCCACATGAAACGTAACTAGTTTTCCCAACATCCTGATAGTGCAACACGTGTGTAATTCCGGAGATTTCTTGCCCACGAAGGGTATCATCACATGTCAAACCTTCCTGTGTATCATCAGCTAAAGCATATAATATATTTGAACTTGAGCGTTTACGAGTCGGAGATTCCGCTCCTATGTTATCTGAATCGTTCCCTCTGTGGATGTAAGTTGTTGATAATTGTCCATTTTCCTCTGTGATGGCTACTTTAACTTTATCTACTGCACCATTTTCGCCGTCTTCGTGCTCTAAACCAACCGCAAATTCTTGCTTCCTGTTATCTGTACTTTCGTTCTTCGACATGAAACTTTCAGGTAACTCAGTACATTCAGGAACTGAAAGTCTACCAAACCTTGCTTTGAAGTCTTCGGAATTCAATCCATGCATCTTGGAATCAATCTTCGTTGTCAAGGGGTCATTTGAGCTTCCATGACGCTTCGTATCAGTAGCTGAAACACCCTTCGAAGATATACGTTCCTGGCTCACTTCTCTTTTTGCAGATAAATTGAAATTTGTTTTGGGAGTACTTGCTTCAGTAGTTGGCTGACATGGGCTACTCTTTAATGCACCATTTCCATCGCTACCATCAGACGGTTGTGGAACCCCTTTACACGTTCCTGGTAGGCTATCTAAACCACTAACGTTTCCCTGTCTGTCTATTTCTGGGCTTCCTGAACTCCTAACTGTTAACACTGGCTTAGTCGCTATTGCTGCACTTGACCCACGGGAGGGGTCTGGACCTGTTTTGCCTATTAGTAAATAAAAGAAGGATTACAAGCTACGAGATCATGCCATGCACAGGTGTCGCAAGGTTGTATAGCCGACCTGTGAGCATTTTTAAGTTAATATCTCGTGAAAGCGAGCGCCAGCCTTTTCTACACTTTGGGGGGGATGGGTAGTGGGTGTGGGTGGAGGGCTTATAACTGAGTGTCATACCCGAGGGGGGGGGGGGGGGGGGGGGGAGATATGACCTGATACTTAGGTTACACGGCTTAGAGTGAACTGTAAATCAGTCGAAAATCAGTTACTTTTACCTTATCATGCTGAATAATATAAATGATACTGAATGGTCAAATTAAAGCTGTTCCAATCAAATAAATGTTCCACTTATGGGATCAGAACTTTCGGTTTAATTTGCAAACGACAGATGGAATTTTTAATCAATGCGATATGACTTGCAGTCAGAGATTTAAAGTGTCATCAAGTGAATAAATGATGTACATGTACTGTAGCTATTTAATACACACATTTACTTAGTAAAAGGTCTTGAGTGCGAACAGTCTCCTTATTTTCCTTAATCTGTATCCACTAGAAATTCGGGGAAAACATATTTTGGCCAAGCGAAGTTCAGGAATTTTAGTTGCTCCAGCAACGGAAAATCGTGACTGGTCGATTAGTCAATAGAGACGACAGATATCATCAATTCGAATTGAAAAGAGCGTCACTATAAGTGGCAGCTTTATTTCATAGAATCCAAAATGTACGCTGCACTGCACTGAGGCGTTCTATTTGGGGGACCGCACTATATTTGAACGAGGAAAGATTATCCTCCCCTCCCCACTATTTCCATTTTGTCCTCGCCCCATTATTCCCTGTTGGAAATATAGCGCGGCTCCCCAGATAGAATTCCCCCACTGCAGGTTATCTAACATGGCCGTGATGGCGATATATCGAGAACGGAGATAAGTAAACTTTTGATCAAGTATGTGAAGCTGTATATAATCAGCTTGATGGCTTAGTTCTCAAAGATGAGCATTGAGAGTTTACTAGAAAAAATATGTCGTTGGTAATGGCCGTCGAACTTCGAACTTCGAACGAACTTCGGTATGAGCTTAACTTATCTTGAACTTAATTTATCGCGAGCGAAGCCCTTCTAGGATGAATAGATAAAGTCTAACGAATTCTGCCTAAAAGTGAGACCTAATCTGGGAGATGCACGCTCCTGGTAATGGTCTCCTGGTACAATACATTGAATTGATAAGGGGAAAAAACAAAAACGTTAATTACCGGCCTTAGTCGGTCCGTATGAGAAAAACGTTGCCCTGATTTTCAAGACCTCCGGCAAGTTTTTCTCAATACGGATCTCCCGGACGGTAAATAACATGATAGTGATAGTATAGTGTTTTACTGAGCAATTAACCACTCATAGAACTCATACGAAACTACATCCGGGTACTGAGTATTGGTAACTAGTGAAAATATCGATGACGTCACGTTTTCCGTCTTTTGAACTACAAAGATGGCGGCAGGTTTGCGAAACTCTCTGAATCTCTAATTTAGAGAGTTTCACAGCGCAAGATGTAACCAGCTTACTGATGAGATGCATGACAATGAATATTCCGAGCACAAAAAAGCCAAATACGACCTAAACTCTATAAAGACTTTCTCGACTGCAACGAAGAGCAAGAAACCCCGATGAAACTCCCCAGAACAGCTTTAATAGAAAGACCATGAAGACGTTTGTACCGACAGTAAGTAAAATGAATATATAAGAGTTCTTAGAGCAGTTTAATTCTCCATATAATATTCTCCATATTTGAGTTTATCTTCGACAGTCGAAAATATGATACGAGTGAGCGCAGCGAACGACTGAAATGTTTTCGACTCTCGAGCCGATAAAGTTCATATTATCTTCTCACCACATGTTATATACATGTATACGCGTCGGCCGAACAAGAGTTGTCTACCGAATTCGTTGAGTTGTTGAGCGATGACTCTACCCAATATTTTAGTAAGAATTTGTCCTATAGTAGTAGACGAATACCACACAGTCCTTACTTTCGTCGACATGCAATAGCCTCGGTGGGAGCACTATTCAATCGACAAACTTTTATAAAACTCATGCGAATGAGATCGTGGAGTGTTGCTTATTTTCAAAACACACTGTACACACACAGGAATTCGAAGATAGATGTGTCTATAACGCTGAATGGGATTTTAAAGGAAAGCCTGGCTGTTGAAACAAGTTGCCGTGAAATTGTTGGCAAATATGGTCTAAATTGAAAATATGTTGAAAACATTGGAAAATATATTTTAGATTTTGAAAAAAAATGGACTTGAGTGTGAGCCATATTGGGCGCTGGCGCGCGCAATCCTTTGTTTTTGCCAGGTTAGCCTCGTTTTGACTACCCCTCACTGCGAGGCTAACCTGGCAAAAACAAAGGATTGCCTCGCTTTCGATCCAAGATGGCCACCAGGTGAAAAGAGTGAATGTTTTCAAAAACTAAAATATATATTCCAATTTTTCAACATATTTTCAACTTAGACCATATTGCTAACAATTTAACGGCAACTTGTTCCAACAGCCAGGCTTTCCTTTAAGAGTGTTAGCACTTTCAACGCCAGCTTTTCGGGTGCGAGAAGTTATTTTTTCCGCCGACACATCGAGCGGTACCCTGGGTACCAGAGGTTCTATTTCCTCTCTTCATGAAATATAAGACGGGAAGCTAGTGTCCGTTCGTTCGCGGCCTTGATAATTGACAAAAAACGCGTGGGGAGAGCCTCTGAAACCCAGGGTAACGGAGCGGCTAAGCCGCGAGAGCCTCTGGAACCAGGGTAGCAGCCTTTTAGTTTGCAATGTGAAATATATTTTCGATGAAACGTATAGGATTCCTTGCCAAAGTTTCCAACATTCAGTTTGAAGTTTACATTGCAGATTCGACAAAAATCGGATCAGAGGCATTACACTCGATAACCCGGCTTGTCTTCTAGCCGGGTTCTTTAGATTTGTGTCATTCGGCTTCGAAGTCGAATTCATAAAAAAACTTTCATCACATATTCAATTGAGTTTTAGATAACGAATTTCAAGCAAAACTATAAATGAAAGCCGTTTTACAAGTCATAAACCGTGATCAAACTAGTAGAATTCCCTGCCGGTGAGATGTGTTTGTCTGTTTCGGGTTTTCGCTCAAATTTTGACAGGTGGCGGAGCTTGTTACCTGATTTTAATTCGTGGGCGGAGCTGTGAACTAAAATTCCTGAATAACTTGCAGTCCCTTTATTTTTCTTCAGTCCCTCTCCCCACCCTCTCGTGCCCAATCTTCGCTCGGCCAAAATCTCGTGTCTTTTTATTTCTAGTGCACACAGACTAAGGGAATTAAAGGGACTATTCGCAGGCTATAAAAGTTCCAGATGAAATCGAATGCGGCAATCTGGTGGTTCCTAAGAGGTCCGGCCCAGTGAAAGTGTGATGGAGTGAAAGTTTAAGAGTGTAGTGATGTAATACAAATATAATTATAGATAGGTAATAAAAAGAACTGACCTGGAATTCCATCGTTGTTGGGTGCAGATGTCTGCACTGCTGTTGACTTACTTGTTCCACAGCCCATCTATCAACAATAAACAGTATACCTTATATTTCTATAATAACATTCGTGAATATTGACTGCACATTTAGCTACCCATTTCGGGTTCCAGGGGAGGGGAGGAAGGGATGTGTGGCCATGGACTCCAGGCGGACCTGGTTGTACGAGGGGAGGGGGCTAGCGTGGGATTCTCGCAATTCACCCTACGAAACGGAAAAAGATACGAACCTACCAGTCGAAAAAACATGTAGAAATCCTCTCTTCTCTTCAATGGTAGTGTATTGATAACAGTACTTGTACTCGGGCTTGATTTTAAGATATTTAATAACGATTTTATAACGGATTTGATGATTATCGCGTGCAAATGATTGTTATGGTGGAAAACAAAATATTGGTACCAAATGCCAGATGGTTTATTTTGCGTCGAAGATACAGGGAGCTGTTACCGAGTCTCCCTACCCTGGATGACAAAGGTTCTACTGCCCTATCTTTCGCTTAGAGAGCGCAATGGAACCTCTCCCATCCAAGAGGCTTATGATTAAATATTCCGACGAACTCCAGGATCGAATTGGAATTTAGGTTGGTTTTGAGGAGGGTGAAAAACCGGAGAACCAGGAGAAAAACCCGCGAAGTAAGGGTAAGAAACCAACAAACTCAATTCACATATCATGCCGGGACGGGAATCGAACCCAAGCCACAGAGATGAGACGCGAGCGCTCAAATCACTCGACCAGCCTTACTTCCCTACCGCATACAGCAGATTTCGTATGAGTAGGACAAACTACGGCATGCCCATGCTGTAACTGTACTGTAACTCTGTAATTTGATTGGATCAGCAGGACAAAAACAATGGGAAACCATTTCAACTCTGGGAATGAGCTTGTTTGGGCTGCCTGTGTACAAATGCCGACGTTATCATCACACTTGTTTGTGAGGTCTCTTTGATAGAGTAAATTTATTGCTGGACTAAATTAAAAACGCTTATGGCTTCGCAGCGAGACGAGACAAAATCTCGATTCGTTTTTAACCACAATGGATTGCGCTGGAATCAACGCCTATTTTCAAAAGAGCAAGATTACTCCTATAATCAACATGGTGTGCAACAATAGCAGGTGCGTTTGACGGAAAACGGTAACATTTCTGAAATTTCAAAACCTCCACGGGAGAAATAAGGCAAACTCCCGATTTCATAGGTTGGCAAATGCCTTTGAATAATTCGGCAATGCGACAGGAAGTTCACAGGCGTTCTTCCACGCGTATATATACGTACAGCAGTTACCCCAAAAGTATAACTGGTGGTGCAATAAAAGCATGAAAAAATAGGATTGTTCTACTCCCAAGTGGATTTTCACTTTCAAATCTCAAAACATTTTCGGAGTTCTAAGCAAAAATATGCCCTCATGACTCCTTACGACTCCCCTCGACGCTTGGCATCGCCTGAATAGACCACTTTCGATCGGGGAGGGGGGGGTACTCCTGTTTATGACGTATTATGTATGTGCCGCGGGGGTGGGTCAGGGTTTTGAGCTCGGTTTGGCCAGGTAGGGTCAGGGTTTTGACCTGATTTGGGCAGATCAGGGTCAGGATTTGAGTATAATTTGGGTGCAGTCAGAGTCGGGGTTCAGGTTTTTTTAGGCAGTTAGGGTTCAGTTTTTTTTAGCTACTATGTCAAAACAAGACATTCTGTTGCCGCATTTTGATCGCCTGCCCACATGCAAGCACTGAGGTTCCCAAACATCGTGACGCCGCTAATTCGTACTTCAGTACTTATCTATGTACTTCATCTGCTGATTTGTTTACCCAATGACACGTCCCGACTTGAAATGTTCCGTATTTTGCATGCAATCCCGGTACGCCGTATTCCGGCTGGAGTATATATCCGACCGTGTTTTGAAAACAATTTAAAGAAGGGGCAATCAGGTTTTTTTTCCCCAAAAGGGGGCAATCAGGGTTTTGGAGCTCGCATTGGGTCAAACGGGGTCAGGGTTTGAGCCTCTTGGCCTCACATACATACCCATTTTTCATGTAAGTACCACCCACCCCCCGGGCTTTCGATACTATGCTTCACTTGTCATGCACTAAGGTTTCAATGTGAGGCTCTGGGGTAAATTAAATTCTCTTTTATTGTGCTCAGCCCAATAGAAAACATTTCCCATATATTAATATAAACACAGTACACTACTGGATGGAGGCAACCAGCAACCTAATTGCATATATGTAGTTGCTATAAAATAAAAACTACACCAACAATATAAAAAAACAAGACTATAGCACAACAATATTGTTTAGAACTTTTTCTTTAACACCTAATTCAAGAATTCTGACATACAAATATGAAATGAAATGAAAACACACTAGAAACAATAACAATTCACTCTGCTGATCTCTGACAGTTGTTTTTATTTTTGGTAACATTAATCCAATTAGGTGCACACTAACGTCGTTGAAATTGGTGTAAGTATTATTTACAGACCATGCAAAGCTGTGCACACTGTACATGTGACCTGCAGCAACATGGGCATAGGGAGGTACTAAAAAATGGGGGGGGGGGGGGGGGGGGGGGGGCAAAATGATGAATTCTGGGACATTTCATTCTAGGGAGGGGGAATGATGATTTCTTTGACATTTTCATTCTGGGGGGCAAAATGATGAATTCTGGGACATTTTTATTGATGACTTCTGTCAATTTTGTATTCTGGGACTAGGCAGAGGAGGGGGGTGGGCAACTGCCCCCCTCCCTACACCACGTACTGTGCAGCAGTCAGGCCTGCTCTATCTGCTTTCATGCAAACTGCAGCAATTAATTAATGTGCTTTTACAATTACCTTATGAAATGCAACTGTGAAAGTTTCAAGTCACATATTTTGGAAAATTGCATTCAGCTGACCGGCAATCAAATGAGGAGTCTAGTTTCATATAAAGCTGTCAAACATGTAACACTTAATTAAATCTACAGTGTACCAAGGCAGTACTCATTTGATTGATGGTCCACAGAATTGCAACCAGTTACACATGACCTGAATCCTTAAAATTTATGAATATTTGCTTATTGTTTCAGAAGGATTAGGCAACAAAAATATTAAATAAATAATATATACTTTATGGCAATAGAAGCTTTATGCCACTTATTATACAAAAGCATGCTGGTAGAGATAATTAAATGACCTATTTTTAAATTCTAAGTTATATTTGAAGCTTATCAAAGTGATTAAATTACAAAAAAAAATCAAAATTAGAAAATAGCTTAATTCACATTAGCACAAAGAAATTCAGCAAATGTCAGTGATGACATCACATCATTAGCACATACTGGAAATATAAACCTTTATATCTCATAGATACAACACCCAAATCAAGAAATATTCTGCCGTTGGACTATCCACTTCATGTACAATCGAATATCAAAGATAACTGGCTTATAGGGCTCATTATCTATATGCACTTTAAATGCTTAATTTTCTAAAATGTTGAAAATGCTTTCAAAATGTAGGAAATGCCATTTTTCAAGAACATAGATTTTCAAAATTATTTATGTAAAAATAAATAAATCACATATAATATGTATATTCAAATACAAAATGTGGGCCATGGTATAAGCTTTTTAAGCTGCCAGGGCACAAATACTATAGGTTGAAAGCTAGAGTATTATAAACCCTTCATCTGTCAAAAAAGGAACAAACTGCCTGAGCAATTAGCAGCCATGGCCAGCTGTTTCAGCCTTAGTCTGCTAGTGACTCTTATGGGTCTCTTTTTGCTAATTTGTTTTTGGATTGGGCTACCTGTGGCACATGGTCAAAATGGGGTGAGGAGAAAAGGGAAGGAGGGGGGAGGGGAAGGGAAGAAAAGGAAATAAGAGCCTGCAGGCAAGGCATACCTTTTAGAGTTCCACCCCTGGTGAGATGAAAAATAGTCATGCGTCGGTGACGCGTCAACCGTCAGACATTCAACCAATAGTAGCAAAGTTAAATGTAAATAAACACGCCTGTTCAAAATCTTGTTTATATCTTGTTCATATTATGGTATCCAAACAACACTTTCGCACATATGGACTAAAGTAAGGGTAGAAAGAAGTCTCAAAGCCAAACTATTGCACAGCAAACAATATTTGTAGCCTGTGTCAGTTTTGTTTCATGTACCGTTCAGGTAATTCTAGCCGTCCTAATCTACAGAAAATTTACTTAAAGCGTTGAATTGCGAGGGCCCGAATCGTAGGATGGCTTCATTGTGCAAAGTTGTTGGCTTCAACGTCGCAAAATCATCCGGTTTATTCACTATGTTTGTAATCCTTGTGGACAAAAACAAATCAGAAACTTAATTGCATGAGCTGTTTATTTATGTGAGGAACTTGCTGAGTGACAAAGAAGGAAACCAGAATTTTGTTAGTCCAGCTGCGACTCTAAGCAAATGGCAGATCAGATTCTGTTCTCAAAAGGAACTTCACCAGGATCAAGATGTAAAGAATATATACAGTTGTTTCACTCCCAAGTCGTTTTGCCTCAATTAAATAATAAATCTGACATTTTAGAATGTTCAACAACTTCCACATAATATTATTACATTAAGTTGAGAGTGAAACGATCAGTACCAATGTAAATATCAGTTGGTATTAAATACTTTCCATCATTTCTAAGATCCATCAAATCGCAGTATTGCAGAGACTCAATCAGATAACTAGATATTGCTTCTTTAGTCTTTGATAAAATACAAGACCTGACAATGCTTAAAAGCAGTAATGTTGTATTTATACAGACTCTTACCGATCCCCGATCCGGTAGAGTCAGAACAGCAAAAATATATTTTTGATTAATTAAACAGTTCAGCGCTTAATCTTCTTATGATTTCAAGCTGATGTGAAAATATCTGCCTTTCAGCCATATCAGCCGCCTGATCCATGCAAAATTGATCACTTGATTGACACTTGCCACTTTTAGCCATTATAGGAGAGCTGCATTCATGGATGAATGTGGAGAACTCTAAAAGGTATGACTTGCTGCAGGCTCTTATTTCCTTTTCTCCCCTTCCCATCCCCCTCTTCATTTTTTCCTCGCTCCATTTTGACCGTGTGCCACAGGTAGCCCAATCCTAAAACAAATTAGCAAAAAAAATACCCATAAGGGCCACTAGCAGGCTATTCCAGCCTCGTCAGCATGGCATAGCTAAATGGTGCTCATGTAGGCTGGGTAACTTATAATAATCCCACTTAAGAAAACTATAACATGAGGGAAAGCTTGGAAGCAAATTTGTGGGATGCGGCAGAATATGAAAAATGCTAATCATATATTAACAGTAAGTTATACAGACTGTAGTTTTCTAGTTGGAACCCAGCCTGAGCATTATGTATATAATCAATTGAAATCCCTTGATTTGCACATTTATATTCATAAGTACCGTAAAAATATGGCCAATGGCAAGGTTTCCTTGAGGAAAAATATGACAGATGGCATTATATATATAGGCCCTATAGTGAGACATAGTTAGAATGAAAATTAGACTAAAACGCACCGTATGTTGTATTTTCGGAGACGAATATAGATGTGAAACTCAACTGATGTCATGCATGTGGTTAGCATATCTTTAACGGTATAAAAATTGTTGCACGATGTTCCTGACTTTGACATGAAAAAGAATCATGTTATAAATACACTCTCCAATTTTATTTTTAACACAGGTAGGCCGGCTGCTTGCTATGTGTCAATTATAATAATTACAGAGTTCATATGGGAATTTTCTGTGTTCGATTTTCAATGTAAATCTTTAATAAAATTCAACATAACTTACAGTGTGGAGGGAGAGGTCAAATTTTGATGAAATTTGCTGAAAATCGCTCCAAGCATGTTGAATTTTATTTAAGTAATTAATATAACACGCTTTCCATGTATTTGTTCTCTTAAATAAACATGCAGCATACGTTTGGAGAACAAAGAAAACCTTGAAAATCACAAGCTGCTAGGCGAGTGATTTTCAAGTTTTTCTGCATTCTCCCAACATATCCCGAGTGTTTATATGGTGGTGTGAATTAGTTTGCACAGCCTTGTCAACTCCACCAACTGACTCCACCAACGTTTTCTGAAATGCTGAATATTAACTTGACGGGATACAGCTGAAACAACCATAAGGGGCTGATCAAAGTCAGGACATGGCTAACCCCTGGTGGGAAGAGGAGGGGGGGGGGGGGGGGGGGGTACTCAACAAAGTTTTATATGGGGAGGCTCTGCCATTTTTGACAAAAAAGGTAACCCTTTCATGTACCTATTACTAAACTTTTCACTTGAGTAACCTCTTAAAATACTTGGATGAATCAGCCGTTAGGTACGTCTGTTCGAGATATTTTGAAAGGCCCTTTTAATTACCTAAATGAGAGTTTTCCATACCCTTTTCTATACTTAACTCGTGAAATTCCTACCCTTTTATATACCTCCAGCCTGAAAAGGTACCCCTTTCGGGCGGAGCCTCCCTGTATTGTCCATTATAGGGAGTACCCCCCCCCAAAAAAAACCTGGAACAATGGGGGGCTAACCCACAGATCAAAATGGAACTTAGCATGTGCATGGATTTAAATGCTCACACAGTCAGCTAGAATGGAGGACTTATAATGCTTTCTTGCATTGGTTTGCATGTACATAAATGCTGTGAAGTTTACACAGCCTTGTCAACTCGGGCAACAGACCACCAACGTTTTCTGAACGCTGAATATTAACTTGAAATACACTGATACAGCTGAAACAACCATAAGGGGCTGATCAAAGTCAGGACATGGCTAACCACAGATCGAAATGGAACTTAGCATGTGCATGGATTTAAATGCTCACACAGTCAGCTAGAATGGAGGACTTATAATGCTTTCTTGCATTATTTGGTTTGCATGTACATAAATGCTGTGAAGTTTACACAGCCTTGTCAACTCGGGCGACAGACCACCAACGTTTTCTGAACGCTGAATATTAACTTGAAATACACTGATACAGCTGAAACAACCATAAGGGGCTGATCGAAGTCAGGACATGGCTGCATGGATTTAAACGCTCACACCACAGTACTGTACGTGTTCTCTGTAAAATACTTCGGTATACATTGTAGACTGCATGCACTTGTGTGAGAATGATACAATTATATATCCATGAACACGCTGAACACTTTTAAATAAATTGTCGTCGTTGTTGTTGTTGTATATTTGTTAAATTCACACAATTCAACAAACCCACAAAAACCTCCTTATAATCCAAGTTATAGATATACGATCAGTACTTTCCAAATGTGTTTATAGTTTAAGTTTAACTTGAAGAACAATATCTTACCTTTGACAGTATGGCTGAATCAGCGAATGCTGCTACATTTCCTACAATCAATACTCAAATTGGACCTAAATATCACGAGCTGGCCGAGGGAAACAGTCTTATGCACCGTACGCCTTGTTCCAGTCCCCCTATTCAAGAAATAGAGCTTATTTTGCATCGATTTTTATCAATAGTTACATATTTGTTTTGTTTTGGGGCTGATTCAGGAAAGACTCAAGTTCGCCGCCATTTTTGGTGTTGTCGTGACAACTGCGACAGCTTATGCGCCCTGAGAGAGGGCTGGTGCCTAGTATTTCCACAGGAAACCCAGTGATAAATTACAGAAATAAATAGATGTATCTCGTACATGTATTTTTTCAAAAATGCATGAGCAAAAGCGAGGCTCGACTTTTACAAAGTCGTATGTACATTTGAAGATCGCTAGCTTGCGAATACAGCCGTTTCTACGGTTTTTTTTGCCGTCGAATCGAGACGGCTGTATTCGCATGAAGATCACGGCCTCACCCGAAAATTACGGTATTTTCAGTTTATAGAAACTTTATAGTTAAACATATTTATATTCTAGTTTTAAGTACATTATTATTTACTCTAATTTTAAAGGCTTGGACCAATGTATAATAAATCAATACGTATCTCCAACAGAGCAATTATGGTAGCTCCTAATTCCGGATTTTCCGGTTTCAATGATCGGAATAACTGATTATTCTTCATTAATTACCCTGAGGTTCATTAATTACCCACAAAGGTTTCAATGTGAGGCTCCGTGGTATTTTAAATTCATTCTGTTCGGCAACAAAATAATATATTTAATTTTATTTACCCCGGAGCTTTGAAACCTTCGTGCGTGACAAGTGAAGTGCGTAACAAGTGAAGTGCGTGACAAGTGAAGTGCGTGGCAAGTGAAGTGCGTGATAAGTGAAACAGATATCGAAAGTGGGTTATTGTCATCAGTCTTATCCTGCAGGTACCCGAAATTCCACAGATTTTCCTGACAGCCGAAACACCAGATCGCATCGATAAAAAAACAAAAGTAGCAGCAGATTATTGTCCGGGTGCCAATTCCCGGTTTATATACACTATTACGTCAGTTGGCCATTGTTTCTTCCTCTCAAAATACCAGAATAAAAGTTTTATTCCAATCATTATTTTCACTCGATGCCCATCTTGGATTCGAGGCGAGGTAATCCTTTTATTTTATTTTTTGCTGGGTTAGCCTACTGACGGATACTCAGAACGAGGCTAACTTAGCCAAAAAAAAATTGTTGCCTCGCTTTGAATCCAAGATGGCCACCGGGTAAAAAGAGTGAATTAATTACCGCACGTAGTGCCAAACAGCATCTAAGCATCATACGCGCTGCCGATATCCCTCATAATCTTGCTCTACAACCTAAACAGAAATATAATCTGTCACTTCCATCTTTCTTTCCTATCTGCAGGCTATAGATCGTTCGTATATATGTTTAGTTATTATTCTTATCCATTTAATATTTACTTAATATTTTGGTATGTGTCACGATTTAAATCGCGTAGTTTATTATTATTATTAGTAGTAGTAGTATTATTATTATTATTATTAGTAGTAGTAGTAGTAGTAGTATTATTATCATTACTATTATGTTACATAGTTTATTATTATTATTCTAATTTATATATTATTTAAACTCCCAGTATTAGTGAAAACTATCCCAGGGAGTATAACCATCTAAGTATCTAAGTATCTAAGTATCTTTGAGAAACATTTTGATCTTCTACATTCCTCCGTGCGTTGCAAAACTATTTTCCCCCAACGCCCTTTTGTAGCCTTCCGACGTTTGTCCAATCTACGTGATTTGCTAGTCAAATCCAAACTACCTTCAGATAACTCCAACACTGCTTCCAACAACAATCCACTGGGTTCTTTCGTTGTGGACAAAACTGTTTAACTTGCCCTTACATTTCTGATAATTGCACCCAATATACTTTTACTTCTACGGGTGAAACCAGAACCATTACCACACACATGGACTGCAACACTAAAAACGTCATCTACATGATTCGATGTACTAAATGTAACAAACAGTACATTGGTGAAACCAAACGTAGACTTAAAGACCGCTTCAACGGAACATCGTCGGACAGTTGACAAACCTTCCAGTAAATCCAAACCCACCACTGCATCTGAACATTTTCTATCTAACCCTGACCACTCTGCATCTAATATCCTTTTAATTCCTTTAGAACATATTTTCTCTTCTCGTGATGCTATTCGCAAAGCTAAAGAAGCTTATCTCATAACACGTGCTAACACTCTTGAACCTAATGGCCTTAACAAACGCGATGAGACCTACTAATCAGTCACACCGTTAGTTATCTTTCGTTATCATATTATGTTTTTACGTCATTTCCGTTTTACCATTATATATTGTTCAATTGAGGCACTTTGGCGGTCAATTATTTGCGATTACGAAACACTTGCGCCAAGGGCAGTTATAGACCAAATTTCTATCTTTTAGAGATAGAAACAAACCAGAAGAGGGAAAAACAAAAAGTAAAACCTACTACGTTACTAGGCTAGCTAATGTAAGTCGTGGCACATATGGTACTGGGTCAACAAACTAAATATCTAAAGTGCTCAGATTACGCATATCAGAATTTGGTCTGAACAGTACTAATTTATTAACTAGCTGCGAGGTAGGAGTTGCTGACAGATATCTCAAGACTCTAGCTAGCTGCACGATAGTAGTCTGAACTATACCCATTGTAAAAGCTCCTAAGCACCTGATGAAGACTAGTATGCTAGTCGAAATATTGTGCTACATTAAATCCGTATAATTCTACGTCGTATTGGTTATTCTTCATTCTACTTAGCATCTAAGTACTGGTAACCACCATAAAGACGCATGCAGTTTTGATGAATGCAACGCGCGCGCGTCAGGTACGCGCGCAAATTCAGTACATATTAGTGTGTTATTACAGGAAACATTTGCAAATGTTCAAAACCTAACCTATTATACCTACCTGACCTATTACTGGGTTACCTGCGTATTTGTACGTTTGCAATTTGTTCGTGAAGCGAAACAAAACATGGCTTGCTTCAAACAACTACATGGTGACCAGTTAACTGACACAGGATTGACCTACCTTATTACATGAAATTTTCGCGACACCGTAATATCGCGAATTCGCGATTTGAAAAAAAATGGCGAAAATAAGTGTCGCGAAAATTTGTATGCGCATGCGTGACCACACATATGAACATTAAAGTTGATCTAATGTTAAAATGCTTTCGAAATGAGGAATGACACTTTCCGTTTGTCAACATCTCATTTCGTTTCAGAGATATTCAGGTTTTTGTAATATGCAAATGAGATCACATATGACGCCATTTTGTTTGAACAGCCTTGAGACAAATCGCAAACTGAAAAACATCTCTACAAATATCGGATAAAAATTACTGAAACTTTGCACATGTATGACACTATGGAAAGTACACATCATTGTATAAATTATGGTGTTGTAATAAAATGCTTATTAACGATAGGGGCAACACTGTGACGTCATGAGATCCAAGATGGCGGCGCGCAGCAAATTCAAATGAGTTTTATCGACAGGAATATCGGTGCATAAATGACATCTAGTGTACAATTTACTGGAGACAAACACAACAGCAGACTTAGGCATCCATAACAAACACTTGAGAACAAATATTGTTTTTCAGCCGAGGTTCTTTTAAGAAGGCACATACAAATGTAGACCATAATGCATTTCGGTATTGGAATTCACAACGCGTTGCGCACACAATGCAATATGTACAATGCAAACCTGTGATATGAGAACATGCAAGTTCAAACCTCCGTAAGCCTTGTTAGAATAGACACGAGAAGGAGTTTTTAATTACGAATATAAAAATATTTTATTACAAAGACAAAATAAGCCATAACATGATAGGAAATGCAGCAGTTTGAGCGTTCAGTTACTACGGAATTATGTTGCTTTTTTGTCGAGGATTCTGTAGGCATTTCCATCGTAGAGGTTTCTTTCATTTTATCTGTGAAATTCGACGCATTCGTTGGTATATTTATCGTTGGTAGTGCTGTAGGTGGCTCTGTTAAAAATAAATTTAAGATGAGATAAGATGAGGTAAGACGTATTAAGTCACGGCAACAAAAGACTGGATCATGACAACGCAAAAAGTTCTGTATAGAGATCAGGATAAGCACAACCCGGCCCGGAATGCAACGATTTCCATTTGTTGTTTAGGTTTAGCTTATTTATTGTACCCATTTGAAACATTATAAACGTTCCGTTATGATATCGTTGTGTTTCTGTTGCATTTTAACCAATTGCAATAAACTTAATAAAAGTGACGTTATTTGTAAGACTGAACCCTGTTAATACGGACACTTTCTCTGGTCCCGTCGGTGTCGACTGTATTAACAAAATGCCGACATTCTATTAAATTCTTTGTCTAAATCTAGTGTGCGTACGTATCAATGGTATTCTTTTTACTGTAGTTTACAGTCAGCCCGCCTGATTTCACTCTGACCATTTGTCTTGCAGTTATACACTAATTTGGGTGACATCAACTAAATAGCTAATTATTTTAGTTGAATTTATCTAATCCATCAACACCGATATTGGAGGGACTCTACTAAAGAAACATGGCGGCGTTAACTTTTGCCCCTGCACAGGTTTGACTAGTAATAAAGGATTATCCTATCGGTAGTAATGGTAGGAAACTCTATAAACCTGGAATTATCCCTAAACACCCTAAACTCTGGGTTAGGGTTAAGTTTGGGGTTAGGGTTTAGGTAATATGGTTGGTAAAGGAATATGACGTCACCTAAGGAATCCCGCAGCAATCCTACACAAGTAATAATAAGTATGTTAATGTGTGTATTTCGTAAGTCAGCGGTAGAAATCGCTGGAGCAGTTCTAAATGGTTTCTGTTCAGAAAATCTTCAGAAACTCGATACATCGCAAAAAACCCGGGAGTTAAGGGGAAAATGGCAAGAGTTAAGAACTTTATTAGTTTAGTCATCAAGCCAATTACCCTATATCATTATGACGTCAAATCAAAACAATCTATTGTTTAAACGCTAAGGATCACGGTCGTGGGAGGGGGACAAAACAGCAACAACACAAAGGAACTCGCTATCAAATGCATTTTGTAGAACGTAGAATAGCGGTAACAGCCACCAAATACGGTAAATATTGTGGGATAAACATTGATACAGCTGATATCTGGAAAGCAGACAATTCGAAGTTAAATTTTCCTCAGCAGAGCAGATTTAGTTCAAAATTCTATTGTTCAAGTCGATTCTGTCCCCCTCATAAACAAGCCGTGACGTCATAATGATATAGGGCAATTACATTTGGGACTGGTCCACGAAAGGACTTAAAATCGAAGCTTGCACTTTTCTGTCACAATTCTTTGAAGTCCAAATTTCGAGTGAAAATTCAACCAAAATGATGCGCGCGAGCGTGATTTCCCGCGTGAAGTTCACGCATGCGCAATCGTTTTGCAGACCTGTCTTTCTAGCTATAGCGCAAGTTTCAGAATTTACACTCAACAACCAATCATGACAGTGATATTTATACGAGGGAGGGAGCAGGAAATATCAGCGAAGTGCTTTTCACTGGCGGCCTGTTGACAGAAACACTCCGGCTTCAAGAAATACTCACCATTAGGGTCCTCTGTTCTTGTACAGTTTATTTCTGGTGAAAAAATGAGGGGGAAACAAAGAGAATGTCTCATTACTTTATAACCAGCAGTAAGATATCACGTGCATCACGTGGAGATTGAGTTGAGAAGAGTCTGGGTCTAGAAGGATTTTATTGAGCACTGACATTCATAAAGGAGGGGCTGAATGGGGTTAACTGATAACTGAGAAATGGACCAAAAATAGTGCTGTTAACTGATAATTTTACCTTTTTTTAGCTGTTAGCTGATATTTGTGAGATAGCTGTTACCTGATATTTCATTATTTTTTATTAAAATGACGTAACGTCACATGCTATTATTGGCTTTTCGGATGGTTTTCGACAGATTTGATCCAGTTGATAATAGTCAAATATTAAACAAGACACATAACATAGGATGTTATCATTAAAAGTTATGTTGTTCAAATGAATAGACAAAATGTAGTGTTTGATGTTGAATTAGCGGTTATTATTCATTTCATACCAGCAAATATGTATTCAAATCAGGTTAGGGTAGTCTTTTTATATAACTTAACTGATAACAGCAAAATTTAACTGATAACTGATAAATAGCTAAAAATTTAGCTGTTAACTGATATTGGTACCCCCCCATTCAGCCCCTCATAAAGCCCATGACTACAAGAGCGTGGTCGCATTTAATTGTTGTTATACCGGTTTTCATTTTGAACGGTACTGTATTCACATCGTGTTATTGAAAAATTAACCTCTGCTTACCCAAGCGTTTAATTAGTTTCCAATATGCAAGGTTAGTGTCTTATGAACCAATCAGATTTTACCTTCCATATTCTGGAAAGTGACGTAATCTGACATTTAAATTCAAACAATACATTTGCCACTGACCAATCACAGGGGACTGTTTCCCAGGTTTCTCCAAGCTTTTGTTGCAAGGCCGAGTTGTAATCTGAAATTTTGTACTCGTGTTTTTTTTTTTACATTTTTTGGTTGGTGAATTTCAAGTGATAACTAGTTACTACATGCGGACTAATTCAAAGGACAATTTAACCGTTTTGTCGTACGGTGTGGGAACCCAATCGAGAGCCACAAAACCGCTGCCATCTTGGCACGTTTTGGAGGGTAAAGACCAGCCATTTACTCTATCAGTAAATCAATTCGGATTCAACCTGTCTACCGTAATTAATGACAGCCACGCATTGGAAGTACTCGTGAAACTTACCTTCATTTCAGGGAAAATTTGGGAACCCGAGAAATTGTGCTTTTTCTTTGCAAAAATGGCAATAATTTTCAAGATACTTAAGGTAAAGTCGTCTGGGCTGTCTCTGGAAGAAAGTTCACAATTTTTCCAACCACGAAAGCAAAGACACGGCGGTTATAATCTGAACTGGCCGGATACTGGGCAACAAACTGTACGCAGTCAGCGTAGTCAGACATGGTCGTGATCTGCATGAACTTCAAGGTCAATTTTCTCCGTTAAAACTTGGGGGGCCCAGACTTTTTCTGTATGTTTATCATTAGAAGAACCTCGCTGTGTAAAAATAATAGTGGATTCTCATCTCTGAACGTAGTAAATAGACGTTTTGAAGAGCACTCGATTAAACGCATACACAACACGAACGGTAAAGACGAAGGAGTGATTAGATACCGATTTAAGTACTTAAAATGTCTTATATGTTCTTAAAACTTCATCCAAGCATTTTTTACATGTTTTCAGTAAGGATATGAATAATATTTTCAGAATATTCCGATACGGTACAAAAGAAAGCACATACAACGCGCTTCACAACTTTAGAAGCACTGTGATTGGTCAACTTGAGTCACGTGAACCGTGTCCAACACCGCATCGACCAAGAAAACATTTAGTATTTGAAGTAGAAAAACAAAATCTCTCATTTGGTTAAAAAAAGTTACTTACTTGGACAAAGACCGCAAGATTCCTGACAGTGTTCTCTCATCCAATCACTTGTACATTTATCACCGCTGTCGATAGTTATTTTGCAATCGCCAGGGTTACGTTTGTCTGTGCAGGCCACTGAAAGAGAGGAAAGCACATACCGTATAATCCCATGGGATTCATACTACTACTAAGGCAGGGCCGTAGCATGCCCTGAAAAACTGGGGGGGGGGGGGGGGGGGGGGGGCACAAAGTCATTTCGCAACACGTGATCACCAAAACATATTTAATTTCATAGATAATCCTTATTTAAAGTTATATGTGCTCTGATGGCATTCCTATAGTAGGGTCAACGAGCCTATGGCAATTTTTTTTTTAAAGCGAGTTCAGACTAGTCTCGCGTTGGTGGCTCAAGCGAGTTTCGGCTATGGCTGGAGACACGCCGTTTTACAGCGTTCGACAAAAAAATCCCCTGGGTTTCCGAGGGGGACAGGTACCTGATAATACTTTTTTTTTGTGGAAAACATTTGGGGGGCACGGGCCCCCCCGGCCTCTAAGGGCGCTACGGCCATGTAAGGCCATCTCAATAAAATGTTTCGTTTACCATCGCCCTCTCGCTCGTGATGGTGGGTCGGTCTTAGACGTGAGTCACGCTCACGCCCCTTCCGGGAGTTCACTCAACTGTTCGCCAAAATTACGCAATTTTCTTGCAATTTGTTAATTTTATGCCTCGTAAATAAAAAACTAAACAACCTACGAACGGAAAACAAAACAATAATGTCTTTTCTCTGTAGTTTTAATAGTTTAAACCCCATAGTCGCTTATTTCCCGCGGTCAATTTGCAATTGTTTTCGACCGGTTGAGTCAATATATACAAGGTGTTCCTCTATTTCTGGGCATATGCCAGGGACGTCTGGGCTATTAAAGGCTGGGAAAAGAACCAATCAAAAACCTATAACCGAATTCAATTAGTCTATTGAATTTCCCGCGTTTTGATGTAAAGTTTGCCCACATTCGTAACGAATAAGCGCGGTCAAAATGACAACGAAAATCTTGCATCTGCTTGCAATTGTTCTTCCTGTCGTCGAAGCGCTCGGGGAGCAACATACTGGAAATGCTGGCTCACAACGCGCTGAATGTCCATCTTTTATGCACGAAATTAACAAGTAAGTACAGTTTTACTATAAATATTGGAATGATTCAGCACAAGTTTATTTTACACTGTGGCTAGATACCCGGCAGCCGGGAACGGTTTTCAAAATACTAGATATAGAGGATATACCCGGCAGTCTAATTCAAACTATTCCATCTTTGTTTAGAAGTGAACATTCCCTAAGATGGATGTCTGAGATTTCGATCAGAGTAATTCCCTTGTCCTCGGCATACTGTCAGGGAAACTCTGAATTGTCTGAAGGAACACTAAGGTCTTTCAATGCGAATACTTAGAATAAGAGCGGGCTATATATAGTTTCATCACCGAATGGTATCCACTTTATTGATATCATACATAGATACGCTGTTCACTGCACCGGGCATGTATTTTTACTCGCTCCCTCATCGTAAACTTTATTATCCTTTTTGCCTTTTTCCTCATTATTGGTGACGAATCGTCGATAAATTTTATATTGCATAGGGGTTTTGGATTCACGTGACAGTCGTCTGCTTTATTTCTTTCAACGACTACATTACGCATGCGGTATACGGAAATAAGCTGTCAGCACTGGCCTGGACACTAGCAAGAGCAAATGTTCTCGCTTGTATGGAATAAGTTTCATATGCTCGACTACTGTTTCCTCTACTAGTTGTGGATTGATAATTTGCATGAGAAAGGGCAAGAAACTAAAACGAAGAGAGCTCGGAAAAGAGGTGTAGTTACGTAATTATTCCTCTTTTTTTTTTACTTTTCGATGGGCGATGGTAACGAACATTGTATTGGGATGGCCTAACAATAGTAATAATATGACTTGATTATGGTAAAACGCAGTTACCGCATTATAGCAGTAGTTTACATTGTGGCCCAAACTGGGATTCTTATTCTGTTTAGTTTGACTTATACACCGCACAATCCACAAGCTATTAGCTTTAAAGATTATCGTCATAAAGGCGCTGTGTGAAGGTTCAATCGATGACTGGTAATTGGCTTCAAACAGTTAAAGTGCCGATAAGACCTAGCCAGAAATCATTTATTTGGACGCCGTAAAGTGTTTTAAATCTTGTTCAACCATTTTTGGGTGATTTATGGTTGTAGTATTGCTATAAAAAGCATTCCTTGAAATGACGTCATTTAGGGGACATTATGCTAATGAGTTGAAAATGAATCGAGTTATAACATTGGAATTTATTCACTTGTACAGTCGTTTGTCACGTGCCAGATATTGATAGTTACGATCTTAGAGAATGATCTGTGGAGCTGACAAAAAAGCAGAGTAAAAGGTACTATAATTAGGTTATCCCTTAAGTGACGTCATTCCAATTTGAGTCTGTAATAAACGAAATTGACAGACAATAATATTATTTTTCCTATGTCGGTCATTTTTTTTTCCAGTTTGACTTTTAAATCAAAGATAATTTTGGTCGAGCCCGGCATGTCCCTCACTGTGATACAGCTCCAAGTATGGGGTCTTGTTTATTTTATTATGTTTTACAAAGGGGAGGGGAGGGGGAGGTTCTTCAAAGGGATATTATGGCAGGACAAGAAAGAGATGGAAAAACAACATGCCATTATAAGGTATTGTCCAATCAGAATTCAATTCTCAGAACCAAGAACCGGCATTTTGGTCGTCCCATGCCATACCGGTTTCAACACTAGCTTGATATCTTACCTCTACTTTTTACAACAATATTGTATGTTGTATTCCTTTGTGGTGTTCGACAGGTGATATTGCCTTGTTCACTGGTTGTTATACTTGTAATCCATAAAATGCTATTGTACTGATGATCTGATACATAAATCGACCTCAATCCTGTAGACAACAGAAGAATATAATTTATTACACTGGAAGTTGTGTAACTGATTTCATTACGTCCGGTCCATGACCGCATAATTACATGCATTAATATCCACGACGGTACAAAATATTAGAGTTATTTATTGCACGAAATCCGGCCCACAAGGTGGTACTCGAACATGAAACCCAACATCATAATAATAATAATAATAATTATTATTATTTTTAATAAAATATATGAAGACTGTAAGGCTATTTATGCTACCCTGTATTTCGGTTCGGCAGAATGACCTTCTTCAGGGGTCTATAAACTAAGTAAGGAATACAAGTAGACATTGTCGTTATATACAGTAGAGATATACAACGCTGATTGGCTAAGCGAGATATGAAATGGAACTGTTATACTTATAGTATAAAGGCGGCTAACCTGTTTGGTTTAGATATTAGCTTGGGTCAAAATTGGGGTTCGAGCCTTACGGATATGTCCTTGAAAAGTGTGAATGTTTGACGTACAAGAAATATCTGATAAAATGGAGAGTCGTAACCGGATAAGACAGTCTACTTAGAAGAAAATGGCTCCTCGGAAACACTAATTGGATGCTAACAACTTCTGAGTGACTCTTTACTGCATAAACAACTTCGATATTGCTGAATTTATGCCGGTGACTGTATCCTGAAATAAATGTGACATGATTTTAATAACTTATGCTTCTAAGCCCTACCCGCCTGCATAACTGATTAATGTTGTCCACTATCCCAAGTACACCACATTACCTCAAACAGCACTCCTTATTGGTCGATGTGTCATGTATATCTAATGTGTGAGAAGCGTATGTATTCAACGGTCAGCCCCTTAAAACAATTTTCCCCTCCCTCTCCAAGCTTATATACGGTATGTAGCCGAGAGAATCACCTTGTAGTTGTTCTCCTGTGGTTGTATTGAGCCACGTCGAAGACTCTCCTTTTAAGTGGTAGCACACGAATGTAGCATTACAGCCCTGCTGTGTCTGAAACACCTTCAAAGATCCTAAAATATAAAAACACATAATCAAAAACAGTTCACATTGCTTGTAGTAAAGAACCAGAGACCGGCCATTCAAACAAACATATGAACAGCCAAACAATCAAACGAACATTCAAACAAACGAACATTGAAACACTGAAGAAACAAACATGCCTAAAATAAAAGATAAAAACATTCAAAACGGAAAATTTAAAAACAATAACTCAACCTCGTTCCCAGGAACCGACCCTGGTAAAGGCTGAACTATCACGTATTCTATGATTGGCTCTTCGGTTATGATGCAAAGGCAGTTCTAACAATACATTTTATTGGCTCAATGGACTGAAACCAAGAGGGACGAACTTGTATAGTCGGTTTAATTTCTCAATGTTATCAATAAAACGATTTTAAATACCCTTAAACACGTTGTGTAGGTAGAGCAATAGATGAAGTGCATTACAGGGTAGTTTTCTGGTAAGTTTCATCAGTGGAAAAGCCAGGAGAAGACGTTAAACCTGAACATGTGCTATCGGTCGCTTCGCTTCAACACTAACGGAAAATTAATGCTTTCTTAGGATTCCCTTTCAGATCAGATCATAGTTAATAGAGTGGAATGGTTATAAAACCCAGCGACCTTCTTTGTTATATGTCTTTGTTAGCTTTTTTCAACCACTACCCTGCACAAAACACAATAGAAATTCCAATGTGTTAATCAATCAGCCAATAGAAACGTGTGAGTTCAGTCGTTCAGGGGACGCTAATGAACTATGACCCTGCACAATCTTTTTTCTTGCCCCCTTCCAACATAAATCGCAGCGCTTTTGTTAGCCCCTTTGAAGTCTGCCGGGTTTCATAACCATTCCACCCTATTAACTATGATCAGATATATCTTGTAATACTATGATACCCTTCCACTGTTCCTTTATCCGAATAAGCTGCATTTCGAGTCGTTTATTAGACATGTTTCACTGCATCGTACGCCTCGTGGAAATAAATTAATTTACTGTTATCTCATCACGCTCACTCGATCCCTCCGCCGCGGCCGCTATATTAGGTACCTTTAGCAACCAGGACGGCGACGGCAGTGACGACGGGACGTAGAAACGAATTTCTCCCTAAATTTGGTGTTTATTATTTGCCTTGTTCGCCTTGAATTGTTTTTCACAACCAGATTTTAGAAAAAAATAATGACTATAGAGTTCCGTTCACGCCGAACGAAAAATGATTTGATTTACGTACTTTCTTACGTTCGCGTTGACTTTAAAACGTACAATTTGGGGTTTTCACGTTGTGTTTTTGCAGAGAACGGTGAAAATGTAGGCGACTGCATGCGTTTTCGCGTGCAGTTATCGTATTTTGTAATTAAGGCTATTGTACGTTTTATGCCGTCGTCCTAGACGTTGCCGTCGTGGTTGCTAAAGGTCCCTATTGGATGCGCGGAAGACCCTGTCACAGTGGAGATGATCTTCAAGAATTCCAAATCGAAACCTCTCGCAAGGATCATTTTTAGAGAGATGGCAACTAAGGCTTCAGCAGTACGACTTCACAGTAACATACCGATCGGGTGAATGCATCTCCAGACATCTGACATCGGGCATGCCACAGAAGCGCAGCACTGCAGAAGAGTATGTTAATTTTGTGGCCGGAAATGCAACCCCAAAGGCTATGACGTTGCAAGAAGTACAAGAGGCGTCGGACAAAGATCCAACACTAAATATTCTAAAAGGCTTAATGCAAAGTGGAAGACGGCAGTCACTGAAGACACCGGATTGGGTGCCAACGGATGCCAACGGATGCCAACGTTGTTGAACTAAGAGCGTATTCGAAGATTCCACAAGAACTCACAGCCTCAGACCTTGTACTTAGAGGGACAAGGTTAAAGCAATACTACGAAACAGGACAGTAGAAATCGCTCATGAAGAGCACCAGGGTGTGGTCAAATCGAAGGCACTATTTCGAATAAAGCACCCAGAACCTCTAAAGATGACGGAAATGCCTAAGCATCCATGGCCGTCTCTCAACTTGGATTTTCTTGGCCCTCTACCTACTGGAGAAATGCTATTAATTGTGATCGATCAGCACTCAAGATTTCCCGAAGTAGAAGGGATGAGAACCATGCACAACTGCAGGAGCGATCATTCCCAAACTGGATAGCAACTTTGCTACGCATGGAATTCCTAACACCATAACCACAGACAACGGTCCACCCTACAGTAGCAATGAGATTGCCAACTACATGAAGGAAAACGGAATCAAGCACAACAAAACGACACCGCTGTGGCCGCAAGGAAATGCAGAGGTTGAAAGTTTCATGAAACCGTTGATGAAAGCGATACGCACATCCCACGCTGAAGAATACATACATTTAGTATAAACCAACTAGTGGACTATTACAAATCTTGCATTCTGATTGGCTACCCAACTATAGGTCTATTTGAGATAGCCCATGGTAGAGAAAAATCGCACACATTTTCACGAAATAAATTTTTTCTTCAACTTCAATTTGTTTCTTTCTTTTATTTTCTACTGTCTGACTAGTTAGTTTATACTAAAACAATTAGACCTCTCGCCCTCATGGGCTACGAGTTAAATAGCCCATTCGGCTGCGCCTCATGGGCTATTGACTGGTAGCCCATTCGGGCTGCGGGTCTAATTGTTAAATATACATACATACATACTTATTTATTTAGACACGGAAAATCGTCAGTAATAATACGAACGTTATACAAATTGTGTAAAAATACTGTTTTACATAATTGCCGTGTGGGAGCTCACTACTAAGGAATGCCCTTCAGCTTTTTCTTGAAGGCTCCTAGTGAGTTAGCCATTCTAAGGTGCTCAGGTAATTTGTTCCATAGAACAGCACCATCGTAATAGAAACTACGCTTTAGATAATCTGTCCTAGGATTTGGAAGCTTTAGCTTCTTTTAAGTGTATCTTAAACCATAGCTTGTGTCATAATCCAAGAACAGGTCTTTCAGGTGAGCTGGGATAAGTTCGTTAATAGTTTTAACCATCAAGACGGACTTTTGCCTTCTATACGTGTAAGTGATAAATTGTCCCATCCAAGTTTGTCTAACAAGAGAGATGAACTTGTATCGTAGCTACATTTTAGAATTACTCTATATAGCTGCCTGGTTTTGAAGCCTTTGCGGTTTATCATTCAATGTACTGCATATATATACAATGTACCGTCCCAAACTGGGCTACTGTAGTCAAAGTGAGGCCTAGCCTAATCAGCGAATCATAAATCTTAATAGCAGTCTCAGTTGTTATGTACATATGGTCTAAGGCGTTTCAGGGCACCTATTCCGGAAGATATCTTCTTTGAAATGTGATTTATATGTACCTTCCAGGTCAGGTTTTCATCTATGAGGACCCCAAGTGATTTGGTGTTGTCAACCTTTTAAATTCTGTTACCCTTAATTTGCAAGTGTACTTGGTAGTCACTACTGGTCTATAATCTTTGGCGAGAGCCTATTAACATAAATTCCGTCTTAGCGACGTTTAGACTTAACTTACTGGCTATGAGCCATTGATTTAAGTTTCATCTCATTCTCTAGAATAGTTGGATTTGATGTGGCAAGGCTGATGTTTGTATCATCGGCATACATTCTTGGTTTCGCCTTTCTCAGACAATTTGGTAAGTCGTTAATGTAGATCAGAAAGGGTAAAGGGCCGAGAATCGAGGGACCCCAAATAGCGATGTGGGTACACCAATTAACCTTTCCTCCTTGCCTGCAGTTAACATCAGCAGAAATATCGGCGAGAGAAGGCCGGAATTGATCATTTCCGGCCTTGACTCTCGCCGATATTTCTGCTAATATCGAATGCAGACAAGGAGAAAAGGCTAATTGGTGTACCTACATCGCTATTGGTTAAAATTAAGTGGGGATAAACTTAAGGTAAGGGCTCTTTCCATACCTCGTTTTGAAAAGTTAGTCATATACAAATTTGCATTGTATTTTCCCGCCTAATTTTTCGCAACGGTGGTTTCTATGGCAACGGTATCACTCGTGGGTTTAAGCAACCAGTTTCTACAATTCTGTAAAGTTTTATGATTTTTACTTGAAAGGTGGTCAAGAAAACACGAAAAAAATAAATGTTTTTGCCTCGTTTTCATGTTCAAACCAACTTGGATAGGGCTTGAGTTGCCGAAACGTTCCCGACCACAAGAAGATGAACAGCTCTGATCGGAAGGAGCTCAGCATGAGGTGATAGGGCCTAAGTTGCCGGATCGGCTCCGACGTCTTCGAAGATCCCCGGATCGTTTGCAAGACTATTAAACATGAACTTGCTTCGCACACACGAAACTTTTAGGATCTAAGTTATGTTATTCATATCTATATGATTTGTCATCACGTAGTTATTTCACTTTCCAAAAGGGGAAGAGATGTAGTGTATCCACCCCACCAGGACGTTTTGGTTATCACGTATTATGAATTAAGGAAGTACTCTCTAGAGGAGGACACGCGGACAGAGAGAGAGTTTTAGCGAGAGCAGCGAAATGTAAACAGTCGACTTGAATAAAGGTTTTGAGGAAAGAAAAACTTTCGAAGTTTTAACCACTCTTAACAGGATGGTTGAGAAGCATGCCTCCTAAAATATTGATACCTAAAAGTAAATTGAAGCAAAAGCTTATTAAACCCTGGATAACTAATGGATCCTTAAATCTATAAAAAAGAAAGAAAAATGTACAAGACATTTGCATTTCCTTAGCAAAAATCCGTATAAAATAAAACAGTATAAAGATTTCTCGAACTTACTAATTAAAATATGATTAAGAATAAAAGTAAAAATTATTATTACACTAAACAATTTATGCTTTCTAAGCAGGACCTGAAATCAACATGGAAGCTTATTGGTACTTTGCAAATGATCAAAAGGAATTCGAAAACAAAAGGTCAAATTATTCCCACTAGACTGGTAAGGAATGGAAAGGTCTTCACTGAGCAACTTGACATCGCTGAGCAATTTAATATTTTTCTCGTCAATGTTGGCCCATGATTGGCTTATAAGTTTAACAACTGTTCCAACATACACTAACTCCACTAGTTATATTAATAATTCACCATCTTCTAGCTTCCGTTTATCCTCTGTTACAGAAGCTGAAGTATGTTCTCATTTTTCCAGCCTTAACGATTCTAAAGTATCACTCGATATTCCTAATAAATTGTTAATTGATAAAGACAGCAATTCGTTCTCTCTCTGTCCTATTTACAAATATTATGAATCTATTGAAACCGGTGTTGTTCCAGATATCTTCAAAGTGTCAAGGGTAACTCCCATATACAAAAGTGGTGATTACAGACCCTAGTAACTATAGATCTATTGCTATTCTTTCTCCCTTCAGAAAATTAAAGTTTTAGAACAACTAGTTTATCAGTAACCAACAAATTTCCTTCTTAAAGTGCTTATGATATTGCTTTAAAATGCGTTACAAATTCTTGAAATCACGTCATTTAAGTCAAATTATGCTAATGAGCTGAACATGAATTAAGTCAACATTGAATATGTATATTTTTTCAGTTTGTTTTTCAGGCGTCAGACATTTGATCTTTGCAATATTATTGAAATATATTTTAATAAGTGGAGTTGACATAAAAACGGAGCAAAATGAACTAAAATTAGCTTTTGACTTAAATTACGTCATTGAAATTTGATTCCTTAATAAACGAAAATGGCTAAACGCTAATATTTTTTTTTCAATGCCGGTCATTTTGCTTTCCACTTTGACCTTTAAATCAACAAGAGCCCATCTGGGCTTACACTCGGGCCACATGAGATTGAATATGAAATACACTTTCATTTCAAATCCTCTTAGTAATAACCAAAGGGAAGAATTATTAGCTGAATTTAGCAGTCTTTAGGAGTGGCCGGTAGCGCGGTGACTTTCATTCTCTGCTCCGATCCCCTAGTATATATGTAATTTAATATTTTTATTTTTCTCGTATATTGACCTTTAAATTTAAACACTACTTATTCGTTTAACACACTGCATTTGAGCAGGCATATATTCATTGTTTTGAACCCGAGAAGTAACCGTACTACCGTACTTCATGGTCCCTTTCCTTAGTAGTGGGTTGTCGGTCAGGTGATTGTAAACTCTCGTCATTTAGCACAGAAAATGTATTCTGATGAATAGGGATCGGGTTGTCATGTAAGAAAGATGGCTCTTGAACAAACTGATTCGTTGCTAAAGCTTCAGTAGGTTGGGTAGTCTCGGAACACTGGAGACCTTGGTCTTTCATTGTCTTCTTTTTTGTATTCTTGATTTTTTTTTAAGTTTGAAAGTCGGATTACAGCTTTATTATATCCGCTTTCAACTCGCCATTTTCAACTTCTAGGTCAATAATATTTGCTGACAGCATCTTGATTTCGGTCTTGTATATATTATCTTGCAGCACTAATTTGTTTCGTTTTGATGTGACGAGAGTAAGAATTCATTACGCATATCAGTTAGGCCAGCCTCCATGTTACAAATCAAGGTCATTAAATCAGCGAGAGAGTTCTTATTGCATTACGGGCTAACAATCCTCGTGAAGAATCTAAGGAATTCCGGCTCTTCCGGTTTGAATTTGACTCATGTGTATGTTGCTTTTGGAGTTTCAAGGATATGTTGATCCAAAACTACAGGCTCTTGGGGTTTTTCATTGACTTGTGAACGTGCAGGCTCTGTAACTTGTTTTGTTTTCTTAGTATAACATAAAGTGTTGAACATGTTCATGTTCTCAAGCATGTCGCGCGTGACCTCTGTTTCTTAAGTTTCTGTTTCTTCATTAAGTGCTCTACTTTCATCTGTAATCTGGGAAACTCTATCTAAATTGCCTTGGCACATAACTATTCCTGTTGTTAAGTAGACGTGGATGATTATAAGTAAAATCCTTCGACAGCTTGTACCGTTTCCGCTAGGTCAATATCCTCGCTGGAACGAAATAACTTGATCTCAATACTCTCTGATCCAACTTACGGTAAATTTAAATCTCTGACAGTTTTTAAGAGACTCATAATATTGGTCTTGAAGAGCCTTCACCCAAAATAAGATGTTCTCCTCGGATGTTTTAAATGCAGCACAGCGAGCCGATGGCTTATAGATTCCAATATCTATTTCTTCGAATTTTAGCTTTCCGGATCCTGGCCCGTTCACTGGCTTCAGGTCGTCGTACGTGTCGTATATAAAATCACTGGCCATCTGGGTAAAAAACGCGGTCCTTCGGCTCCGACAATAGCGCCAGTTGAAATATCCTGAGCCTGTTGGAAGGCTTTCGCACGAGTGAAGTTAAATAAAACATTAAACTGCTTACATTTGAGAGATGGGACTCCAAATTAGAGAGAAAGTTGCTCGCGGGTCCTCCGCCATCTTGATTTACTGTATTAAATTATGTAAATAAATTAACCTGGCGATTGTTGCGTGACCAGCACAGTGCAATCTGATTGGTGTGAACTTGACCTTTAACGCATGCGCAGAAATTTTGCGACACCCAACAAAACAAATATTAACGGCTTGCATGCTGCCACAGGCAGCCCGAGTAATGATAACTGGCTAGGGCTCATATATGCACTTTAAATAAAGATGATATATATTTTGTTTCAATTCCAATTTGGCTTTAGGAAAGGGGATACTCAACTGAACAAGCTATCCTTGGGATTACCGACAGTCTAAAGAAAGCCACAGATAATAAATAATAACTTGTGGTATTTTTCTCGATTTGTCAAAGGCCTTCGATACCGTCAATCACTACAGTTTACTAGCTAAATTAAACAAGTATGGCATCAGAGGAATTCCACACAAATGGTTTACTAGCTATTATTTATACAATCTGAAACAGTATGTGAAAATTGGCGATGCCGAATCGTCTATGCAGAATATCGTATGTGGATGTGGGATCCCCCAGAATCTACCCTTGGACCACTTCTTTTTCTACTTTACAATAATGATTTGCCAAAAAGTATTGTGCTACCAACAAACTCAATAAATTCCAAGAAAACTAATTTCATTGTAATCTCCTCTCCTAAAATTAGGACAAGCATAAATATTAATGTGTACTATGTAATATTGAAGTAATAATAACTGAAAGTATCTTGGGCCCTGTTAACACTAATCCGGATAAATTCGAAAACGCATCTTTTTCATTAAAAACGTATAAAAACGTATTCCGTTCACACTATCGCTTTCGTCGCCGTCCACACGTTTTCGAATTTATACACCCTGGAAAGGGTCTTCAAAAAGATCTGGACAAATCTTTTTCCGGGGGGGGGGTACTCCTGTTTGTGACGTATTATGTATGTGCCGCAGGGGTGGGTTATGGGTTTGAGCTCAGTTTGAGCAGGTAGGGTCAAGGTTTTGACCTGATTTGGGCAGATCATGGTCAGGATTTGAGTTTAATTTGGGTGCAGTCAGTGTCGGGGTTCAGTATTTTTAGGCATCAGGGTTTTTCCCAAAAAGGGGGCAATCAGGGTCCCGTCCCGGGATTTTTTTAGCCGTTTTAGTGTGGACGGAAGGCCTAAACGGATAAAAAAAGATGCGTTTCCGAATTTATCCGGATTAGTGTGGACAGGGCCTTGGTGTTAATAAAAAAATATGAGTATTATTCTTTATACATTAAGGTATTATCTAAATTTGAAAACCCTGACACAAATATATTACACAACGATCTATCCCTATTTGAATTATGGTGTAATGAGCTGGGGTAATACTTACAAATCCAAACTAACTAAAATTTCCACGAAACAAAACAAGTGTATCAGAAGTATTTTTTTTTTGTGTCAAGCAGGGAAAGTGAGGAATCGTATTACAAAATTCTTGAGATACATATACTAGAGAATATTTGTAACCTAAAATATCTCATTATTTGCTCACCAAATCCAAACCAACAACAATAACATCCCCCTATTTTTAAAGACTTCATTAAACCAGTATCAGAAGTCCACTGCCATAATACCAGATATGCTGCGATTTTTTATAAGCCAGACGTTAGGACCATTTAATTTATTCAGAAAGCAATATAAGCAGTTCCTCTTATCTTTCCAGAGCTAGTCCAAATTTCTGTCGTATTCTCCTTTTGCTTTTTCGTATCTGTATATATTATTATTATTTACCTTTTTCATCACAGACAATAATGTGTAACATATAATACTGCCGTATGTATGTAATTTAGTTTCGTTATCTTCCTTTTGAACATCATTGTAACTAAAATTCTTTGTTATTACTATTTCCTTTTTCAGCTTTTTCCTCTTTCTTTTCTTGTATTATAAAATGCACATGTATTACAATTATTTATTTTAAGTGCTCCCCTTTTTTTAACCATGCTTATATAGGGGTCAACTCGAAAGTAAGTAAGAAAGTAAGTGACTTTATTTAAGTGTCAATGTATTTAGCTTTGCAGCTAATTGGGGACACTAGTCCTACGATTTTACGTCCTTATCCGAGCTTTGCTCCTTTGACCTCTACAGCACTCATATATTATTGGCTCTCTATTCTCTTTTGTTTTATTCTTTTTTCCCTATTCAGAAATCATTATAAACCTTAGGCTCTTAAAGATAGTGCTAAATAAAATGGATTGAATTGAATTGGGGCCATGTTAGCTATTTTAGCATTACTTTGAAAAGCTCAAAATTATATTCAAACTCAGAGAAACTAAAAATAATGGCCAAGTTTCGTACAGAAAACTGAGATTATCGGGCTACAGCGGTCAGCGCTAGCGGCGTAGCTAGCCATTTTTGGTTTGTAAGCCCGTTAGGGAGGTAAGTGAATCAAGAACAGACTAATGAATGTTCGGATAATAGACATGTCCAGAAAGTTTGTAAGCCCGGGCTTACCGGCTTAAAGGCAGCTACGCCCACGGCGGTCGTAAGGATTGAATGGATTACGATAATGAAAAGCTTGAAAATGTCGGTCCAACGTGTTCAAGTTTTAAACTGGTGTCTTTGATATTAGCCTGAAATTTAATCAGCTCAAATGCTTTCGTCTTCAAAACTAAGCATCGCTATGTATAACTGAGTGTCCAACGAGTATTTTCGCATAATTAAAACAATTCAGATGATTTTTGACCGAAAGTAGAGCAGATTAACAGCGAGTTACGACACCAGCGCGCACTTCTCTACCTACCACAAGACAAAATGAACAGGAGACTTTATGAAGTGATGGAAGCGATAAGATATGAAAAAACCTAGTTACGGACAATCTCTAATTTTTTTCTTCGTTATCTTCACGTCCATATAACATTTTCCGCTCATTTTCACTTTTTTCCTGAGGAACTAAAACCCTAGGTAAACAGTTCCGGGTGGAACCATGATACATAGGAACCCAAACCCTGAAAATGATACATAGGCGCAGTGTGCTCTGCGTGAAGTCTCAAAATAAATGACTAAAAATATAATACCGCATATACATTATGCTAAATATTGGGCCGCGATGCATGGAGAGTTTTCACGGCGTGATATCTGAATAATTTCAATAGCCACGAAACTGTGCCGAAATTATTAAAATGGTGACAAATGAATCGATGCTATGGGTTTATATGCAGCGTTATTTGAGCTGTGCTCTTTATCATGAAATACGAGTTGGTTTGTTTTGTTATTTGAGAAGAGGAAATATCACAAAGTTTATTCCACTGATTTTATGTAAAATGCTCGCTTAATTATACGCTAAACAGTGTTCCTGTCTTAATAAAAGCTACTAATTGAAGTCGATACTCCTTTGTTTTATTATGTTGTCACTAAGTGTTTATCATCGATTCTTGTTTCAGCGCTCATTCAATCGAAGACCATGACCTTACTACTGTAATGAAATTAATTTCATCACATGATAAGAAAATCGCACTGAAACCGTATTATATCTTACTACTGAATTCACTGATCGAATAATAATAGACCGATTTGGTTATAATAAACTCAGCAACAATTAGTTTATATGTTTGTGTTACATACGAGAGTGAAATTTTACCAGATTTACATTACTTAATTTGCTTGACAATTAAGCTCAAACAGGCTTTGATCTGCGTTCAGGCTGATAAGTAAGATGCTATAATCAAAACTAATGTCATGTTTACTCTTGGAATATCAAAGCACTTTCAATTCCGGTATATTTACTTACCTTTTACTTGAAGAAACAATGAGAGCAGAGCGAAGATACAAAACTTCAACATTTCTCGGTAATGTTTGCCGAAGCCCTCAAGCTCAAGTAAACAGACTTTACGTCAATAATATGTCATCAGCTAAATTAGTGGGTGTGCTTTTACTTTCTGTTACGTCCACAAGAGAACAATGCTTGACCTCTCATTGTTTCGCAGTGGCCCAGATCTAGAGCTTATTTTTAGATGAATGTCAACTGATAATAGACGGTGGATTCACACTAAAGGTAAAGGTTTAAAGTATTCATTTATATAGCGCAAATTCTATATGAATATATCATCACCTGCATGTACTAGTTGTGGTGCTCTTATATACGTGTACTCAACTCCTACAACTATTATTATTATCGTCTGACCTGTAACGCGGCTATATCCTTGTAATTTATTTAACATAAGCTCTCTAGATGAGCTTCTATGCTCTTAGAGCAAATGTTAAGTCTTAATATTGTTTAAATAAAAATTTAAAAAATTAAAGTTTATTTTTGTGATACGGACTGCTATTGTGGCGCAATGTGCTGCCGTGCAGTTTACAATCATGAGTTAGTACCTCAGAATATTTGGTTGTTGTGCCGTTGGGAGACAATTCCCTACTATTTCTCGAAATAACACAACAGGTTCTTTCACGTCTCCCTCGTATAGATTAAAAGAGGAAAGAGACAAGGCCAACGATTTTTACGTCCCTGCTCAAGGACGCGGCTGGGATTCGAACCCGCGACCTCCCGTACCCTTCACCGTGCTCTACCAACTGAGCTAACCAGTAAGTACCACCAGTAAAACAATCAGGTGGGAACTGCTAAGTCAGAAATGCCGATTTTTGGCTTAGACGGTCTTAGACGCCGGCTAACTCCAAGGCACCAAGTCAGTCTCAAGTCACTTAAAGTACGTACACACGCTGCAACATTGCGCGCCATAGTTGCCAGCTGCAATAGCCGTTATTACGGCTGAGCCAAATGGTCATTGGTTTCACCCATCAGTCCTCATGAAAACGAGGCTTTCGGGTCAACCATTTCAAAATGGTACAGAGATGGAGTCACGTTGAACGGAGATCACCAAGAAGATGATGCCCCAAACGATTATTTTCTAAAGAAATGTCTGTCCTTGGCCACTGGAGTGATATGACGAAATGTTTTTACAAGCCTTGTCTTCAGAAGCTTCTTGGGTCCGTAAAGTCAACAACTCACACTTAAAGTGCCTATAACCCTTTTGCAATTTTGATAGCTTATGAACCACCGAAAAGTTTTGAGTACTTCTGTGAAGAACGTTTTGGTTTACAGTGAATACTTTATGTTCTATGCTTGTTTGAAATCGTGTAAATATGACCTTTTGTGACCTTTCCTGACCCATGTCCGCGTAAGTAAAAGCCTGGGTCGAAACCTGTATATACGTCACCTCATTAATGCATTATTCTCCATAGCGCCTTTCTATCACAACAACATCGATGCATAGAAAATAAACACAGTTTGCCAGTTGTTAGTAAAGAAAAAAGTCATTTTAGTCAACATGTTAAGTATTTATTGAAATGATTGCAAAGCCGAATTAATTATATGACATCAAGATGACGTAAATACAGGTATCTACCCAGGCTTTTGCTTACGCGGTCATGGATCAGGAAAGGTCACATTTACACGATTTCAAACAAGCGTAGAACATAAAGTATTCACTCAAAACCTAAACATTCTTCACAGAAGTACTCAAAACTCTTCGGAGGTTCGTAAGCAATAAAAATTGCAAAAGGGTTATATGCACTTTAAACCAAGGGTTCTCTGACAAGTTACAAAAACTACAAAACAGAGCAGCCCGCATACTAACTGGTCTATCATTCCATACACATGTTGACGAGCTACTGAGTAACCTAGGGTGGAAAAGACTAGAATCTCAAAGGGCCATTCAAAAAGCAGTCATGTTCTATAAAGCACTGTACGGCCTTGCACCCGAGTATACGTATCTGACTAAAATGTTTGAAAGAAGAACCGATCGAAGCTATTCGATATAATCTCAGAGGCCCGTCGACTAAAATCTCCTTTCCTCATCCGCGCAGAAACTTCGGTAAAAAATGCTTTCGTTTTGACGGGGCAAAGATATGGAATGCACTGCCCGAGGATGTCAGAGCCTCCGATAAAATAAGTATGTTTAAGAAAATAATTATTAATATTGTAACCTAACTCTTAATATTGTAACCTATTCTTAACTATCATACTTCAACACACGACATTCATGTAAAACAGTAGGCATATTTTATTTTTTTACAATCTCTGTATTTTGTAATTGTTTTATGCTATTACTGATGTTTACTCGTGTATAAATAAAGTGTATGTATGTATAACTCCTCTTCGCATTCAGCCTTATGACATCGGTTAGTCCAACCATAGGCCATTCAGCGTCTTACAATCGCTACTAGTGCATCGAATGAAGAGACAGGAATGATAAAGCAGAGTAAAACGATGATATTTCATGGAAAAATTTATTAAACAAGCTCAAAGCTGATACAGCCTCAAACGAGTCGATGACCCGATAAGATGGGTGAAACCGCTGACCGTTTCATGGTATTTGGCTCAGCCGTAATAACAGCTATTCACACCAGTCCCTTACAAAGCGAGTATAAATAAGAACTCCACCAAGGTTCGTCGCACAGTTCGCGTCAGAACACCTACACCTCGTTCCTCGCTGCTTCAGTATCGGCGTACTAAGAAAATGGAAGGACAAGCACCCCAAGCCGCGAGAGTCCCGGCAGCTCAACAGAATGTCCCAGGTGGTCAAGATCTTCCACCAGCTGCTCCTCCGACATGAAGCCGTCGCTCATGCAGCCGCCAGAACTAGAGGCAATTTCATCCTTTTTCTCACTATGTGGTTCAGTTTTGTCCTCGTGGTCACTTACGCTTGTGTATGTATTTTGTTTTGGTCTATCATGGTTTGCGTTGCATCACCGTTTTAGTCTCCTTTGATAGTTTCGCCGGTGTATTTGCCTTCGTTGTAATTCAACTTTGGCCTATATTGCTTTATTCCTTCGTTACTACTATACGTATCTGGATGCGAATTTGTGTAGTGCGGTATAAGTTCTTGTTAATTTTCAATTCTTCGTTTTTAGTCCTTTATTTTGCACGTTTGGCATGTTTTGCCGTTGGCATGCACTTGTGTTGGCATAGGTTTACGTGCTGGCCTCACAAATGCGGATTTGTGCGGCCGGTATAAATGTTCTAGTTAATTTTCTATTCTTCGTTTTTAATCCTTTATTTTGCACGTTTGGCATGTTTTGCCGTTGACACTTATGTTGGCATAAGTTTACGTGCTGGCCTCACAAATACGGATTTGTGCAGTGCGGGGCTTGATTCAAATACTCGGGGCCGGAAGTCACGTGTCGGGTTGTAATAACAAAAATACTGCAATTATTCAGTACTATTTCACCGTTTACTTGTGAACCCTAGCTCTAAATACTTGAGAACTCGTTTTATGACTGTTAGGGTTCGTTTTGGGGACAGGGAGATGCAATGTATTCATAGGCAGTCAAACACTATTCACTTCCGGCCCCTAGTACTTGAATTGCACCCAGTGCGGTATAAGTGTTCTAGTTAATTTTCTATTCTTCGTTTTTAGGCCTTTATTTTGCACGTTTGGCATGTTTTGCCGTTGGCACTTGTGTTGGCATAAGTTTATGTGCTGCCCTCACAAATACGGATTTGTATAGTGCGGTATAAATGTTCTAGTTAATTATATATTCCTCGTTTAGTCCTTTATTTTTGCACGTTGCATCGCATGTACTGCCGTGAGTTTGGCACATGTGTTGCCGTGAGCTTCCGTGCTGGCCTCACAAATACAGATTTGTACAGTGCCATAATGTTCCGATTCGTTTTTTCCACGTTTTGGCATGCTCTGCCGTGAGTTTGGTACTTGTGTTGCCATATCTTTTCCTTTTGGATTTTATATATATATATTTGCTTTGACATATGGGCACCACTGTTATGCACTAACGCAGTGTTCGGAAGTTGATACATGGTCGTTATACGGGTTTGCCTCACGGTCAAGGATTCCTACGATATTATTGATGTTCCTCGATCGGTTAGTGCTTTCTCCTGGTCGTTCGACTTGTTATTTCTTTGCACACTACCTTTTTAGTATGCGTTTTTGTGAGTTTAGCATGGGTGCTTGTTTCTCGAGTACAAGTGTGTTTTTGTGGAGCATTGTTTCAATTTACATAAGTTAGCTTTCTCTGTTCCATTATAACTCTATTTGCAGTGCACGTTGTATGTGTAGTTACGACCATTTCGTGCCCGGGATAACTTACCATAAGGAGTTTGGGGCTAAGTGTTATTGTCATCATTCGTTTGGCATGTAGTTTGCCATGAGCCTATTGTTCCTCACGCATTTTCTCGCTTAACGCTTATACAGGTTTATATTACGCCATTGGTATTACTAGTTGGTTCGCCTTTCATGATTTAGTTTTTATTCCCCATTCATCCTACGTTTGGCATCAGCTGCCAGAGTAATTCGCGCACACGTGCTCCATTTGTGCCGTGCTGTTTTTATTCGATGGGTTAGTCTTTATGTTCTATTTGTTTTATTTCATTCATTTTGGGAGTATACGTATTGTAGCGTTTATGCTGTCTAGTACCCCTCCACCGACCACCCCTTCCCCATCACCTCCCCGCCCCGCCCTATTTCCCATGGCAGCGTGAAAGGGATACTAATTCCCTAGTCGGATTACTGACGCTCCGGCTGCCATCCCCTGGGTTTCCCTCGTCCCCACATTCCACTGCAATCAACCCGCCTTGCCTCTGGCTGTTATTCTGGTCGTGCTCCCCAGGGGATGGCACCCTCTCTCCCTTCCCCTTCCCAGTTTCCAGCCTTACTCCCTGCCGGTTTGTCTGTCTTTTACTCTGGATGGTGCCGCCACTGTATTGTCCTACAGAATAGACCTGCTCGTTATTAGTTTGTTGGGCGGACATGATGAGTCATGTGGGCTGGCACAATACCCACACCACATCCTATTACTTGATGCTGGTCCAATTCCTACGCCCTGGAGGTACGACTGAGTTGCTTTCCGCTGGGGTACCCTTAGCGCTGGCTCCTCTTCTATCTACTCCGACATAACACCTCGAATGACTACGGCAATGCCTTTCCTTCCCCGGCCTCGAATTCAGTTTAAATTCGTTTGATACTCGCATAAACCGCTTTTCCCGTATAAGCCTGGGTGTTTTGAGTATGGGTGTTCTCCCTAGCTGGCCGGGGGTATGAGTCATGGAGTTCCCTGATCTCGCGCGGGCGACAATGCCCATTCTTATTGCACGAGCTGAAAGGAAATGATGCGAATAGGATACTATTTGTTGCCGAGGTAGAACTCGATTCTACTTCTGCAACATCCCAGGCAATTTTTGCGCGCAATCCTGATTTGTTTTAAGGTTGATTGTACCATAATTTTATCATTCCTCTTTCTTTGACTAAATTTTGTATTTAATATTTAGAGGTACGAAATAAAATGTTGTTGTTGATTGACATAAACGTCACGTCTGGACTTTTAATTAAGATCAAACACCTTAGACATAAACGTCAATCATATGTCTGGACTTTCTTACTAACCAATCCCAGCTCAGTCTTCAGCCGATCATGCACTAAAGTCAAACAAATTGCCGCATCACGCACAATGGCAGTTTGATCGGAAAGAATTCTCGCATAAATACGTGTTTGAACGCCTAAGAGTGTTTCTTTGGGATAATCCAAAATTGGATTTTGTGGCGCCCAAAGAAACGACGATCTGAAAACGGCTTGGCGTATATAAAGTGTTACAAGATACAATGATACGGTGATACCAAGATACAGTGATACGTTACGAATACGTTACCTGCAAGTATCAAAGAACTTTCTCATAATTCTTTCGCGCGTCAACTCTAGAAGAACAGCCTACTAAATAAATAACAATTTACGCTTTTCCAGCAATTAAGCGTAAATGAGAGAGACGCTGCATTTGATCCGTAACATTTTATATTATCTTACATCTAGATTACGTCTGAAATTTCTGACTTGGTTATAGTGCCTGATGCCTTTCGGACAAAAGCAGCGACTCTGTCTCTATTGGCGAAAGTTATATTATATACATCTATTCTGAAACGTTTTCAAAATTCTGAAATTTGTACATATGTGTGCAAATACCATGTGTGAACTGCATGTGTGTGTTTATACCCTGTCAATGCCAAAAAGGTTGTCCAGCAGAACATAATATAATACTATAATATCCATTGTTTTGGGCTATTGTCTAGGCCAAAACAATGGATATTAAAGTATTATGTTATGTTCTGCTGGACAACCTTTTTGGCAGCGACTGTATATATATATATATATCATTTTTAATCGTATTCTTTCATACACGACCACATCAGCAATTGTGCTGCGTTTAAACAAATCGTGTTTAAATACAGGTTTTTGTAGAGTCGTTTTTGTATTGTATTGTATACCAAGATACAGTGATACGGCGATACAGTGATACGAATTTCTGAAATTTCCTTTTTTTTAAGTGGACATTAAATGGCCAGTAGGCTCGGTTTCAGCCGTTGGGGTGTCGTTTCGATCGCGGACTCACCGAAACCCCCACGGCTGCAAGCTGAGGTCACTTGAGCTCTTGCAGCCGTGGCGTGAGGCTAATTCGTGCATTAACGGTATTATCTTTCAGCATGACTGCTTTGTCTGACTATTTTGTTATTTAATTTGAACTTTTGAACTTTACGCATTTAACATTGAACCACTTGATTGCCCTTGTCGAAGAAAGGTTTTTGCAATACAAATAGGAAATTAACACTGAAAGCTTTATTTATGAGAACGTTCGTGACGTCTGTTTTCTCCACCCGGCACTCGACCGGTATGGCGAGAAATTGTGCAAGCACCTACATCTTTAACAATCTTGAATTTTCCGCGATCCCGTTTCTCCGATCTAGTGAGATGCTCCAACTCTAATGTTAAGGTTGCTTTGTCGCAATTCGGAGGAATCGTATTACAAAACCGTGCAATTCGATTTAGTTCAAAAGTTATCATAAAGCGGCGAAAACATAATCCGAATAGATATGCGGAAAACGCCGTCAAGAGCTCTCTTTTAAGAATTTCCCAATTCCCCGATTTTAATTTGCAGCAGAGATATCAATTGACATTTTGTAAAAAATTCAGACAAATCGAATAAATTCTTCTTGAGCTGGAGCTTTTTAAAAACAATTTTGATTGAAAATCGAAAGCGTATAGAAAATAGCACTTAAAAAAAATTAGCCGTCTGGCGTCAACAATTTGCGAGCTCTCGGCCAATCATTTCTCATCACAGTTTAACTATCTGTCAAGATTTCCCGCCAATGTTGATTTCCGATCAAAGTACTAGCCACATCGAAAATATTTTATAGCCTATTCTAGTTTTCTTATGACTTGGGAAATGGGAAAGACAAAAAGACCTTGAGGGACAAAGCCTATTGAATGGCAAAGGAAGGGCACAGAAATCAAAGGCCTTGAATGCCAACGACAGCGATTTGCAGGAGTCTGAAACAGCACGGCAAAATCGTAGTGTTGGTTTCAAGCGATTCAGAGTTTGTTTCCATCTAAGCTTTCTTGGAAACAAATCTCTCGGCTGGTTCCCATCAATTCTTCTTTATGTTCAGATGTGGACCACTCGGCACTCTTTCTGAACACTTGTCGGGTTTTACGAGGCTCGTAGTCGTATGCATTGTTTGGCCTTCTTTTGCTTTTTTCCAAGCTAAGGGCATCCTGCTTGCTTTTGTGAAGACATTAGGTGGAACGAAACTGAAGTCATTCTGGAATGAGTTCACACCGGTTCTTGTACCGGTATCATGTAAACGCGGTATCACTTTCGTTCCGGAACGAAATCAAGTGACCGAGCAGACTGGGGCGGGTAACGCATGCGTATTTGTCTTTTACTCCAGCCATGTTTACCGTTTTTGTATTCATGCTGGTTTTCGATAGCGAGGGCTCCACATCAGTCTGATTCTCATTCCTTACACTGACTTTAATGTAAACACGGAATCAAACTCATACCGGAATGACTGAAATGAAACTCGTTCCGGTATCATGTAAACATCCCCTTAGACAGACTTAGCTAGTATTCTAGTGTGAACCCACCTATTATGGCCTTCTGATATTTGTAATTGCCTTTGGGAAGACGACTTAGTGACGGGATGAAAAATGCGAGTAGATAGTGGAAAGAGGACGAACTGAAAAAGGCGAGTTGATGGAAAGAAAACGCAGAAGCGTGAGGAAAAAGGTTTCTCTCAGTTTGCTTCGAATTTTTCGTTCCTTAATTCCCACATCTCCTAAGCCAGGCTAATTATTTGTTGGCACTAATTACTGTCATGCTAGATAAAGCATAAGCAACTTATCACAACAACTCTAGCAAGTAGCTTCGCCTTCGAAGAAGCCGGACAAGTTCATTACTCCTGGAATGAGTGGACTATTACAGTCCGTAACAGTTATTGTACTGACTAACTGGTTTGGTCTACATACATACATACATCATACATACATATGTCTTTATTTATCCACGGAATCCCTTCATTTACAACTGTTCCAAAGAATGGCCCCTATATGAAACTCTTTTTCAGTGCTTGACTATCAGGCCTAGGAATGAAGCATGTATTCAGGCTTGGCACAAATGGCCCTAAAATCTATCACTTTGCTATATTTTCAAAAGTTTCCAACATAGAAGATTGAATTTTTGTGGGATGATGAAGACCGACGACCTAAACAAAATCCGATGATTTGATCTACCGTAGACATCTTGATGACGTCACAGTTACGTCATGTATCCATTTATAATAGGTTTATCGATGTTTTCAATTACCTTGAACATCAGTAAATTACATATTTTCGATTTCCCATCATGTCGACAACAAAGAAACCGAAAACCCGAGTTCGATTGGTTAAGAGGGAGAAAAGTGATTAAATTTTGAATTTTTGCAATTTTCCCGCCAAAATTTGGCGGGAAATATTCAATACCGAACCATTTACAAAATAACTTCTTCATTCATCTTTTAGAGTTTAAAATATTTGTTTATGAAAATCTAGCAATCAAAAGAGTAAATCGGTACCCACAACCGTATATATATGTTTTTAGAATTTTCGATTTTTGAGAGGAAATACTTTAAAATTCCCAGTGAAAAAGAGGAAACGTCATTATGACGTCATATATTTTTGAAAATTAATATAAACGTCTTTTAAAAATAACTATTCAAGTATTTTTCGGGTTTAAAAGAGGAACTGTACTTACTGTACACTGGATAGCCGCAATATGGTCTTTTTTATGTTTATTCGATTTAGAAAGCATAACTGATGTCAGACCCATGACGTCAGAAAATGTGACGTCACAGGAAACTTCAGTTCTTAATAACTCAGCAAATATTTATCGTAGAGACTTTAAAATTGCGGCAATCAAAAACACATATTTATGTTGTTGTGATAACATGCTTTATTTCAAACGTATAGGTAACGCAGAATTTGACCTTAAAAGGAGTCGTTCGTTATGACGTCACACCAACGTCAATATACAAACGTGTTTGATCCTAAAGACGTTATTTCATTTTAATATTAACATACGAAAATTTCGTTAAATTTTACAGCGAATTAAACAAGATGTGCTGGTTTATATATTTTTGGCTCGCTTTTAGTGATCGATTTTGAGGTAACTTATGCCAGGCGTGATTGTTTGATTGCCTTAGGTTATGTTGATGGATGTTTGATGTAGGAGTAAATAAATAAGTGTTTTGTGCGCTTTAATTCTTCGTCTTTGCCTTCCTTGTGCACTCATTATTTCCTTGAAATACCATGACAATGGTAACGCTAAAATTGAACTTGCCAACTGCGATATTCAAACGGAAGGTACCACTCTAGCCTGCGTTTCTGTGTTGTTGTTTTTTCGGGTTTTTTCTCGCGCGCCCAAAAAAGCGAAAAACCGGGGGGGGACACAGAAACGCTTGCTACGCAGGCTAATATCGCACGGAAAAGCTAACTTAACCGTGGTCTGAATAATCCTTCACTGAAGCGCGTAAAATCGCATGCGGCCTTCCATAAACAACATGGCATCGTGTTTCACTATACCTACTGCTTAACATCAAATACTGGAAAAATGACATTCTTAATGACAGATAAATTAATTGTGTCAACAAAGCTAAGTGGCATGTCAGGAAACTTTGAACCATTTAAATGCAAATATATGTCTTAGTTTTTTCAAGCGTATTCTCGAGATTTTCATGTTTTGATTATTTTCGGAATAAGATATAATAATAATTAGTTTATTCACGCCTCCTGCAGTGTATACATATACTGAATTACAGGCCGATTATATTTAATAATAAGCTACTGATTATATAAATAAATACGTACTATATGACATATGGGTCAATTGACCCCATCTGCTGGGTCAATTTTCAAAAAATCTAAATCCTGAAGGCAAATGGTGTTAATTTATGGCATACAAGCTTTTTAGGGGTATTGAGGGGTGCTGAGCTCAAATCTGATGTATGCCCAGCTCAAAAATGGCCGATAATGCCTTAAAATTGAGAAATCCAAGATGGCCGCCAACGACGGGCTGAAATGTATTTATGTTCAAATATCTTTTTGACTAAACAAGGTAGAAACTTGAATGAAATGTGCTTTTGTAGGTTTTCATATATGGGGAATCCAATGCCATATTCAGTTTGATATAAAATGTGAAGAAACTGATTGAAACTCATATTTATTGCAAAAAAAATCTTTTTTGAAGATGAATAATTCGTCGACCAGATAAGATCCAGAAGCCCCATCCCTCTCCCTCCCCACCAGGAACACAGACCGCCCATTTTTTAAAGCCCAGAGGCACTACATATGATTTAAATGTTAGCAGGAAACATATTAAGGATGCAATACCCATTTTGGCTTAGCATAGTAAGGTACCCCCAAATAACACTGACGCGCTTCGACGTAAACCAACATTTGACAAGCAATTTGTTTATTTGTAACACGAGAACAATGACAAGAACGTTTGACTTAATCGTGCATGAATTGCATGAGTTTATCATATTTGCTGTCAGAGCGTTATATACAGTCCTTCATTGTGTGTACAGGTAGATGTGCACACATGAACTTATTCCCGGTCGTCATGAGTGTTCCGGCAGTTGTCGCCAAGTTTCCTGCAGTTGCACGCCTCGATGCATTTCATGCGAATTTTCCTGCAGCTGCAGCGTTGGCTGAGGCACCCCTTCGTACAACCACATGAGGTGATCTCCCTACATGCTTTTGGGATAGGTGGCAGAGAGAGTAGCCGTGGCGAACTGACCGTCCAGGTGCATCCATCCCATTTCGGTCAGTGGAAGAAGAGTAGGATATGGTGAGTGTGCTTCGTTCCAGACACTTGCTTGATAGTGTGAACGCATGATGTGAAACTTTGCTGCATCTGAGGTTGGTGGCAGAGTCTCTTGTGCACGACCGATACAAAACAACTTGACTCGTGCTTTGTTGCATGTATCGACCTCAGGTACGCCATATATCTTACAGATGAATTTCTCTGTTGATATAGCTATGTTTTCGGTGAGAGGGCCCTTGCCTAGGCCAATCAGATCAGTATGATGTTGCTGGAACACCTGCCAGGCTGTTTTCTTTCCGTGGCAACTGAACTGAGACACACTATCACAGCCGGTTACGGCATGGAAGGCAAGTAGTGTGTCCACTTGACCAGCAGATAGCAACATGCGAATTTCATGTACTGGGAAATACCTTGGAGCCTTCGACGTCCCAGATTTAATGTAGAGACGTGTACATACCATTCTGTCATAGTGTGCTAGAAGTAGAAGAAGCACGTCTGTATCACGTACTGACACAACTATCGTTTCCATATCAGCATGGATGCAGTGCAAAATCAGCCGGGTATCAGCTTCTTGGTGGTCAGCCCTCAGAGAGGAGACTTCGAGATCTGGATCAGATGACTTGACAGTGGTCGCTTCGGCGCAACCCCCCTGCTACTACAACCACTGGTCCATCTCTCAGGCTGTGTTCAATCAGATGGTTTGAAAGTAGTAAAGCGAGATCTGCTTTATTTTCCTCGAGTGCCATAAAGCTAGACCAGTCTCATGGGAGAGGTACTGATGGTTATTTTACGACGTACCGGTCGGTGGCGCTGCTTGCGTTTGGTCCTGGTACCTGCTATGATTGAATCGCCTTGATACCTGTCGAAGACTACGTCGATCCTCTGGTATTTTGCTCCCATCTTGAACACAGTGTTAGCAAATGTGTTGGCATAGTCACCAAACGTTCTAATGTCAGGCGGCTTTCCAAGTGCCATCACGAGTGCTTGGCCATCAATAAGCAGGCAGCTGGGTTCATCGAGTGTAACATTTGCAGGAGTTTTGACTTGTTGCGTCAGTATGTTTGCTAACACAGACTTGTTGGTGGAATGTAGACTACCACTAGTTGTGGCCAAAGATAGTGGGATGGTCATGAGTTCATGCTTGAGGATGTTTTCTAGGTTTACCTCGCGCCCTGCTCTATAAGCTGTTATGAGCCTTTGTAGAATGTTCCTGTCCACTTTGATAGTGTTTTGCTTGCCCTTGGAAGGTTGCACGACTTCGTACAAAGAGGCAAATGTCTTGGCCTTTTTCTTTTTAATGGGTGATTTCAGATCCAGGTGCTGGTTACTATCTGGAGGCTCACACAGACGTTTGTCCACGAAGACTTTCATTTGCGCCTGTCCAAGGTGTTCTGCACTAAGCAGAGATTCTTGAATCACAGGCGTGACCACATCCTTGTTGATTATGTTCTTCAATGTGTCACCGCCATCTTGAAACACGCCATGCTGTTTCAATGATACAACTATGCTGCCTTCATCAGAGTCGTCTTTCTCCATCCTATTTTTCGTGCACTCATTGTGTGTGTACTCATCGTCTTCATCGTCCGTTGTCAGTCCCAGCATTGCTGTTGTCTGAGAAGCTATGACCGTTCTCAGATTATACGACAATGTCCATCTACTGAGTGCGGATGCTATTCTGGTGATACCTACTAAGCCTCCACTTTTCTTTCCTGTAGCGTTTAGCCATTCCGTACTTTGGTCCGCCGAAACCTGATTGAAGCGTCGATCAGTGCGTTTTACTACGAAGTTGCTTTCCTGGAACTCAAGGAGGACTTCTGGTGGGAGACCCGACATCTCAGCCAGGTATACAGTACCCCATTTGGCGTAGTTAGTGTGATCGTACCTGAAGAAGAATGGCAGCATACGTTTGAACGCATATAGGTGGAGATCCCATGATCCATCACGTTGCGCTCTTGTGAAGCAGAGTAGGATGCTGACCATAGTCATATAGTCCCACCAGAATTCAGCATTCGGGTCATCAACTGCAAGAGCTGCCGGGAACTCTTTCATGGGCTGCTGAAATCTGTCGGTAGTCAGTTTGTCGACCATCTGTGCAATGTGATTGGCGTCTATGGATGTGCAGACATCTGAGCGTTCGGCTCTCAGTGCAACATCAACCCCATCCAGATACGTATAGAGCCGTGGGAGGAGTAGTTGCCAAAGAGCCTGTAGGGTAAGTTTGTGCGTCCTGATGGCACGTGTATACCCCTTTCCTCCCATGACATGCTGCGCAGCATTGGCTCCCAAAAGATCACACCCTACCCATAGCTCGCTCAGGCCAGACTCACTCATGTGTCGTCCTATTACACCCAGAAAGTTCATGGCAATGTGAAGTCCTCCAAGGCAAGGTATAAGCACGTCCTTGTACTCTTCTACCGACCACTTCAGTTCCAGAAGCTTCGGATAAAGTGCCTCGTCCACCGTCAGAACGACATGCTGCTGTTCCATCGATTTGGCCACATGGAGCACTCGCTTGACGACTGTGTTCAACGTATCGAGTCGATGGAGGAGCCTGTATGTAGTTTTCTCCGGGTTGACTATGCTCGCCTTTTGGTTGTACAATGTCCAGGAAGGCATTGGTTCGTGAGATGACCGGGACAAGATGAAGGCCATGTCAGTTGCGTCCGCATTCTGTGCTGAAGGACATTCCTCAGGTGACTGTGTGAAACAATCAGCTGCGATCACCCCGCGAATGGACGCTCCGTGATTCCTCTGTTTGGTGCAGGTGTGATGTCAGTCATCGCCTCAGGGATTTGGAATGTTCCTGTCTTGGAAATGTCTATTCCAATGAGGATATCACCTTCAGGTGGACCGCGTTGCCAGGCAGCAACTTGAGTGGCATGGAATGTTCCTTTTCCATCCAGAGTGTACTCATTAATTTCCACGTTGTCCGTCGAGAAATGGACGAAGCGACCCTTTACTAGATTTTGGGGAACAACAGCACCGTTGTCAGACATGGTCTCTAATGTCTTCTTGGCCAGTGCAGTGTCAAGTTTGATTACCTCACGGTAACTCATGACATTACCTGCATTGTGAAACATGTTCACCAGCTCTTTCGAACGTGTAGCTTGGTGAAGGGTACTGGCCATTCCTATGTGCTTCGAAGTGAGGAACTTGTGGATCTTATCTGGTCGACGAGTTCTTCATCTTCAATCAGTTTCTTCACATTTTATATCAAAACTGAATATGGCATTGGATTCCCCATATATGAAAACCTACAAAAGCACATTTCATTCAAGTTTCTACCTTGTTTAGTCAAAAAGATATTTGAACATAAATACATTTCAGCCCGTCGTTGGCGGCCATCTTGGATTTCTCAATTTTAAGGCATTATCGGCCATTTTTGAGCTGGGCATACATCAGATTTGAGTTCAGCACCCCTCAATACCCCTAAAAAGCTTGTATGCCATAAATTAACACCATTTGCCTTCAGCACTTTAAATATCCACATTTTCTCAAATTTTGCCTAGTCTATAAGGTTAGATACCTTGGAATTTCACAGTTACAAAGTTGCTAAAACGGTCAGTCTTAGTCACCTTGGGTAACTGCTTTTACCCGATCTTAGCGACTACTGCGCCGATGAGTTTATTACTCTGTTATGTATTAGGGGGTAGATGGGATTACCCGGCTTAATGCTGCTTATAAATTTCTTAAACGCCGCTAATCGACGATCGGCTAGAGTGTGGATACCCGCCTTTTCCAATTAATGCTTCGCCGTAAGCAATACGCGGGAAAATGATGCTATGGACAATGCTCTTTCCTGGATATTTTCCAGGGCATTAGATGGGTATAATGAAGGCTGGTATACACGACACACGCATATTCTATGACATATCTAATCAGTGTACAGTAAATAATAACGATGTCCGCAGAAGGTACACCACACTTTTTGAGTTGCCTCAAGGCATACAGCCTCCGATTGGCTTTTTTGACTACATAATCGCAGTGGGCAACCCACGTGAGTTCCTCCGAGATAAATACCCCGAGAAGTTTGAAGGATTTCACGCACTCTATAGATTCCGCCGGTAGCAATGGGGCGCATCACGCAACTATTGTAGTGTAAAAAGTCAATCGACATAGCCTTACATTTACTTAGCACGTGTCCCATGAGGGTAGGAATCGCTAACCATAACTGCGAACAAGATAGGGCCTAGCTAGACGGATATCAGAAAACTCTGATACCTTTTTTAGATTAATATCTCTACTTTGTGAAGGTTTAAAAACACAATACATAGAATCTGTATTTATTAAGCTTTCAGAAAATGTACACTTTGTAGGAGTTTTCTGGCATTTAACGCGCGCAATTACGTTTCCGAGAAGGCTCCTGATAAATATCATTCAAACAAAACTAAAGTTCCGCCCACCCAGTATTTCCCTTCCACAAAATGCCACATTTGGAAACTATCCAAACGTATCAACTTTGGTAAAAGGTAAGTATAATTGCAGTGTCATGTGTACGGATCAAGGTTTAGAATTGTATAAGTAATAACAAGACAAGACAGAACGAGACAAATGATTTATTTCGCGTCGAGTACTACTAGTACATGGACTTTGGTCCAAATAAACTAAGACAGAGTGTTCTAGCGCAATGGCTCGACATTTAAAAGAGTCATCAACAAATTAGTAATTTAAGTAATATCATAACATAAGGGAAATTAGTGATTAAATTTCCCGGGCTACAAATGATGAAAGCGTGGCCAAACTGAAATGGACCATACTTAACATTACTGAAATAGGCTTAATGTTTCAACTAAATTGACCAAGATTGTACGCACGAGGGGAAATTTAATCACTACTAATTCCCAACATTCCATGCCATTGTAATACATTGTAATACCAAGCTTCATATATTTTTAACGAATTTCCTATTTCCATAAGAAATTTTCCAGAGAAACCAAGAGCATTTTACAAAATAAGACCTCGTTCCAGACCAGACTACGACTAATTTTATTATTGTCTCTGTTTTGATCATCATTGGCCATATTGTTGACATTTATTATTGATAATTTAGTAATAATCATTTTGTAAATGTATAGACCTACTCGAGTAGCACTGAAATGTAATTACGTGTTTGACTAAATAGTCAAGGAGCATGCGTAGAGTTTAATTACGTCACGTTGATGGTTTTAAGTATCCCATCCCACATGCAGGGTTGTCACCAGAGGATCAAACGGGGTGGGGGGGGGGACCCCCATTTCCCAAGGAACTGCCCCCCTCCTACACTTCCTTCACTCTCATATTAAGTCTCGAATGAATTCAGCCACTGGATGTCATAACGCGCTCACCCTCGGAATCTTGAATATTTTTTTGCCATTTGTTTTCTGACTTTGCCTTCCCTTACACTACATATTTCCCCATTTTTTCCCATTTCTGATTTTGCTTGACTTTACCCCCAAATCCTGGCGACAATCCTGCACATGATAAATGTGCTTGAACAAAGAAAGAAAATCGAGAAGATCATGACATTACCATCTTTAGATTACCAAGTCAGAAGTGATCAATGAATAGCCCTGTAAAAAGCCCAGCTTTTGTCAAGGTAAATTTACGAAAGTAACTATATAGAAATCTCTTCAACGAAACATGTAGATGTACGCCTAAAGGAACGTTGTTCCCGTACAAATTCGCTGTATTAGATGTACTACAAGCCCGACTACAAGGTAATTATTATAAACAAAATTAAAGTAAATAGAAACAAGATAATGTGAGAAGCAACGTGATCCTTTCCGTTGTTTTCCAGTCTTATATGACATCGCCCTCGACATGATAAGAAAAATAAAAAAAACATACCAAACTATCGATAGAGTACACACAACAATATCAACAGACAATTTGCCATTAACGACAGCTGACAAGCCTTGGGAGCTCTACTGACGGAAATGACGTCACGATTGCATAAGTTTTTTTGACAACACTTTACTCGACATTCTAATCTTCCGAAACCTTGCACGACATAATCTTCACAGTAGTTCGGCTTGCACACCATTGCACTGACACAATCTCTGGTGAATTCATAGGAGTTGTTTCTTATCTTTGTTTGGTAGTTATTGCAGTAGGGTTGGTCAGCGTTACATGTCTTCACGGTACCGTTACATCTAACATCTGCTGTTGTACCCGTTGTATGACAGAAATAGCAATCAAGAGCTAAACCTGAAACAGTAAATAAGAATTAATAACTATTTAGAGCGGTTTTCAATTGACCGATTTAGCTTGTTAAGTAGAGTAAAGTCACTTATTTATAGAGGGTTTAAAGTGCAAGTATCATGTCAAAAAATATTGTATTATTGTGTTTGTTTCTCACAAAAAGGTACTAATCTTGCAAATTTTGTAACATTTCTGGGATTAAATCCCTCATTTCGTGGATCCTGTGACGTCATAAGATGAATCAACTCCCTCCCTAGAGAAAACTACTACAATAAAATCCCGTAGGTTTTCATTGTGACATCACAAGATGAATCAATCAGCGTGTATTCTAGTTAAATTGCTGCTCCTGCCTCTCAAAGAAAACTAAGTTAGACAACTGAGTATATCAGAAATAGACTTTGGAGCAAAAAGAGTTAAGGGGCCGACCATTTGACTTTTGAGAGGGGGGGTGGGGGGGGGGGTGGGGGGGGGGGGGGGGGGGGGGGGGGGGGGGGGGGGGGGGGGGGGGGGGGGGGGGTGTGTTCTTGTCTGTGCTCGTTTTTTTTTTTTTTTAGCAGTGTTGTTGCACGAATTTTTTTTTGCGAAAAAAGCGGAGCCAGAACAAAGCTTTTCCGCATGCAGGATATTTTTTTCAAAACACCCCCCCCCCCCTCAAAAGTCAAATGGTCGGCCCCTAATTTTGTTTTATGGCTTTACTTGCACCTTAAACACGTTTACCGGCTAACATGTAGTTCAGTAATCTAAACTGAACTCTTTACTTTAGTCCTACGGTTTTACGTCCTTATCCCAGAAGACCAGAAGGTCTAACCGTTTACTGTTGGATTATGTAAAGCAACACCTTCTACTCAGTTACTTTAAAGTGTTTATGAAACCAAATTTTGCATCTTTATTTTATTGCAGAATAATAAAGTTCATTCTTTTCTGATTATCAAGAGTATATTTATTTTTCAGTTCTGCCTTCGGAAAGGTCTCTTTTTCGCCATTGCTTAAAACTGTCCGGGGTCTGGAACCGAATCACCATTACAATGACGTCACTGTGAGGACTCGCAAGTGACAATTCCTAAATATGATCATGTAGAACGACACGCATTTCTACAAAAAAATACAATATAATAAAGCACAAACAATTCAATACAAAAAAATGAAATACAGTAGAACGCAACACAATACTTAACAAATAAAAGATGGTTCTCCTTGTTCTATAAAAAAAATTTGCACGCTCGAGGTCTTGAAAAACTGCGGATGCACGAGCAGAACGCGAGTACATTTAGCAGCATTTCAAGACCTCGAAAGTACATTATTTTGTGATAGAACAAGGAGAACCATCTGTTATTTGTTATATAATATAAACTTCAATCTAGACGAAGGAAAGTAAGCTATCTAATTTTAAGAACCCAAATAAAAATCAACTAAGCAAATAAACTGACTACAGCGAAAACTCAATTTTACTGTACTCGACTTGTTTACAACATTTCTCGTCGCTGATTGGTTCAATTCTGACAGCTTGACATTGACGATCTGTAAACTCGTTTCTTATTGGATGAAATAACCTGCTATAAAAAGAACATGTCGATTGATAAAAGTGAAAGACAGAAATTGCAAGACTGCCGGCCGCAAACGGCTGTAAAATTGTCAACTGATCAAAACTGTTGCAGGAAACAAGTGCTTTCTTTTTACAATATATGGCCAGCACAGGAGAAGTTAATCTGCACATTGTGATAGTGTTGAAAATGCCTGATGGAAAAACATTCAAAGAGAAAGCGTTTATAATTATAGCGAATTCTGAGACTGAGTTACGTGAGTTGAGGTTCCCGACTATATTTTCTACAACAACTGCATCGTTGTCAGACACTGGCTATTTATTCTGTGGTCTGAAAAAGGATATTTTCATTATCCCAAGGAACAGTGTTTAACTCAGTGCTGATCTGATGGCAGTGAGTTGCGTAGCTTTTGAGGCTCAGTTCGATTATACGGCTTTCCCAATTCTGGGTTCTTTGCAAGTTTTGTCGTCTGTTTTTCATTCACGAACATTCAGGAATCTCTCAAACGAATTTCTACATGAAACCAGAGAAACCCCGTCGTATTCTTCGCAATTCACTGTTCAGGTTTCAGCATAAAGCAGGCGTATTACAGTTATCGCCGAGTTCTTGGTGAGTCATTTCTTGTAGTTGTGTTGTATCAAACTGTGAATGAGTATCACTGTATATTAGAACTTCAAAGTCCATTGTATTTTGGCGTAGGACAAAGTTAAATACGGGAAGAAAACCAAGGCCACCATGCAGCCACAATATCTTCCACCTCCTCGCTTATTTTTAGCTTTCTCTGAAACTTTGTCGCTGGAGTCCGCCATGTTTGTAATGAGTCCTCACAGTGACGTCACGCAGCTCATTTGGCCGCGCGGCAAACCGGACAGTTTTTAGCATAAAGTAGTCTATTTGAATGGCGAAAAAGAGACCTTTCCGAAGGCGGAACTGAAAAATAAATATATGTAGTTATGATATGAAATCATGTTTGCCGCGTAGCACTAGTAGGTGTAAATATAATAAATATATTCTTGATAATCCGAAAAGAATGAACTTTATTATTCTGCAATAAAATAAAGATGCAAAATTTGGTTTCATAAACACTTTAAGACCCTGATTGTTGGTCCGGCCGCGGTTTGAACCCGCGACCTCCCGCTCAGCAGACCGAAGCTTAACCACTAAGCTAAGTAACCAGGAGGCGGTTGTACATTTGTTGTCATAATTAAAATCATAATTAATTGTTGTCACAATAGGCAATATTCGTATTCTCACGGACGAGCTGGAACGAACACTCAATGGAGGCTCGTGCGGGGGAATTCGCTAAAAACTATTTAGCATTAGAAAGGATTCCCCCGTATGAGCCTCCATTGAGTGCTCGTTCCAGCTCGTCCGTGAGAATACGAATATTGTCTATTAATTTGTACATTTGTTGTCCCAATTCAGGTCACCTGACTTTTCCCTTGAGTAATGTGTTTCGTCTTTTTGTATCCCAAGAGGAAATGTATTAATTTCTCTAATTGGAAAACAAAGTTCTGAATCCTCTGGAGAGCTGTCACATGATCTGAATTGGGACAACAAATGTAAAATGACGTCATAATGCGAATATCATATTAGGTTATTGCTTTCGAATTTGATTGGCTAGTTATCCACGATAGCGTTTACTTGCCTCGTGATTGGTTGAAGTAAAAGCAATCGTGAATTACTTCAATTCTTGATTGGCTCATTGGGTTTGTACTCGCTCTTGTGAGTGGCACATGTTTTGGTTTTATGACACTCGATCAAAAACCGCTCTATTTCATGGAACTCCCTTACAGATAGAACATTATGAATGAGACTTTCAAAACATGGTTTCGATGGAGATATATAGTGTATATATATGGGACTAGTCAATAGGACAAGATATATGTATTATATTTTACTACTCCAACTTCGAGCAGAGTAGAAAATCTCAACAGGGGATTGGCTAATGACAATGTTTCAAAAGGACTATTAAAGGGACCAATTGAAGAAGGCTCTCTTTATTTCAGGAGACCGAATAGAAGAGTCCAATGTTTTTTCCCGCTATTACGATATCTGCTTAAATGAGCTATACCGGCATATCCGAGTCGTTGAGCCGGTCTTAATTTTTTCCCCGTTTCCTTATAAGCGCTTACTTCATCCATACACATGCCTTTTCCCAAAAATCTCTCGACAGACCGTGTCGAATTGCCAGCAAATTAAACATGCAGTCTTTTCAATATCATAACCAATGAAATAATGAAGCCATACAGCTGTCAAACGCAAATCTTCAGAGTACGATTCTGGTATGCTATATAATTTATAATCCGCACGGTCTCTGAGAATTAAAATAAGTTTTCTTACTTCACAGAAAACCATTGGGTCGTATGACTCCGACAACCTTTTTCAATCGTGTACATAGAAACGAGGCTAACAGGAAGCACAGGGATCTCACCTGATTGCACTACCCAGCAGAACACTGCCACTGTCACGCCGACAACAAATTGTCCCATCTTGAGATGGAAACTATAGAGCTGAAATTGGAACGAAATGGGCGTTACCTTCTGTAGACATTTATACGCGGCATGGCAGATTGGTAATGCCGGATTATTATACAATTTAGTTACTATCTTAATTCTAATTGGCTGTAGGTTATCTGTAGGTTGTGACGTCACAATGCTATTATTGCTGCGAGCGTAGTGAGCAGCGACACTAAACTTGACGTTACAACACAGGGTGACCAGACGCATACATTTTCGCAAGCATACCATTTCCTTGAAAAATATTTTGTTTTCATGGTCACCAACCAACCGGCCGGTGATCGCCTCGCTTTGACGCCCTGGATCTTACAGGGTATATCCCGGATGTAGAAAACGGCATCTATAGATCGTTTTCACGTGACGTCATCAAAATTCTAAAATCTAAACTAAATGATCTATAACCCTGTTCTTTTAATATAATTTAGGTATCGGTATACTCAGTATTCTTGTAAAATTTTACGTCGATACGGTGAGTCGTTATTGAGTTAGAGTATTTTGAATTTTGTGACAGCCCAGCTCAGCGTGTTTCCTAAATGTCATGGAAATCCATATATTTCTGCCAATTTAAAATGTTAGACTTGATTTAACGTTAAAAGTGATATCTAAAGTGTTTTTAAGTGAATGCTAATCATATTGCTGGGAAAAACAGCTTTATTTGTAGAGTACGTTTTCGGCCGCCATCTTGGTGTACCAAAGAGGTACACCAACATGGCCGCCGCATACAAATTACACTAAATTGTTTGAATATTATTTGTCCAACAGCTCAGTTAGGAAGTACTCTAATGCTCCAAAATTTCGGTCATTTACATATTTTTACCTGCTCTATACACACCATTAAAAATATTTTACTAATATTAGTCTTTTCTTGAGGCAATTTTTTTAGTGACGTCAGTGAAAACGATCTATACTTTCGCGTTCGCCGATTTCAACAGTGATTTCAAGTGGCCGGATTATAAAGTACCATTTTATCAAATCATCATGTCAAACTCCGCTGAGCTATGAATACTTTCAGCAGTGATGATTATGCTTTTACAACTTCTAGATGGGTGTGTAATGGTCGTTTAATTAAGGTTGTAGATACTTTCTATATCTTTGATTCTCATGCACGTAATTCTGTTGGAATGCCTGATCCAAATGGTACCGCAGTTATCATGAAATGTGCTGATATCAGTGACTTACATGAACATTTATATGGCCTGGCAGCTGATTTGAATAGTCAGTTTTTTTAATTGTACCTGTTCATTTCCAATATAAGCAAGTAAATGTTGGTAGTATGACAAAACCTGGTCATGATTTTGTATGTTTCTATCAGCAGGGTAAAAACTCTGTCATGTGTTATTGAACCAATGACATTTGAAAGGTTGACTAGCTAGAAATCATCAACAACATTGCGATACAAACTTGTGGAAGAAACAAGATTAGATCAACTAGCACAGGCAACATGTAGTTCATTTCATCAGGCATATAATTGTTATAAAAGTGTAGGGAAATGTAATATCACATCCCATTAATTATTGCATTTTACAGATTTACAGAGCTATAGTTCACATCTCCCTGGTTAATATGGCAGCAGCAAAGTGTCCTAGGCCATGGCATCTAAAGGTAAGAAGTTGTAAGGTGAGGGGCAGTTTTGATGTTCATATAAATGCTCTAGGATGAGGGTTATGGCCAGGGATATAGTCAGGGTAAGAGTACAGTAGACTACAGTAGCTAAAAAAGTGAAAGTATGTACCAAACTGTCTACTTCAACTGATCTGTTTCTTTCTTTTTCTTTTGTTTAACTGATCCTCCTAATGAATTATCAGGATACGTCCACTGCCTATCTCCAGCGAAAGGAGGTAAATATACCACCAAGAAGAAGTACTTCGACTTCGCAATCCATTAATCGAAAATTATCAACTATTGGTTGCACCATCATATTCAAATTTGTTCACCGCACTTGCCATAATCTATAATTACTCCTAGTTGATTATTAAAACTACAGAAACTTGCAAATCATTACTAATATCACTAGTCAGTAGCTCTGTGCATCCCCTCATAGCACTTCACTTTCTATTAGAAACTTCTCGTCTGTAGGTATTATCTGTAGGTAGCGATCGAGAATAAGTAAGTACGACCATTTTATGCTAGAAAATAGAGAAATTAGTTCACATTTTTGTGCTGGAACATGGCAATGGCTTCCGTCAGTCATCGAAGTGGGCGGGATCAAATATCCAAACCGTTTCTACATCAACCGGTCAGGGATTCAGAATTTCGAGTCAGGATTTCGAGCATTGATGTTCTCGTTTTCTTCTTGACCTATTCCCAAGGCTTTTCCCTGCCTGGATTTTGCATTCGTATACTTTCCTGGGGATTTTCCAATTACTTCTTACACTCAATAATAATTCATGAGATTTCATCCAATGGAGGGACTGTATGTGGTCAAATGCATGGGTCTTGATACCCGGTCAAACCCTTGTCCGAAGCTTCGTCAAGTACATGAACCTTGACATCCAATGAAACACCAGTTCCAAACGCACTAGTGTTCAGTTGATGCAAGTTCCAACCCTTGGATTAAATATTTCTTAATCTTCATAGAGGCTTCCACCTCTCAAAACCTTGCATTTTATTGGACCGCATTTGGATTTCACTGACAAAGAACCATTATTTTATG